>OZ022267.1:6565141-6662641 GCA_963978885.1 Nemotelus pantherinus | reverse complement strand
TCTTTTTGTTAGCAATTGCTTTCCAAGTTTTTTCTCAATTAGATTTCTTTTGCAAATGAGAATCATGAGATGCTAGATCTTAGTAATGACCCACAAACATCTATCATGAAAACTGTATTTTGAGTGATTTTCGATTTTAATTTTTATTTTGCTCAAAAATGAATATTTCTTTAAATATATTTGAAGTGATAAAATTCAGCAAATTTACCACGAATCGCATACACTGATCAAGCTAAATTTTCAGGAGGTTTTTTTTCAGTTCCGAGTTTTTTTTTCCATTTACAATAAAATATTTTTAACCCTTTGATTGCAGTGGGTGTTTTAGCGAATTTTTAAAAGCCTCTAAATAGATACTAAAAATGCAGCATGTTGCAAGTTTTTTAGCTCTAGTTGGTTCCAAACTTGAATACTGTACTCGGGTCTGGTCTCCTCGTTTTGCATATCTTTCCGATGCTGTTGAATCTGTTCAGCGGAGGTTCATTCGCACCCTACAGATACTTACTTTCATTCTCCTGTTTTACGCTTATTACGCACCCATAATGACCTCCAACTTGGTCCTCCTCCTCATTCTATAGCCACCTTTAAAAGTAGTATTCTTAACCCAATCTTTGCTGCTGGTTAACTTAGCTATCTTTATATCATTCGTGGCTTTGAATTTCATATTTTTAATTTTTTCAATTTTTAGTTTTTATTTTCTATTTCCTATTTTTTGTTTCTATTTCTAAGCTATCCTATTTGTAATTGGGCTTTTTTCCTGTAAATGGATTGCTGAAAAATAACTAAATAAATAAATAATGCTTGACAACATAAGCAACATAACACTGGCAAATACTTGAGATTATCGGCGAATCTTTGGGCCCCATCACCTTGTGTAACAGGCAGCCTCCATCCAAAACAATGTCAAAAAAGACTAGCTTCATTTCTTCTTTTCATGGAGTAAAGGCATATCGTACAAGATTGATTTCTTGGTCCCCACATAAGCTCCCCAGGGTGATGTTTTTAGATTTCAACAATTTGTCCTAGGCTCCCCTAATTTTCCTAGACTTCCCTGATTTATTCTACAGTCCATCATCTTTTCTCATCCTCCATAATTTTTTTTGTAGATCATTTTAGTTTCCTTTGATTTTTTTAGACTTGCGGTTTTTTTGTAGTCTTCCAGGACAGATGTCCACAGTTGATTCTAGACTCCCCAGATTTTTCCGTAATTTCTACAGTCTGCAGTCTACAAAAAAAGGCGATATCACTTGCAGTAAATTTTCTTTTGGGGACAAAAATGACTAGACAACACACGAGGCAGTTGTTTTTTCTAACCTATACTTCTTCGCTTGCTTGAGGCAGAGACCACTTGGACTATTTTCAATAGGACTAGATTGAATGGAATAGTACTAGATAGGTTGGTAGGTAACGAATTAAATTTTAATTTATCTCCTTATTTTCTCTTCTTAATTTATCTGTTGTTGTTTTTTCAACCCGGACGATAAGACCGTTCTCCTGTGCGAGGTCGTCCCCACAATGTCACTGACAGCTATTTTCCCGAACAATAATTTTATTTATGAGTGCTCTCGCAAAACTGTTATTTATTTATTTATTGTCCAAATCCACAGAACAAAATCCAATTATAGATTAGACAAGAAGAAAAAATAAAGATAGATACAAGTATATAAATATGTAGGAAAAAGCGAATAACATGGAGACCAAGAAAATTTATAAAATTCAGAATGGAATAATAATACAAAAAAAGAATAAAAAGCTAATCGACCGAAAAAGAAACAAATTGAGCAAACTAGGACATATTTCGATTATAAGAAAGAACGTTATTTTTTAAAGTACTTTTAAACACAGATAACGTTTGAGGCAGAGGACCAAGGCTAAGGCTGTTGTGCTGACGATGAAAACGCAGAACGGGGGAAAAGAAATAGGTGTCGGTACGGGCAAATGTAACATTAAAGTTAAATAATGTTCTATAAGGACGGCCCGGTTCCCTAACTGAAAGTTGAATGCTGGGGTCAACCAATATACTGCCTTTAAAGAGTTTAAAAAGGAGGCACTCGTCGAGGAACACTCTACGTGACTCAAGGGAAAAAATTTGAAGTTTGGAAAGGCGCATATTGTAGTCACAATACGGAATACTGTACTTATAGAACAACGAGCGGGTGAATCGGCGTTGCACGGATTCAACCGCATCGATCAAGTATCCGTAATGTGGACACCAAATTTGGCAACAGTATTCAAGAACGCTACGGACAAAGGAAAAAACAGATAAAGAGAAGTGGAAAGATTAACAAAACGTTTAGATGATCTGATGATGAAGCCGGAACCACGAGAAGCCTTGGCAGTGACGTGAAGAATATGCAAGTCGAACCTCAATTTGGAATCAAAAATCACGCCAAGGTCCTTGATATTAGAAACAGAATTGAGAGGAGTACCAAGGACACAGTAGGAGAAGAGCAAAGGAGATATTTTGTGGGTGAAAGACATTTGATGACACTTCGCAACATCCAAAGTGAGGGAATTAGCAGTGCACCAGTTAACCAAAGTATCCAAATCGCTCTGCAATATGGTACAGTCACTAGCGGATTCAATCACTCTGAAAATTTTAAGATCATCAGCGCACAAAAGGCAGGGTGAGTTAAAGAGGGAAGGAAGGTCGTTAATAAACACAAGGAACAATAAAGGGCCAAGAATGGATCCTTGCGGAACTCCTGAGGTAGGGAAAAAAGGTGTTGAAGAACAAGAGTTAACAGTAACGACACAAGAGCGATCAAGAGCGAAGTAGCGAGAGTAATATTGTTAGGAAGAGAACCAACAAAAAAGGGCACCAGAGAGACCAAACCCTGTAGCTTTGCCAGAAGAATATCATGGTTCACAGAATCAAACGCCTTGGCAAAGTCGGTATAGAGGACATCAACTTGCTTTTGCTGATCGATTGCGGAAGCAACGGTGTTTGTCAAAGTCAATAAGTTTGTAACCGTTGACTTACCTTTGATGAAACCATGCTGTTCCTTGGCCAGCAAGGGCTGGACAAAAGGGTACACTCTATTGTAAACGACTCTTTCGAGAAGCTTACTAAAGCATGTTAAAAGGGATATGGGATGGTAATTAGAGATGGAAGAGATATCACCAGCTTTAAGGATGGGAAATATGTTGGCGGATTTCCAAAGGGAAGGAAAGGTCCCTGTTGAAATGCTTAGGTTAAAAATTATTGACAGAGGAACACACAAGGCAGATGAAAGGGATTTGGTGAAAAAATCTGGAATGCCGTCAGCACCGAAGCTAGTGCTGGCGTCAAGAGACAACAATAACGATTCCACTTCTAAGGGATTAGTAAAAAAAGTAGAAAGGGTACAATCAGGAACTGGAAAAAAGGTTAAAGGCGGAGAACTACTATGCTGGGAGGTGAAAGAAGAGAAAAATTGAGCAAAGAGCTCACAAGAATCTTGAGGTGAGGACGCAGACTTATCATGAAGATACATAGCAGAAGGAATGCCAGAGGAGGTTTTAAGGCATTTAATATAGGACCAAAAAGGTTTAGGATTGTCAGAAGTAATAGAAGTTTCGACATGCTCCAGGTAAGCACGCATAGCGACGTTGGCTGCCCTTTTAGCAGCAGCTCGTAATCTTTTAAAATTCAAAAGGTCATCAAGTGAGCCAGACCTTTTGTATTTACTACGCGCTGCATCTTTGGCTCTAAGAGCAATCGCGACATCAATGGTGACCCACGGAGGGTCGGAACTTCTTTTACAGCGAAAGGAAGGAGTGTAGCAGGAGATTAATTTGGACAAGGAGGAATAAAATTTATAGATAGCATCATCCACACTTAGCCCTCTGAAGAAATTATACCAGTTAGTACAATTTATTTCATTGGACAAAGCAGAATAGTTTGCTTTTTTTGAAATTGAAACGAAGTCTAGAAGCAGGTTTGTCTTTAGACGAATGGTTTAGAGTTAATTCTATAAAAATAGGAGGGTGATGAGGATCAGGGCGGACATACGGAGATAAAGAAGGACTTAGGCAAAGTGAGGAAGGGTGAAGGTTAGTCAGAACAAGATCGAGAATCCTGTTGTTAGAATTGGGTATGTTGTTGAATTGTGAAAGTGAGCAAAGGGTTCATAAAGGAAGAAGTAGCGAGAGAAATATTGTTTGAAGACAAAACACATGAAAAAGTATTATCCCAAACCAGCGACGGAATATTAAAATCACCACATAACTGTTCTTAACAGTTCCAAATTGAAATAAAAGCAGTATTCGCACAACAAATATTAACCCTCTAACGGGCATGCCCGCCTTAAGGCGGCTTCTGTTAAATCTTGTTTATGCACGCAAGTGAATTTTGCTTCTATTAAACACGCAGTCCTGACTTTTGTATTGAACGTAGCCCTCCACCGATTCAGATGGAAAGATAACCGTGTTTTGTTTTCAAATGTTCTAGTCAGTTTGATGTGAGATGCTAACTGAAGTGTACAAAACAAAAGAAGATAGTTTTCAGTG
The DNA here is from genome assembly GCA_963978885.1 of Nemotelus pantherinus. NCBI lineage: Eukaryota > Metazoa > Arthropoda > Insecta > Diptera > Stratiomyidae > Nemotelus > Nemotelus pantherinus. Next base: position 6,658,153 of record OZ022267.1, on the reverse strand, counting down.
TTGGAAAATAAATATAGGTGCCGTGTTTATCAAACCAGAAAATTTATAGGTGAGTAAATAAAGGTGTTTTTAATGAAACAGTTTATAAACAAAGCTTGCTTCGCCTTTATTTTTGCTGCTAACTACTTATAACCACTACCCGCCTAAAGGCGGTCTTGCCGGTTGGAGGCAAAATTTTTAATTCTTGTTAATTGCCATTTCGTACGCAGACATGGCATCAAATATGAATCCAGGAAGTGGTTATTGCTCTACAAAAAAAATTTACTTATCAAAAATGACGGCTGATGAATTATTTGAGCTTTTAGAATCCATATCTGTCAATGAAGACACCACCGATGATGAAGATGATGAATTGGAATGTGATTTTGATGATGACCACCTGGCATTGCCTGGTTCAGCACACCAAATTGATGAATGTATTGAGTTGTTAGATGTATCTCTTGATGATGAAGTAGCTGAGACATCCAATAACACTGAAATTTACGATAATCTTCAAGTATCGATTTCAACGGAATGCATCAATGCGGAACCATCAACGTCGGCTTCACTTACATCAACAGTAGCGTATGCATCATCTTCATGTTCAACAGAACCATCCAAAGCAGAGCTATCAGCCTTACCTGCACCATCCACAATCTTCCTACGACGTAAGAGACTTAACAAACGACCTCGTAGTCCTCTCCCAGAATTTGAAGACGATGCTGATATTTCTGGAACCAATGCTGGTGGCTTTACTGGAACTGCATTTACAGCTACATAAAAATGAAGTGGTGTTCCGTGGAACTGCAAATCTTCCACCAAGTTTTAACGATTTGGAAACACCTTACCAATGTTTCACGTACTTTTTTACCCGGGAACTTCTTGACGAAATTGCAGAACAGGCAAGCTTATACGCTCAGCAGCATGACATTCAAACAATATTTTCAGTGGCAGCTTCAGATATTCGTAAATACATTGGCATATTGATATTCATGTCAATATATCGATACCCAAGTGCTGCAGAATATTGGGATTGTTATTCTTTTGAGCCAATTCGCACAGCAATGACATCTAGGCAATTTTATGCGATTCGAAAATATATCCACTGTAACGACAAGTCTAAAGAAAAACAACGGGGCCAACCTGGTTTTGACCCATTATAGAAGGTTTCACCTTTGGTGAAACATTTCAACGCACGATTTGAGACAGTCCCTAAATTACCTACTTTGCGACAGTTCATTCCAGCAAAGCCTCATAGGTGGGGGTTCAAACGTTTCGTGCTCTGTGATACTAGTGGATTCTCCTATGGTCTTAAAATCTATACCGGTGCTGGTAGCAACACCATTTTGCCTAATATGCCAGATTTAGGTCCAGCGGCTAATGTTGTCGTTCGTTTAAAGCAAACCATCCCTAACTTCGTCAACCACGTACTTTATTTCGACAACTTTTATACCACATTGCCGCTGCTAATTTATCTCAGAAGTAGAGGAATTTACTCATTAGGGACAATTCGCTCTGGTCGTATTCCTAATTGTAAGCTACCTAGCGATAAAGAGCTTGCAAAAGTAGAGAAAGGTTTCTCTGTTGAATACGTTGGAAATGCACATGGCGTAGATTTGACGACTGTTTTACGGAAGGACAATAAAAACGTCCGCTTGGCTTCTTCATATGTCGGAATACTCCCGTTCAAGAGCAGAAATGGTATGCAGACAACTAAAGCAACTCGATTCGATCGAACTACCAAAAAATATGTAGAGATTGATTGCCCGACCATTATACGTGAGTATAACCACCACATGGGTGGCGTCGATTTGATGGATGGTCTGCTTGGAAGGCACCACATCCGTTTGAAGACCCGTAAATGGACTTTACGACTATTTTACAATTTCATCGATGTGGCAATGGTAAACGCGTATTTATTACATAAGCACATTCACGGCACGTCACCCTCGTTGCCAAATTTTAGAGCTAAAGTAGCTTCTGTGCTCTGCGCAAATGAAGCTCCGAAAAAAGGACCCGGCAGACCATCACTTGCTTCGCAACAAGATGAAATGTCAGCGGTAACACCGAGCAACAAAACATACACTCCAGAGCAAGATATTCGATTTGATGGTTTAAATCACATGCCAGATTTTCTTGATAGGAGCGGTAAACGAATGTGCAAATATAAGGGTTGTAGATCCGAAACTCAGGTTTTTTGCTGTAAATGCAACTTGAATCTGTGCCTATCGTCAACAACAAAAATATTTCCGAGAATTCCATACAAAATAAAATTGATAAATATTACTTTTGTTAATGTCATAAATATATTTCTTTCACCTTTGTATATTTTTCTTATATATGTGTTTTTTCGTAACCGGGCAGGTCCGCCTTAAGGCGGAGTGCCTATTTTGGTACCTAGAACCTATGGTATTGAAAAAAAGGGTTTTTTTTCAAGTTTAAATATGTTAATACGCACGAAATACACCCTTTAAAAAAATTTTCTTGTTTTATAAAAATTGGCCAGTTAGAGGGTTAAATTGAAAGAATATTAATTTGTAAGATATTTTCTGATATTTATTTGTAGATCTTAAATATGTACAGTGGTGGATCTACTAAGAGATTTCTGTGTTGTATTCAGTTCTCCTATCTATTGCATCCTTGCATAGATCAAGTGTTTTGAGGTGAAATAAAGAAGAATTCCTTTGTGCAAAAAAATATATACTTCGTTATAATATGATTGACATCTAAAATAAAGTAAGTATTCTTGTAATTTGTTCGATTTTTCAGTCAGACATTCTCAATCCACCACTAGATACATACATTAACACATCATATTACTGTATCTAATCAATACTACTCCTAATAATTTCACTTATTTCTATCATAAAAGTATTAACCTCATATTACATTTATTTAATTTTTTGTGAATCGGCGAAATCAAAAACGCGGGAATATTTCCAAAGAAAAAAAATAAAAAAGAAAATCAAATATTCGCAAGCATATGTACATACATACAAATATGAAATAAACTTTTTTGTAAAGAAAATATCATATTATTTGGAGATTCCATTGAAAATGTCGATTGACCGTATTGTGCTTGGTTCTCTTATCTTTGTTGTTCTTCTAGTTCATCTATCTTCAATTATGGATGTAATATTTTTTGAATCTCAACTACTCTTGTAGTTGTTGCTATGTTTTCTACATTTCTGTTTTAGTTTTTTTGTATACGCTTTGGTTCTTGAATAGTTTAATGATTTTTTGCAATTTATCTGACTACTAAACGATAGTGACATTTTCAAGCAACATCTAAGCCGAATAAAAACATTTTGGGGGTCATACTAAGTTGACGTTCTTATGACGAGATGAGATTGTGTATATACTACCAGTATTGTATTCAGATTCGCATGGCATCATCTTAATCGTGATTGTTTTGCTCAAAACACTAGTTTCAAACAAATAAATTTCAAAAATTCTAAAATACAATCAAATTAAGACATAAAATGCCTCACAAAATATCGATTTTGGAATGTATAGTTGCTGTGAGCCTGAAGTAGGCAAGATCTTCGGATAATCATGATTATAAAATTAACCTTCTTCGTCGTCGTATCCGTAACAAAAGTGAAACGAACAAAGTATTTTTTGTTTTTGTTTTTTTTTCATTATTATAAATGCTAGTTGCAATCTCTAAATATTTTAATGTTGTACTGTAGCAGATTACTCGGTTCGTCGGAATGATCCTGACATGCACTCTGGAAAGCAAAAAAAAAAACAATTTATTTATTTATTTATTTATTTGGTACGTATTCAATACAACAGGCAAGACTGCCCAATTACAGATTGGATACCACGAACAAAATAAAATAACAAGAACTAAATGATAATATTTAAATTTAAGTACATAAAATAATTAAAGTTAAAATAAAATAAAGTAATAAAATATAAAAGTAAAAAATTAAGTAAAGTAAAAAAGAAAGAGAAAAAAAATCCAATACAAACACGAATGTCCAATTCTACAATAATCGACCTAGTAAAAAATAGTAAGTAAATGAGTAAATATTTATAAATATAAGTATGTAAAAAAAAACAAATAACTAAAGTGGTAAATTAAATAAAGTAAAATTAAGTAGAAAAAATAGAAAAAGAAGAAAATAGAAAATAAAACTAATTAGAAAAATATATAACTATATAAAAATAAAAATATACAAAAAATTCAAGTAATAAATAAGAGAGTAAAGTTAAGTAGAGAAAAAAAGAAAAGAAAGATCCAATATAAACAAAAAAATTAAACTAATTAAATAGGATCAAAAATTTTACTACGAACCATATTTTTGAAAATGGCAATAGATTGTAAAAGAGGACCAAGTTGAAGACTATTGTGAGTACGTAAGAGTCGCAAAACGGGAGAGTAGAAGAAAATGTCAGTACGAGCATAAAGCACTTCAAATAAAATAGAGGACCTGATTGGCCTTACCGAGTCCCGCTCAATGAACAAAAATGCTAATGAGGATGAAAGGTAGCCGCGACAGATTTTGAACAGGAAACACTCATCCAAGTAAACTCTGCGCTGCTCAAGGAGAGGAATGTTGAGAAGAGATAGACGCTCACTATAAGGTAAATACGGCAGACTACATTTAAAAAGTAAAGTACCTGTAAACCTGCGCTGAACTGATTCAACAGCGTCAGCGAGGTATTTGAAACGAGGACACCACACTTGACTGCAGTATTCAAGTACAGAACGGACTAGGGTAATAAACAGGTGGACACAAGTAGAAATACTAAATGAATTGTGGCAGGAACGAACCACGAAACCAGCAATTCGATAAGCTTTTCTAGTGATAGTAAGGACATGAACGTCGAATTTCAGTTTACGATCAAATGTGACCCCAAGATCTGAGAAATGATCGACACAAGAAAGGATAGTACCATCGATAGCATAAGGAAAGACATGAGTGTGAAGCTTATGGGAGAAAGACATAGAAAAACACTTGGAAACATTAAGGGACAAACAGTTAATGTTACACCAACCAGAGAGAGCATGCAAATCATCCTGAAGAAGGAGAGAGTCATCAGTATTTTTGATTACCCGGAAGATTTTTAAATCATCTGCATATAGAAGACATGAAGACTTAAAAACCGTGGGAAGGTCATTGATGAATAGATTGAACAAAAGTGGTCCTAAGATGGAACCTTGAGGAACACCAGAAGAAAGGGAAAAAGGTGAGGACGAGAAGCCAAAGAGGGAGACAATACAAGTGCGATCATTTAAAAATGAAGAGATAAGTCAGTTCGATAAGAGATCAGTTTGATAAGAAGCTGCTTATGATTGACAGTGTCAAAAGCTTTGGCAAAATCAGTATAAATGACATCAACTTGATTATTGCTGTCAATTGCAGAAGCGACCACATGAGTAAACTCAAGAAGGTTCGTAGAGGTGGTCCGGCCCTTTACAAAACCATGTTGTTGCGCTGCAAAGACACAAAAGAGTGAAACATAGATACGATTGTAAACAAGGCGTTCCAAAATTTTGGAAAGGCAAGGAAGAATGGAGATAGGGCGATAGTTAGAGACAAGGTTCCGATCACCCGATTTGAAAATGGGAAGAATTTTAGCGAGCTCCCAAGAGGATGGAAATTGACCAGCACAGAGACTGACATTGAATAAGATTGCTAAAGGGACGCAAAGTGAAGAAGCAAGATTTTTCGCAAAGAAATTGGGAATTCCATCCGGGCCCGGGGAACAGTTTGAGTCAAGAGAGGACAAAAGCAATTTAACCTCTACTGGATTAGTTACAACTGAAGAGAGGCAAGCAGGGAAAGCAAAGGAAAAGCAGTCAGTAGCAGAAATCAATGGAATAGTGTAAACAGAAGAAAAAAATAAAGCAAAGAGATTGCAAATGTCAGGAGGGTTGGAAGCAGTAAAGGCATTAAACACTAAGGAGTCCGGAAGAGAGGGGGAAGCTTTTAAGGAGCGTACAAAAGACCAGAATAATTTAGGGTTGTTCGAGTTTAAAGAAGATTCAACAGACGAGGAATAGTTGAGTAGTGCTACTCTAATTTCTTTCTTGGCAGAGGAACGTAAACGGGAGATGATAGCATAATCTTCACCCGACCGAGAAATCAAAAATTTCAAACGCGCTGAATTTTTATCTCTAAGAGCACACTTTACCCTCGCAGTAAACCAAGGGGGGGTCACGGGAGCGACGAGAACTGAAGACAGGAGTATACGACGAGATCAAATCAGTAAGAATACCGTAAAATTTGGATACAGCAGAGTCAATATCGAGGCCACGGAAGCAATCAAACCAATTAATGGAACTCAGATCATTAGACAAGCAGGTAAAATTAGTTTTTTTTTTAAGTTAAACCGGCGCGCAGTTGATGATTTAATACGATTCGAAAAGCTAACAGACAAATTAATTGAAAAGGGAGGATGATGGGGATCTGGATGCGTGTAGGGTATTGGAACAGAACATAGAGAAATTTGTTAAGAGTGCATTGCAATCATAGGCGTGCACAAGACTTTGAAATAGAGGGGGGAGGTGTCAAACATCAGAATTTGGTACAAACTTTCCTGAATTCTCATTGAAGTACTGTGAAGGGATAAAAGTGATGTTTTTTTCTCTCAAAAGGATCTATCCAATGGGAAGGGTAATAACAAACCCCCACCCTTTGCACTTGTCTGTGCACGCCACTGATTGAATTTACGATTTAAGAGATTTCCGTTTACCTTGAAACCATAGCCGGCACGCAATTCAAACTGCTTTTCGAAATAACCAAAGCTGGGTAGGTATACGTGGAATATGGACTTGCTAGGATTTAACTGCAATATGCCGCCATTGTCATCGATGTTGTTTGAATTGTCCGAAGTACTAGTTGAAGGCGGTGATTTCTTCAAGTAATCGCCAGGCGATCCGGTAGCACCATGTGTTGCAATTCGTCCCTTTCGATTGCACAAAGTCCATTGTAACGAGTCAGGCCCTCTGTTGAGAAAAAACCGCGAATCGGATTAGATTGTGTGTGTTGGGTAGGAATCACAGGTAAGGAAGCGAAACAAATTGCAACTTACATAAAATGAAATTCAATTTTCGTTTCTTTCATGAACTTGGAAACGGGTATGGTGTAGATGATGTGATGCCTGCGATCTCCATGCAAACATAGCACCTCTCTGCCCGCTGACGCATTAAAGGATTCGGAACGAATGAAAAACAATATGGGAAAGCAGCCGCCATTGGACGTTTGTCGGTTTGTTGGCAGAACGTTCGCATCACTATTCGTAATATTATGACTGTTAAGTTCATGTTCCGCCAACAAATCCAAATCCTCTTGTCCAGATCCTGTAACTGGCGAACGATTCCGTTTACCCACTACACTGTTGTCTACCTTGCGTTTGATTTGTTGTGAACCTTGCTGTACTTCGAAAACTCCTTCCTTTGAATTGGTCGCCTGAGCTTCGAAATTCTTTTGATGGAGTTTTTCTTGCAGCGAAGTAGATAACGGTAGATTTGGTTCAACATTGTTATTATTGTTGTTCGATTGCAGTCCGGCTGGCGGTGAGCAGAGTGACGATGTCGATGTGTTTGAAAGTGATGAATCATTTTCACTAGCTGTTGTTCCTACCGTACGATTACTGGCATTCGGAGGATTCAAATCGATAAAATCGATCGGAATCAGAAGACGATTGGATTCTTCTTCGCAACAAACTGACTGAAAGTAACCGAGAGCAGCGTGGTAAGGAAAATGAAATGGTTGAATGAGCTTTAAAAACTGATCTATACATACCTTGCACTCAATCGTTCCTGCCTTGACGTTTTCGCAAAGTGACGAAACTCCAATGGCCAGTGTACTTAGTGTTCGATTAATAGCAACAAAGTTGCTTAGTTGCACACTATTCTCGACCGGAAACTGATCGTCCGAGTCACTGTTATTGCTCAAATACTGAAGATCCTGATCTTCTGGGGCGTCCGGATGTCCTTTACCATCAATATGCTGCTGATGCGGATTGTTGTTGTTGTTGTTGTTGTTTCGATCTTGTTCGGTTAGCTGGAAAAGTTGTTCTTGTTGCTGGTACTGAGATTCTGGTCCGTATTGAGGTTTCTTTGTATTGCTGCCCGACTGTAATAGATTGGCTTTGGATTTTCCTTTGACTGTTTTCTTGCCACGATCGACCTCAAATGAATTGGGTGGCAGGTTGCTGATGTTTGTTTCAGCTATTTTTTCGGAAGACGATTCGTCACCGGGTGGTGCAGCAACGTTGTCGGAATCGTAATCCGGCGACTGGATATTATTGAGTGTTATGACAGTGGTCGCCAGTGATTTTGTATCTTTCGGCTTAGGTGAGGATAACGGCGGTGACGGTTGGTACTTCCACGTCTGCGGGTAGTCATATAAGATATCATTGCCCGGAATATCACCAGAAACCGAAGGATTGTTAGCCATGTGACGCTCCTTCGCTTCATCCTGCTGCTGCTGCTGCTTCTGCTGTTGGTGCTGGTGCATTCTGTCTGAAGGGTGATATCGTTTATTGTTGCTATTATAGACCTGCTCACGAGACAGGATACCCGATGTGCTAGTGCTGATATAGTGCTGTCGATGCTCGACGAAATATAAAGCTGAGATCGCTAATAAACTAGAAAGTGGGAGAATAATGCGTTATAATTGGAAAATGCATACGAAAACGAACCATCCTACCATATTGCCATAATAATAACTAAGACGATAATAATTTTTTGTATTGTTTTGTTCGAGCAAAGCTCTTCAGGCGACCCATCATCGTCATCCAGAAGATGTTTGCATTTCGGCACCGAACAGTTGTGATTGCGATCGAGCTGCTGGATCCGAATTAGACGACAGTTGATCTTCTCCAGTTGCTCGATACGCGTTTCAAGTGAACCTGTAACCTTGCACAATTCCTTCACCGCACCAATATTCTCCATTAAAATTCGATCCTATTTCCAGATAACACAACACCAATCAAAAATTTCGATTCAATCAAATCAAAGACTGTACCTTATTTACCAGCAGGAACTTTTCAATCACCTCACCGTTGGATAAAACAATATTTCCCGCTTCTTGTACCGCATCGGGCAGCACATCTCTGACCTCCTGGGCAATCACCCCGGTATCATAAATCTCTTGGTTGTCGTTATCCTCCTTCAGTCCACTATAAATTGCAAATTGCGGCTCATATCGATACTTGACTATTCGAATTTTTTGTAAGTTTTTCAGTTGCTCGGACGTATCGAGTTCGCCGATCTCTTGCTTTGCCCGACTATCGCTTGGCTGCACGATATGACCCGATATTTTCAAATTGCCATGAACAACTAAACTTTCATCTGGACGATCGGTATTAATGCCAACACGGCCGCTATGAAAAATCGAGTCCTGCGTAATACCTCGTTGCCAGCAAAGCTCCACGTCACTTTCAAATTGGCCGGGATTCGAGGCTCGCACTATGATCCGTTCGCTGCCATAGCTCACAATGGGAAAGTGGCCAGAGTGTGTGTGCGCGTGCAGCCCAACCACTAGCTGAAAGTATCTTTGTTCAGGATTGGGACGACCTTTCTTCCGCATATTGTTGCTGGTCGTTTCGGAGAAATGTAGGCGAACGACCGTTATTTTGCTGACTACGTTACTCTGTAAGTCGATACTGCAAAGATATCCCTCAGTTAGTCTGTCTGTCGGTTGCACATTCAATATTCGTTCAAAAGCTGTCAAACTTGAAAATTAGAAGTAGGCAACATGTTTATAAACTTTGAAGTACTTAAACAAAAGTTAGAAATTATTATTAGTGTTAAACGTGCACTTTCAAAATACATACGGTACTGGATGGAATGGCTTCTTCGATCGATCGGACTGGCTCTGTTCGATTCGGATGGTGTGATTCGGTGCTTCCAGCTTCACACCATAAAAATGCAGATGAAACGATTTGATTTTCTCCAAGCCGGAGGATGTTCGTACGAATACGGCATTGCCATGCAATTTGGCGTGGCACGTTATCTGAAAGTGATTCTTCTTCTGGCACACAAAAGCATCGTCCGAGTTGGAGAAGTTGAATCCTTTATCCGCGTCAATATTATAGTATGGGAGTGGAAGCTCCTGGAGGGATTGGTTGCACAGAACGTGCCAGTTCTGTTGCTGGAACGGGCTGAAACGTATGCATTGAAGGGGACATGGCTCGCCGCTTGTACTACTGCCGCTACCACCGCCACCAGTCGTATCTGGATTCTGTCCAACTGCGTCCAGCACACAATTACTGTTACCACCATTATTGGAGGTTTCCGGTGTGCAGGGCGCCAGTGCAATATTTTGCTGAGTCGAACTAATTGGTGAATCGATCTGGTCCATGTGTTGCTGCTGGCACATAGGGCTAAGAGACGAACCTGTTTAATATAAAACCACATTTAAGCATCGAGGACGATTTAACGATGACAATGTTCCATACTCGGCTCAGGTTTAACGAGAGAAGTGCAATCCGAGTCGGGTTGCGAGATCTTACGCTTCCGGCTCGGCACAGTGGTCCCCGATGCTCCAAGAGTAGATGCCAGATGGGCGGTCCGGATGGAGATCGTTGAGGTAGACATGGGAGTCGCCGTTGAGTAGGCATCAGATGGCATTAGACGTGACAAATCATCATTGGTCAGCTGACCTGGACCTATGCTGAGTAAGCTGCCATGCGATAGGTCGCTGCGATAGCTGTCTAGTAGATGATTTCCCTGTAAAATAAAAAAAAAAAAGAATTCAAGCAACCGAAAAATGTTTAGTCGGTAAAACAGCTCACGTTTTGCTGCGGAATAATCAGTTGAGGGTCATGTTGTTGTAGAAGTAGATTTTCATGTTTGCATATCGTCATTTCACCAACACCAATCATATGTTGGTGTTGCTGATGCTGCTGGTGTTGCTGATGCAGATGCTGGTCCTGAGCCGAAGGATCGGTTCGCATATAGTGATGCAGATGTTGTTGGTGTTGTTGCTGTTTATCAGGTTGGTGATGATGAGTATTTAAGAGAGACAGGTGACCGTGATGCAAATCAATTGTGGTGTGTGACAGATCTGTGAACGTTGATAAATTAGCAACTGATAAGTGAGACGTTTGATGCTGCTGCTGCTGTTGTTGTTGTTGCTGATGCTGATGATGGGGGTGATGGTGAACATTGCGTTGATGTACTGGTGCTATAGCTGTTGGTGGTCCAACTATTGTCAGAGCTTGAAGATCAGCCGGGCTGTAAGGAGGCTCGGAACCAGAATCCGGTGGACTTTCCGGTAAATGTGTTTGCGATGTTGCTGTAGTTGTAACATTGTTTATTGCTAAAGCTGACGTTGGTGACTGTGCGGCACTAACATTTGATTCTGTTGAATTACGCCCTACATTATTGCTACCATTTCGACTGCCATTTGTATTTAGGTTGTCTGTTGTAGTTGGAGATTCTGCTTCTGTTGTGACATGTATGAATTGATCAAGTTGACCAAAATCAATGCCTTCATTATCAATACCGCTTATATAATCAGATCGACCTATTAAAAAATTTGATTTACTATACGTTATCATAATGTCTTCATTTTAGTTAATTTGAATAACTACTATTGGATAGGTAGTAAAAATGTTTTAATGATAATATCATATTGTATACTGAAACATCGAAATTGTAAACAAACAGCACAAAAATGCAGAGAATTGTTTCTGGAAGAAACTGTAGACAGTAAAAAAAAAATTCAACTCACAAAAAATAAGAAGAACATAGAATGAACAACCAAAAATTTCAAACCGCAATAATTTAAAGGCTGAGATATTCTATCAAGCCACAGTAACGAAAATGTTTCCAATACCAATGTGGTCTATAAAAGCTAGTACCAGATAACCTTCAGAATCTTGGAATTGCATCGTTTGAAAGAACGGTAAATGCTGGCACTGATGGTCTGCTTCACAAAGACTTCTGGTTTTCCAGCGTTCTGTTTAATAAATTTACCAGGAAACCTTATAGAAATTTTCTTCATATAAGACCGAAGAACTCTCTAATATAAGAACCGCATTGAAAATTTATTACCAGAACATTCGCCTTCTGAGGACCAAAACAGATGAGATTAGTTTCAACTGTATTCTAGCCTCTGATAGTATTGCTTGTTTAACAGAAATCTAGCTGACTGAAGATTTCCATAATCATATGAACTGCTTCCTGTACATAATATGTTCGGTAAAGACGGCGCTGCCTGCGGAAAATTAGATGGCCTTGGCATCCTAATCGGTGTAAATAAGGCTTCGATGAAATACTCTGCACTGACTTTTCTTCCTTTAACTTGTAGCGATTTGAAAGAGTAAAGGGGAGAGGCTGGGAGGCATCTCAGCTGAACCGAAGTCCAGTAGAGGGCCTGCTAAGCAGGGATTGTGATGGCGGACCAGTAAAAGGGCACATCAACAAAAAAAAAACGAAAAGTGTCCCGGGAGCAGGGTACCCTAGAAATAATGGCCGTGAAGGACCATCGTCCGCATTAGCGGAGAACCCTTAAGTCCGACGGATGCTTGCATACTGCTTTACTAGCTCCGCACGACTGGGGTGTCGTCATTGAAAATGGGGTGGACTCGCTCCCAGAAATGGTTGGACGCTACGTATATTTCATCGGTCATGAAAATATACTAGCTGCAATTCATAAAACGGGAAGGGGTTTTTGTCCGTACTGGACCAGAAGCAGCTCTCAGGCATGGGCTGGCAAGCCAAACCCAATCGAAACGTGTCAAAGTATTAGCTCGGTAGGTGAAAACTTCCACCGGGAGCGTGGTATCGCTTCCTGAAATTTGAAACCCCAACCACTTATTATACGGGCCACCTTATCGTGGTGAAACTGGATAGTTTCACCTCGGGGAGTGCGAGGATGGTAAAGCCTCTAGACCGGGACGAAAGATTGAGTCCTTGGCTTTAATCTGGGAGCTGACTATTTGCTGATGCCTTTGAAATGTTCAGAGTGATTGATTCGCTTGATGATTGTCACCGGTTGTCACAACACAATTTATCTGCTTGGGATCGTTTTCTTTTGCAACCCTACGTTAACGTGCGCTACTAGGTTGCAAAAAAACGCACCTGAAATCTTCTATCTCATATGCAACTTTTGAGCGCCCAACGTGTGTCGCCGATCAGCAAGAACACAAGAAACTTGACTCTGCAGCCACTGCTCCGAGGTTGCTGACAAATAATGCTACATGTGTTTTGTTTTTTTTTCGCTATATGTTTGCCCTTTACGAAATATTGTGATTTACGATTCAACTGTGTAAGTAGGTACTTACTGAATCATAATAAATGCACTGCATCGGTACTACCATGACTGTTAAAACCTTTCACAGGTACAAATTGCATTTGTTCGTTGAACTTTATGTTTACGCACTTATATATTACCTCTTCAACCACACATTAAGAGCACAACACTTCAATGCAATTAGTTTTCCTGGAAGATACTGTTTCGTTTATTCAGGCGCATTTCCAAATAGATTCAGTTAACATTTATTCAAGAACATAGATTCAGCAACGAAATTCATTTTATTTTATTTTTTTATAAAATACAATAGCATAGATTATGACGGGAACTCCGAGCTTAGATGTGCACATCATGTCTTACGCTTGTAAAATGTCTCGTCACATGTTTTACTACACTTTATCCGGATCGTCACTTGGGGCTGTCGCTAATTTAAAGGACATTGGCGTGCTCTTCGACTCTAAACTTAAATTTGAGGAACACATCGCATACATCGCTGCCAAGGCCTCTCGTTTGTCCGGCTTCGTCCTCAGGTCTTCCTCTCTTTTTTTTACTAACATCACTACTACGGACAGCGGTGATGGGATACGTCTGCCTAATTTTTTCCTAAATTCCCTTAATCTCCTTCACATCGCCTTCTGATGGAACAGTCTGAGCAAACCGTATTTTCTTACTTAAACATTTTATTCTTTTAACACTGGAAGAAAGGGGGCCCGATAGTTCTGCTCGCTAAGGCGTCAGGCCGAAAAGCGGCGTGCTGCGGGGCCTGCGGGTTCGAATCCCGCCAGTTCCATGGCTGTAAGTGTGGATGCGTGTGATTGGCCATGAGGGTGACAAATGGGCCCAAACTAGTGGTCTAATGCTGGCCGCGTTCCCGGCAGCCCTCTTCACTAACCTAACCTAACACTGGAAGAAATTAATGGGGAATCAATTGTGGTTCTGGGAAAATGACATGAAAACATCAATCTATATTTATTTTGTATATTATCGACTTTATTTTTTTATTTGGCATAATCAAATTCGAAATGTCTCAAGGAAGTTTTGCCCTAAAATTAATGGGAAATTAACAACATCATTATCCAGGACCAATCGTTTTACTTTGTGCATCTATCCCTTAAACTGAATATTACATATTATTTCGCTTAGAATCTCAATTCGCTTGTTTACGATTCCTCTGAATTCGGTTACTCGAAGTCTCGTGACTACCGCGCAAGGTATATTTGTTCTCCGAATAAAACTGACGGGACTACCGATATCGAATAATGATAGTTTTTTGACCACAATTGACTCCAAAAATGACACATCGGCTTTTTCGTAACTCGCTCCTCGTTCGTACGCTACACCAACTAGGAGATCCCATAACAATCGGGGCTCTTTCTGCTTATTTCGGCATTGTCGATAACTATGATCTGTCTCCCAACATCTGAAACATGAGTTCACAGGCCTCTTTTCGTATGGGCATCTGCTCTGGTAGTGACCAAAGTTGCAACAATTGAAGCATCTCGTCTGCCTCTGGACTTCAGGGTCGTCTTGCCGTCTCCTGCCAACATCGGGTAACGTGCTTCGACCTCGTACTTGACTAGATGTCGTTTGTCTAGCTTTTGTCGGAGTAGTATTAGGTTTCCTGACACGCTGTAATGACCGCAAGTTTGCCATGTTTCTCTTCTCGTGCGTATTTACCGCGTCTTTAAGTGCTCCTAAAGACTTACTAATCGCCAAAAGCATAGTGGCATCTCCCCTCAGCAGCTGCATCCCATCTTTCACGAAATCGATGACTCAAATCTCATGTCCAAATCTCAAAGCAAGGTTTCAACCCGAAAAACAGAAGAGGCCCCTCCAAGTATAGTACATCTTTTCAGATATGAAAAAAAACAAACATTTTTAACATCCAGGCCATCTACCACTTAATTTGCCGGGCTGAGGGAAGCACCTTACTCTTCTAATAATTTTCATGCACAGTTTAGCTAAGTTAAAATATGACAAATTTTGCACAAAAACTTCCAAAGTGCGTTAACTGTGGAGGTGAGTATTACGCTAGCTATAGTGGATGCCCGAAAAACTCCAAAAATATTGTAAAGTTTTTTTTTTGCATAATTATATTCGACCTAATTTCACAATCCTCCACATCAAATCATCTCCCAACACGAAGACCTCAGCTCCTCGTGATCAAATGGGGCAGTTCCTTGCTAGGATGCTAGAGCAACGACATTCAATGATGAAGGATATGATCGCAAAAAGGGCTCAGGGCGAATTCGCTACTCCAAATCCGCAGAAGACTTCTCTCCCTCTTCAAGCAATCAAATGAAAACCGCATTTTGATCCTCACATTCTACGACATTACTGTTCTACCCGAAAAAGGGGAGCTAATGCAATTTCTGAGCGATAGCAGAATTGACAGTATGCTTGTTCCCGAAACCTTTTTGAAATCGTTTGGTAATTGATTGGTTGGTAGAGCAGTAACGCTTATGATCGGGGGTCAATAAAAGCTGGATACTGTTTCCTCGCATATTAGAATATAGCTGAATATATGTAATCCCGATTGCTATCGTTGAGAACCTCTTGACTATCTGATAAAATCTTAATCCTGAACCCTTCATTTTATATTTATTTTATAAAATTAACAAATAGTTTATAGATGGTGGAGTTTTGTTTTTCCTAGGATATGCTAAAGATCAGAGGATTACCCTTTGAAGGGAATGCTTAGCTATGACGGTAGGCAGGCACATATGGGTAATCCTAACGTAAGAAGATGAAACCGATTTGTTCTTACGAAGAAAGGAAATGCATTTGGGTCCTATGGTCCTTGCTCTTATATATCGCAATACGTCTTCGCTCTTTTATTCGAGCCAAGTGATTAGTCCTCTCAATTGGTCTTACAGGGAATAGCAAAAGCTTCGAGTAACCTGTCCGCCTTTCCTCTGGGATATCATACAGAAAATCCCCGAGATTCATAAGAAATCTCTAGAGGAGGCCTTTGAAATTCGCACACATTTTCACCAAAAACCCGCCGAGAAATCCCCAGGAATCCGACTGGGGGAATCTACTGAAATTCCTTCAAAGATTTTCTCAGAAGTCTGCTGCCAAATTTCCCATATTCCTCGGGAAACCCCAAAAAGACTGCTTCGAAAGATTCCCTCGAAAATCCTATAGATAATCTTCAATAGATCCAACGACGAATATAAGAAAACAGAGCTGCGGCAGCTCACTTGAAACCGGAAAATCGAGAAAAAAGTATGGGAGAAATCATTGATGGGAAAAACTCCGAAAATCCCATTAGGAATCTTACGAAAACTTTCGCGGGAAATCCCTTAAAATCCCCCTTCGAAAATCTTCCGAGGAATCAACCTTAAATCGCTTTCCACCAAAGATCACCTGCGAAATTTACCCGAAAAATCTGCCGCAAATCCCCTGAGGAATCCCTGACAATTCTTCAAAAATGTTTGGATTATTCTCGAGAAAATTCTACGTTGTTTTCCGAAAATCATGAATATTCGGAATATTCTCCCGATAACAAGAGATTTTCAGGATATTCCCCGGGAGATTTTCGAAATACTCAAACGAACTTTCGGAGAATAAGAGATTTGCCAGGGGATAATCAGGGTAGAATTGATGGGTTTCCAGACAGATTTTTAGAAAATTTTCCGGAGGTATTCCGAAGAACCCTGCAAGAGACATTTGGAGAAATTCCGAAGAACCCTACAAGTGACATTTGGAGGATTTCTCTCTGGATTTTACCTGATTTGCTTGAGAAATTTTCGAGGGTTTTCTCGAAGGATTTCTGGCGCTTTTCCTTGGAGATTTTTTGGGGGTTCACTGAATGATTTTTCGCCGATATTTTTTCAATGATTTGGAGGAGGGATTTATAATATATAGTATAAAGACACTTATCCCTATTCTTAATACTAAACATATCATCGTCGGGGGTGTTCCATTGCTCGAAATCCGAGTTCTTGTGAAATTGTCACAATCAATACCTGACGATACACTGAAAAAAATCCACATGGTGCCCAGAGCAGTGCCCAGGTTTACCAGCTCCTGTTCAGTTAGGGCACTGCGGCGGACCAGTCCTTGCATGATTAATACATATCGATACAGAGATTCTTCGTCACGATTCCAACTTCTTCCCTGTAAGTGTTCTATGACGTCAGTGGTACTTACTACTTGACCAAATTCCTTTATTAATTCCTCCCTCAGACTTCTATAATCTTGCGCCGCATCCGTCAATCGACTTTTCAATGCCATGAACTTAAAGACCTCACTGCAATCTATTGTCTTGAATATCTCTTCAATATCAGCCAAGAATTTGTGGACGTCGTAGGTTCCATTGAACGGAAGAACAATGTCTTTAATATCCTGAAGCGTCATTCTAGGCTTTGCTTCCACTGGCGGGTCATTCAACTGACCAATTTCTAAATTCTTCACTTCGGCTCTCAGTTGGAGGTTTTCCTGCTTTTTCCTCAGCACTATTAATTCTAAATCAAGCTAAGCCAACTCACTCTGAGTCCTGAAAAGCATAATCTTTGCAGCTGTTGCAGCATCTCCTGCCTTGGCTGGCGACATATGGGCGGCGGGCATCGGCGTCGTCCCCATAGCAAATGGGGACGACGCCGATGTATATATATATATGATGTATATATATATATATGTATATATATATATATATATGTATATATATATATATATATATATATATATATATATATATATATATATATATATATATATGTACATATATATATATATATATATATATATATATATATATATATATTTATATATATATATATATATATATATATATATATATATATATATATATATATATATTTATATATATATATATATATATATATATATATATATATATATAAATATATATATAATATATATATTTATATATATATATATATATATATATATATATATATATATATATATATATATATATATATATATGTTTATATATATATATATATATATATATATATATATATATATATATATATATATAAATATATATATATATATATATATATATATATATATATATATATATATATACATTATATATATATATATATATATATATATTATCAAAAAAAAAACAAAATATATATATATATATATATATATATATATATATATATATATATATATTATCAAAAAATCTCAGGAACGCGCCATTCGATTAAACTGAAATTTTCAGGATACATTTGTGTATATGCAGAATAGTACCAGATCTCATTCTTTAACCCTATGGCGCCGGCGGCCAATTTAGTGATATTTTAAATATAATTAATATTTTATAATATATAATATTTATTGTATATATTATTTATAATATTTTAAAAAATAACTTTAGCAAAAATAACGTTTATGTAATGAATTCTGAACGTGTTTTAAATGTGAATATGATAATGTTTTTGAAATTTTTAACCCAATGTGTGCGCTAGGCGCCTAAAATGAGAATGGGAAAATTTGAAATTTTTTGCATTGCGATAACTTTTTATTTGATCATCAGATCAATATGAAACTTACAGGACATATTAATGTTGTTAAGTTGCACAACGTGCTGGCAACCCTGTAGCTACGGCAGACACTGAAAGTGAAAACATTCAAACCATCGAATCTCCTAAAAAATGGCCGTTTCTTATAATGAAAACCAACTTGTATACAAATACAAATCTTATGCTTTGTCTACACAGTCCAAATAAAACTTTGGAAATTTCTTGCCGGACAAGAACGGTAACCCTTTCCCAACTCAACTATATTTTTAGCATCAAAAACTTATGTTCACGGGAACTCACGAACCAATAATCAGATGCAGTTGAAATTTATAGAATACATTGAAATTAAGTAGGACCAGATCTGATTGAAGCGATTTTGAATTGTTGGCAAGACTGTGCCAGTGGTGCCATCTTGAAACATTACAAAGAAAAAGAAACTGCTTTTTGTCCTATGAATTCTGATTCAGTTACCAGATTTTCATGAAATTGACACAGTAGAACCTTACTCTAGGCCATGTTTGGTAGAAATTTGGTTGAAAAATTCGGTTAGTGTTGCCAGCTATGGGAATTTTTGTGTCTTTGGTTTTGAAAATTCGCTGAGGAAAATAGACCTTTTTGCCCTGTAACTTCCAGTGCAGTTATGATATCAATACGAATTTCATACAATTAATGGAACTTATTATAGGCATTACTTAAGCCGAATCTGGTTGAAAAGTCACGATAGGGTTGCCAGCTATTGTTGGTTTTGTGTTTATTTGCAATATCTTTATTAAGCGATTTTATCGTAATCGTATTTTGAAATGGTAATGATATTGTAGTGACAATAAACAGCAAATATTAAGTCTTCGATAATTTGAAAAATTTTGTGGCTGGCAACCCTAAATTTCTTTATACTCCTATAACTTTGAACGTAGTCATCGGATCGAGATGAAATCCGCAGGGTAGGTTAATTTCAACGTGAAGCAAATGTGATACATTTTTGGCTTTGATACTTGCAAAAGGTTCCCAGCAAGAATCGGTTGTGTTTTTTTTTTTTGGATCAATAAATGCTTACAGTTTGTATTCACAATGAAAATAAATAACCAATATTTCAATTCCCAAAGTTCTGCAAATTTTTCGGATCGCAGCTCCAAACACCAACTTCAATTATTGTGCTGCAGGCACTGAGCATTTTCTTCATTGATGTTATATGAGATGCTGCTTTCAAAATTTTGTGTTTTAATTGAAAACGAAAATAATTAACAAGTGTTTAGCTCTCATAAACTTTCAAATTCATGCCAGTGGTAATATCTGAAACCTTTCCACCATATGAGCTATAATGCATTCTTGAGACCAAAGAAAAACGTGGCGTTTGAAACAGTTTGCCTGTAATAAGCAGCTCGTTTGGTAGAATATGCACTCAAAATCTGCACGATTCTTCTATTTTTCTTCGAACTAGTGTTTCTAGCGGTTCAGGTGCGCTAGAGTTTTTTTATTGTTACTTTACTCAAAAATGATCTACCTTGACACGTAAATATCAGCTCTGTGTGCATCCATATTACTTTGTCTTTAAAATGTATGCTAAAGTTATATTTCCTCTTTCAACGGTGATATAGCTAGAATAAAAACCTGGGATCAAGTGTACCCAGTTTCCCCTAGGGTTTATATATGCACCTTGAACATAGCGCGTCGCCATTTGTGCTTTATTGTTGCATTTACTTGTACTCGGGAGTGCGTCTCTGCTTTATACTTAATACATTTGTGTCATTTTTGACATCTTGTCATTTGGAAGCCTGTGCACCCTGAACTTAGTACGAACATTTGTACAATGTTTCATTGCGATGCTACTGAATGTTTGGACAAAAAACACACTGCGCCTATGATCACTTGTGCTGGTTTTTGCGCGTTAACTTTTCATTCTAAATGCGTCTCCCTTCCGGGTAAATGTACGGATGTGATCTTGCAACGTGATTCGGGCGTTTACTGGTTTTGCGACAAATGTAGGAAACACTCCATGGTGTCCTACGCTTCTCGTCTACGTTCAGCGAAGACCGCCATCGATACTCTTTCTAACGCACTTGCGAAACTAACGGACGATTTTCGCTACACTAGCAAGGAGGTCGATGAGCTGGTCCGTATTGCTGACATTGAGCAGCCCACTGTCATCACACGCAACATTGAATGAGGACTGCATTACGACAAACCCACCTGGATCTCCTACAGCTGTACGTACTCGTTCGCAGGCTCAAGCTGTAGCTAAAGCGTCGAAATCGGTCCCTCAACACTCACCATGTAGTCATCAACAGCTGCTGATACCTTCGATATCTCCATTGTCTTCGATCCAGACGATGCAAATTGCACCCTCTTCACCGCAGGATAGCAACTCAGCTATACAACATCTATCCACCTCTGCAACTGCTTCTCAAATACTACCGGACATAGAAGTTGTTAGTCCTCCACTGAAGGTTTTTATTTCACGGCTAGCATATCGTACTTCTGCCGAATCCATCAAGAAGTACGTGGCCGCTAAACTCGGATACGCGCCTCCGCTACTGCTGTGCAGAAAACTTACCGCGGATAATCTTCAAGATCAGACCATTGCTTCTTTCTGCATCACGGTTTCTTCTGGCATCAATGAGTTACTTAAGTACGACTTCTGGCCACCGGGGGTCTTCGTAAAGGAGTTTACTAAGATTCCGCGTGAAAATTTTCGGTCCAGAGCAGGAAAAAAGACACAAACATAAACGTAAACCGTTCCTTAAAGCTTTACTACCAAAACGTCCGTGGCTTGAGGACCAAGTCCTATAAAGTAAGTCTTTCTTCTACCTTATCAGCTCATGATATCATATGCCTTACGGAAACCTGGTTGAACGAGGATATTTTTGATGCTGAGATCTTGCCACAGTACACTGTTTTCCGCAAGGATCGTGACAGTTTAGTCTCTGGTAAGTCTGATGGTGGAGGGGTTCTCGTTGGCATTCACGAATCTCTCGCTTGTTCCGTTTGCAGCGATTTTACTACTTCTTCCTCAGTGGAATGTATTTTAGTGCGTGTTTCTTTAGCTCCTACTTCATTGTTATTGGTTGCTTCAATCTATATCCCTTGTAATAGCCCTTCTTCACTTTACGAACTTTTCTTTTCTGAGCTATCATCCTATCTTCTATGTCGTTTTCCATCCGACCACTTAATGTTATGTGGTGCTTTCAATATGCCCTCAATCGAGTGGAACACCTCCTTTTCAACCATTACTTCTAGTAATAATCTTTCCTTAATCCTGTCTTCCTTCATTTCTTTATGCTCCCTTTCTCAATTAAACTCGTTACCTAATACCTCTTCAAACTTTGCCAAGGCATTTTTTTGACAGATCTCGGTTCACAGATAACCAGACGTGTATCCAGCCGTCCAAGTCGTTCTTCTGAAGTTTTCTCTGTTCCTTTTGCACGTACGGAAGTCTACTTCCATTCGCCTTTGCTGCGCCTACCCAGAACGCACAATGCCCTTAAGCTTGGTCCTCTCCCTCAATCTTTTTTACAATTCAAGCATGTATTAAAAATGTTACCTTGAATTGCTACTTACCTTAGTCCTAATTTTAGTTTTTAGTTTTCTAATTTTAGTCTTTAGTTTTCTAATTTTAGTTTTCTAATTTTGTATTATTTTTGTTATTTCTTTTCCTTTTTCCTTTTTCATATTTCTTTTTTTGTTATTTTTGCTTTCTTGTTGCTGTAATTGGAATTATATCTGTAGCGCAAGGGATTAATAAATAAATAAATAAATAAATAAATAAATAAATAAATAAATACCAATAGAAAAATACTAGATCTTATCTTCCCTAATCTTCCAATGTCTTCCGTTTACTTAGATTCCGCTGTTTTACCGTATGTCCCTCCCGATCCCCATCACCCTCCTTTACTTTTAGAACTTTCTTTAAATTTTCCCTCTAGATCTAAAGTCCCTTGCTATTCCCGGTTCAATTTCTTTAAAGCCAACTTCGCCGGAATGGCGAACGAAATCAACCATGTTAATTGGTACGCATTTCTTCGCTGTTTAGACGTTGACGAGGCTCTTCATAGACTTTACGTCTTCCTTACAAACCTCATTCATCGCTTTACTCCCACTTGTAGTTCCAGAAGGCCTAATGATGCTCCATGGTTTACCACTGAAGTTGCTGCCGCCCTTAGGGCAAAGGATGTTGCACGTAACAAATACAGACGTTCTTCTCTGCTTGTTGATCTTCTTGAATTCAAAAAACGACGCTCTCATGCCAAAAAGGTCGCTAAAGAAGCCATGTGTGCCTACGTTGTCAGAGTTGAGGCTTCGATCTGTTCCAACAATTCTAAACCCTTCTGGTCATTCATTCACTCCCTGAAAAAATCCCCCGTTATCCCTCAAAGCATGTTTCTTCACGAAAATTCTGCTGCCACAACTGAAGAGACCTGTGAGCTCTTCGTTCGTTTTTTTTCGTCGTTTGCAACAAAAACTCTCGCAAAACTCTCTTTCTCCTCCACATGTTTCTTTTTCAACTCCTTCGTCGTATCGTGATAGCCTGAAAGCGCTCTCTTCTTTCCATACAAACCCTTCAGAAGTTGAGAACTTAATGAGTTGTCTCGATTCTAGCTCTAGTTGTGGCTCTGACGGTATTCCAAACATACTAGCCAAGTCACTATCTTCTTCACTTTGTGTACCCTTGTCGATAATATTTAACCTCAGCATCGCAACTGGCGTTTTTCCTTCCTTATGGAAATCTGCCAATATTTTCCCTATACTTAAAACCGGTGACCCCGCTTGCATCTCGAATTACCGCCCTATATCGCTTTTGCCTTGCCTCAGTAAACTACTAGAAAGAGTTGTCTACAACAGAGTATATCCTCTATTTGTGCCTTTCCTCGCCACCGAGCAACATGGATTTGTCAAAGGCAAATCTACTGTTACTAATTTGCTATCGTTCACCAACACTGTTGCCTCCGCCATTGATCAGCAAAGACAGGTGGATGTTCTTTACACAGATTTCTCCAAGGCGTTTGACTCTGTCAATCATGAGCTTCTTCTGTTGAAATTAGAGAAATATGGTTTTCATGGTCCGCTGCTTTCCTGGTTTTCTACTTACATTCATGAGCGTACTTGTGTTGTTACGGTGAACTCCTGTTCGTCCACTACCTTCTATCTCTCCTCAGGTGTTCCACAGGGTTCGATCCTTGGCCCCTTATTATTCTTAATTTTCATTAATGATCTCCCGGGCCTGCTAAACTCTTTTTCTCTTCTATACGCAGACGATCTAAAAATATTCAGAGTAATCGATACATTCGAAAATTGCTTACAGCTTCAGAATGACCTGCTCACTCTTATCAACTGGTGTAATGCAAATCATCTTACTTTGAATGTTTTAAAATGTCGCCAAATGTCATTCACGCGTAAAACTTACCCACTAGTATTTTCTTACTACGTTTCTGGAGCCTCTCTCGAAGTCGTTTTAAATTTTAAAGACCTCGGGGTAATTTTTGACTCTAAACTATTATTTGATAAACATATCTTGCACATAACCTCCAAAGCGTCCAGACTTTCGGGTTTTATACTGAGATCATCTAAATATTTTACCGATATCTCTACTTGTGTACACTTGTTTGTCTCCTTTGTCCGCAGTATCCTCGAATACTGTTGTCAAATTTGGTGTCCACATTTTCAATATTTGATTGATGCGGTTGAATCTGTACAACCAGTGCTGCCATTTTAGCATTTTGAATGCTAGATCTAGCATTATTTTTTCCAAAACGGCATTCGAAATTCGGAGTTAGCATCTAGCATTATTTTTAGCATTTAAATTTAGATTTCGGAATAATCTGGCACTCATCTATTTATCCCATCAAATTTTAATTTCAAAGTCCGAAATATAGAGATTATAAAGTCATCTATATTGCTTTGAAATGGTAACGTTCAATTTAATCGTGATGATGCTAAAAATCAGTGATGGGGTCCCATCCACTTCAGACTCCCAGGAGACTCGGGCATCTACAAGTTCAAGTTTACTAAAGTATGTGCATTCTAGTTGGATATTTTTTCCTGAATAATGTGAATTAATTGTTTTGTTAGGGCTTCAAATGCAAGCAATCGCACGGATAACGCTGGAGAAAAATCTTCGTTATCCGACACTAATACTTTTTCACCACTTAAAAATAAATAATTGTTGCTGTTTTGATTGAAGGATTCCAAACGATGTTTTGCAAAATATTGGTAGAAATGAGCTTTACACAGAGAAGAAGATTTAGATATTACTGATATGTCTGTAATAGATATATAATCATTTTGAGATGTAAACTTCCAATTTGTTTTTGTTATACATACGAGGGTTGATCAATAAGTAATGATAATGAATATAAACCAAGGTGATTAAACTTAAAAGATATATTTATTTTTCAAAATAGTCTTCTAATAAGTTAATACATTTAGTCCATCTTTTTTCCAAACCCAGGATACCCTTAGAAAAAAATTCTTTATCTGGACTCTCCCAAAATGCCTCAACAGCGACCATCACTTCCCTATCATTTTCAAATTTCTTACTCCGAGGGTGTTGTTTGAGCCGAGGAAAGAGGTAGAAGCCACTGAGAGCTAGATCTGGCGAATAGGGTGGGTGTTCAAGCAGTTCGAATCTTGTTTCTTTAGTTGTATCCATCGCAACTGCAGCCTTGTGAGCCGGTGCGTTATTTTCAAGAAACAGAACTTCGGCTCGCAGTTTGCCGTGTGTTTTCTCCTTCATTGCCTCTCGCAGTCTTCTTATTTGGTCAGCTTAGTAAGAGCCTGATATAGTGGCTCCCTTTTCCAAATATTCCATCACAATAATTTATTCAGCATCCCAAAAAACTAATGCCATAACCTTTCCTGCCGAACTTGACACTGAATTTTTTCGGTACCGATGAAGAGGGTCGCTTTCAGGCCATCGATTGCATTTTGGTTTCTGGACGAGACCTGTATCCAGGTCTCGTCCATGGTCACGAAATGTGACAAAAAATTATCCTGATCTGCCTGGAACTTTTTGAGATTCATCCTTGAATTGTCGATTCGTTTCTTCTTATGATCGTCCGTTAACATTCTTGGGCAGATACCTTCCTTATATGTATTTTGTTGGCAAAGATTTTTCGAGCACTACCGTATAAGATCCCTGTGACCTCAGCTACATGCCTGAGGGTCACTCTTTGATCTGCCAACACGACATCTTCGGCTTTTTTTACGTTGTCTTCAGTGAAGGATGTGGATGGACGTCCTTCGCGGTGTTCATCTTCAGTCTATGTTCTTTGCAGCTTAACCTCCTTGGCCTAGCGTGCAACGGTGGAATATGGAGGAGCAGAGTCCGCTAATGTTTCCACCATGTCGCCGTGTATGCCTCTGGTAGACAATTTTTTCAAACAGAGGTACTTAATGACAGCTCTAATTTCATTTTTCTCCATTTTGATGTTCTCTCTTCGACTGTTCGTATTCAAATGAATGTAGCTCCTCTTAGAACGGTTTTATGCTGGAGCTAGTGCTTTTGGGACTTTGAATCCCTGGAATCGTGGCCTATTTATATGTTTTTTTCATGCTGACTTTGTGAGTATATGTAGAAGTAAAAAATCTTTTATTTTTTATTTTTATGCGAACTGGAAGTAACCTAATTGGTTACTTATTGATCAACCCTCATATAAATATACATATTGTTTTCATATTGAACCATGTTTATTTCAATTAAATAAAAAAGCATTATTTAGCATTATAATTTTACAAGATCTAGCATTATTTAGCATTAAATAAAATTGAATCTAGCATTATTCCAAAAAAATAAATGGCAGCACTGTGTACAACGCAGGTTCACCCGCTCTCTTCTTTACAAATTCAATTTTGATTACCGTGGGTATAGTGCGAGACTTACCATGCTGCAAATACCATCCCTGAAATCTCGCAGACTTTTTCTCGATGAATGCCTTCTGTTCAAACTGTACCATCAACTTGTCCCATCTGACCTCTGCAACCAAGGTTTCCGTTCGTGTTACGGATCGGTCAAATAGATCCACGTTAACGTTTAACGTTCCTTTTGCGCGGACTGACACGTACTACTTTTCACCGCTTTTACGCATACCTAGGCAGCATAATGCACTCGGACTAGGTTCTCTGCCACCGACCTTGTCACGTTTCAAAACTACTTTAAAGGATAAAGTCGTTACTTTTTCTATTTAATACGTTTTTATCTTTTTTCCTTGCTTATATGTTACATGAATTTTAATTTTGATTTTCTTATTTCGATATTCTTTTTGTTCTATATATATGCTTACATTATTTTTTTCTCTCTTTTTCATTGTAGTTTTTTTTCTTATTTTTCTTAATTTTGAATTTATTCATTTTCACCTTTACTTTGTTTATGATATTTGATCTTTTTATTATTATTATTTTGTGCTCTCTATTTTACATTCACTCATTAGTAGATTCTTTGTATATATTATATGTTTCTATATTCAGTTATTGGATTTTTATCTGTTGAATATGTAAATAAATAAATAAATAAATTAAATATTAATTTGATATGTAATTGGATTTCAAGGTATTCTTGTTTTAATTTCAACTATTTTCTCCTTCTCAAACAATAAACAACACGTACTCAACTCACTAAACGCTAAGGGGGGGTATTCGTTTTAGAGGAATTACTAGAGGTTGTCATGTGGACTAGCTCATATCGACAAAACATCCGAATTGAAGTCGATTATGATATGATTCGGAGCATCCAAATACATTTTGGCCTATTCATACACAGACAAACAGGAATGTACTGAAAGTTTACGAAATTTTGTTGTTTAGGGTGGATAGCGGAAGGTCATTAACAGTGACGTGAAAAATGGAAAGAGGAAATACTAAATATAAAATGATGGTTGCATGAACGATCATCGGTATGAGGCACAAAGGTGTATTTAGAGATTTGCAAAAAAAAATAATGAGGCTTTGAAGAACCTGCCGTTTGATTTTCTAAAAAAAATTTTTATTGCTGTTTAAAACTGTCACTGTCTAGTGTGAACCGAAAGGCTCGATAAGATTTGTCCATTACGAAAATATGATTTTGGACCTGCGCATCGAAACAACTATGATTACAATTTCGGGTTGGAATAGGAATGGCTTAAAAATATTTTCCTGCAAATCTGTACTTTTAATTTCGTTTAAAATTAAACACGATTCAGATAATACATTTGAATACAATCTACAGTTCACCTAGAAGCTTCTGAAATAATACCATATCCGAACAGTCAAATCACTTGTTCGTTCTCACCTGTTACGGGTCTTGTAAACTCCATGTTGTTTTGGATGATGGAAGTCACCTGTCTATGCCGCTTAGTATCTACGCGTGACTATTATACACGTTTAAACCAACATGAATTACTTTGAAAAGATTCTTGCTCGTACACTTTTACAATATAATTGGATAAATGTTCAATCAGTGGAACATTCAGCAAACGTGTGTAACCAAGCTTCAACGGAGAAGCGTGAATTTCACAACACACAATAAAACCTGTGCGAAACATGCACTTCTTCTTCAACTACTAAGTAATATTATATGTTTTTTTTATGTTATCGTGTTGCTTCTATTTTTCGATGTTTAATGTAACTTGATGCAGCTCGTGTTGCCCAATGGACAGATTTTGTGGTCAAAAAAAAAAAAAAAAAACGAATGATGAGCTGTTATTAGTAGCTAGGACTTTAATTGTTATAGCGAACCGACAAAAACACACACTTTCACGTATGACAAAACTTTTTCACAACGCTTCCCGACTGGCTATGAATGTTAAATTTGTGAGCGATCTTCACTGGCTATACATTCAATACATACGATTTAATTTTTATTCATTGCATTCAAAATACAAAAATCAGATACTAACAAAACACTGAAACTTTTCCATTTAGACGAATCGTAACTTTGAAAATTTACTTCGATTTATATTACTGAAGTATTTTGGCTCTGTTCTGAAGAGTTACACAAAAAAAAAACAACTAAATAAATATGCAATGTAAAAGCTTGAGAGTATCTAACAACCGAGTAAGGACACGAACGGCATAAATGTTATGGTTACGTTTCAAACGATTCAGATTTTCATCGAAAAGTGCACTCTGCCTTATCATTTTTATTGACCAAACAAACAATCAGGACTGTATTGTCGCCGACGAATAATGTTTGGTAGATGGTAAGGTGCAATGATGATGAGTGGTTAGAGGAAATAATTGTTGTTTTTTTATTCGGTTATATATTTATTATATTTTGCAGAAAGAGTTTATACGTGAAATTGTCGAAAAAGTCATGTAAATTGCGTTGTTTTCTTTTCAGACAATCTTTAAGTGATCCTGTAAATCCGTCTGATTTAATTTAAGCTTCCAAGTCGGTTTCCTAGACTGGCCGGATTTTGCCTAGATTCCCCTTATTTATTTTACGCTCCTATGATTTTTTCCCAGAGTGCCAGGATTTTCCCCAGACCAGCCTGATTAATTCTGTACTACGAGGATTTTTTGATTTTAGACTGTTAGAAATTTCAAAAACAAAAAAAACGGACGGGGGTCCAGAAACAACATAGGATTATAGGAAAAAATCAATAGATTCTAGATTCACACCAACTCATCGTCTTAAAAAACGGAATGATGCTCCTTGGTTCAGCAATAATGTTGCAGTCGCACTCGATGCCAAAAATGCAGCTCGTAATTTATACAAAAAATCTGGTTCACCTGCTGACCTCATTTTTTTTTATAAAGAATTACGCTCTAAAGCGAAAGAAGCTGCCAGACAGGCGATTTGCACTTACATTGCTGGCATTGAAGTGTCAATCAGAACCAACCAACCGAAATCCGTTTGGTCATTCATCCGTTCCTTGAAAAATTCTCCCAGCATCGCCAATGGTATGCATTTGGGTTATACAGCTGCTTCCACTCCGCTTGAAGTGTGTGAACTTTTTGCTTCTTACTTTTCTTCTCACAAAAATGCCCTCCTCTTTCCCAAAATCTTATCTTTTCATCTTCATCTGAATTACATTCGTTTTGGACAAACCCTTTAGAAATTGAACTTCTGTTGGAGGATATCGACGCCAGTACCGGTAGTGGTTCACGACGGTATTCCAAATACCTTGGCTAAATCTCTTTCATCATCTCTGTACGTCCCTCTTTCTATCTTGTTTTATATAAGTTTATCTTCTGGTTCTTTCTCTTCTCTTTGGAAAACTGCCAATATCTTCCCTATACATAAAGCTGGTAATCTTACATGCATCTCAAACTACCGCCCCATTCCCCTTCTTTCGTGTTTTATCAAGATCCTTGAGAAAATAGTCTACACGCGAGTCTACTCCTTTATTCAACCTACTTTAGTTCATGAGCAGCACATATGGTCGCATCCGCTTTTGACCATCAAAAGCAGGTCGACGTTATATATGCTAACTTCTCCAAAGCCTTTGACTCTGTCAACCATAACCTCCTTCTTCAAACGCTAAGGAACGCTGGCATAATTGGTCCTCTTCTTTCCTGGCTTAACTCTTACATATATGGTCGTACCTGTATTGTAACTGTTAATCCCTGTTCTTCAATTCCCTTTTTTCCTATATCAGGTGTTCCGCAAAGATCTATTCTTGGTCCCCTTCTCTTTGGTGTGTTCATAAACGATCTATCTCCTTTAATCAAATTTTCTTGTCTGTTATATGCTGACGATTTCAAGATGTTTCGAATGATCGAGTCACAAAATGACTGTATGCTTTTACAAAATGACCTTAATAGCTTAGAGACTTGGTGCTGCGCCAATGCTCTCACTTTGAACATCGCGAAATGTCAAAATATGTCTTTTACCTGTAAAACGTACCTCCTACTCTGTTTCTGGCTCTCCTCTTAATGTTTTTCGCAATTTTAGAGATCTTGGTGTAATATTTGATTCTAAGCTTAAATTTGATAAGCATATTTCATATATTACTGCCAGGGCCTCTAAATTATCGGGTTTCATTATTAGATCCTCTAAATCTTTCGTTAATATTTCCACCTGTGTACACCCTTTTCTTTCCGTTGCGCGTATTATAGAGAATATAATAATATTATAGAGAATTAAGATATAATAAAATATTAAAATTAAAAATAAAAAACAAAAAAGAATAGAAGTATAAAAATTAGAATACAGTAAAGTAAAAATAGTTAATAAAAGGACTATGGATATAATAATAAAACAGCAAAATACAAAAATACAGAATAAGAATAGAAGTAAAGTACAAAATCTGAATACAGTAAGAGTAGAAATAGAGAAAAAAAAGGATTATGGATGTAACAAAAAACAATGAAAACTAAATATGTAAATAAAATATGATTAAGTAGGCGAAAAAACTGCACTACGAACTAAAATTTCGAAAATTCCAATAGACTGTGAGAGAATCAAACTGAAGATTATCATGCATCCTCAGTAAACGCAAAATAGGCGAGTGGAAAAAAAAACGTTAGTACGTACAAAAGATACATTAAACATTGAGGTTGCCCTGATAGTGGCTCCGATATACCATAATGCTCTAATTTAAGAAAAAGAAGCTCATGATTGACCGAGTCGAAGGCCTTAGAGAAGTCAGTGTATATGACATCTACTTGGTGGTGATTATCTGAAGCAGAAGCAACAAAATGAGAAAACTCTACAAGGTTAGTGGTAGTACTTCGGCCTTTCACGAAACCATACTGTTGAGCAGCAAAAACATTTCGAAGAGAATCATAGACGCGATTCAAAACTAGACGCTCACAGATTTTAGAAAAGCAAGGAATGATAGAGATCGGGCGATAGTTAGTGACTAGGCTTAGATCACCAGACTTGTGGATAGGAAAAATGCATGACACTTCCCAAGAAGCTGGGAAAATACCATTACCCAGACTGATGAAGCAAGAAGAAGCAAGTTTTTTTAACGAAAAAGTTAGGCATTTCATCAGGGCCAAGATATGAGCTGGAGTCAAACGTAGATATAATAGATTGGACTTCAAGAGGATTGGTCTCAAGTAAAGATAGGCAAGCGGGAAAGCGAAAAGGAGGAGTGCTGGAGATATGAGAAGAAGAATTAGAATATACAGAGGAAGAAAAGTCAGTAAATAGATTCCATATTCCTTGCAGAGTAGAAGCACTAGAATTATTAGAAGAAACAGAATTAGGTATAGAGGAAGAAGATTTCAAACTATGCACATATGATCAAAACCTTTTAGGACCATCTGATCTAAGTGACGATTCAATGTCAGAAAAGTAGTTGCGCATTGCAATTTTAGTTTCTTTTTTAGCAGCAGATCGCAAACGAGAATAAACAGCATAATCCCTTCCAGACCCCGACTGCAAATACTTCAAGCGAGCAGCGTTTCTATTATCTAAAGCACGCAAGACATTACCGGTAAGCCATGGAGCATCATGGGGTTTATTAGCCAGACATATAGGGGTGCTAGCAAGGATAAGTTGATTAAGCTTGTGGTAGAAGTAAATAGCAGAGCGGTCAGGATCAAGTTCACGAAAAAAACTAAACCAATTGATATAATTAATTTCAGCACTTAGTCTCTCATAGTTAGTCTTATGGAAATTATAACGACTCACCCTGCACCGCTTGCTTAGAATATAGCTTTGGAGGCGTATATTTGCTGATAGTGGAGGATGATGGCTATCAGATGATTTCACATAATGATAAGAGGCAGAAGACAGAGTAAAAGAAGATGGATCAAGGTTGAAAAGGACAAGATCAAAAATTCTACCATTACTATTAGGGAAAACGTTAAATTGATTGAGAGAGAAAACAAAGAAAGAAAAGATGACAAGGAAATAGATATGTTGTTACAAGACTCCACACAATGAGAAGTGAGGTTCCACTGAACAGAAATTTAGTTAAAATGATGGTTCAG
Source organism: Nemotelus pantherinus (assembly GCA_963978885.1). NCBI lineage: Eukaryota > Metazoa > Arthropoda > Insecta > Diptera > Stratiomyidae > Nemotelus > Nemotelus pantherinus. The sequence continues at coordinate 6,625,593 of OZ022267.1, read as the reverse complement.
ATGACAATTGGAGTGGAAGGGTAGGTTACATTAAGGTAAATGACAGTTCACAGAAAAAGTTTTCAATGGTGGGAAAAGGACAGTTACACGGAATATACAATGAAACAAAAAAAAACAGGATTTGTCAGAGGAGACACAGACAGCAACAAATTCAATGGCAGGAGAAGGAGAAAAATCAGAGCAGAGCTTACTTCGAAGAGAGCTTAATACGACTACAAGGACACCACCACCGTCGACTTTACCAGAACAATTCTGTTACGATCATTACGGTAGACATTATAGGACGGAAACATTTCCGAACTTGGGATGCTTTCCGTAAGCCAGGTTTCAGAAAGGCATATAAGATTATCGTTTTCAATAAATGAAGCAGTTCTAATTTCTTCAAGCTTGGTTCTCAAACCACGAACATTTTGATAGTATAATCTAACACTAGAAAGACTAGAAATTAAGTGTGGTTTCTCCTGACGAGGCTGGAACGAAAATTTCCACGGTTGACAAAAAGTTTAACCAAAGTCCCAGGCGGTCAAAATTCCGGGTCAGCAACTATTTTCTAGGAAAAAAAATAAACTTAATTCTATAAAAAAAAATACGGTGTCCTAGCTAATTACTATATGTACAAAAAAGCCTAGCGCCTCGGAACCGCTAGAAAACTGATTTTCGAAGAAATTATCTAAAATGTGGAAAGAAATAATACACTCCTTTGTAGTATCAAATCAATCATTTCTTACTTAGAGTAACAAAAATCATTTTCTGACAGTATCTCCAGTAACACAAATGTTCAAATGAAAATGATCAGTATTGGCAACATTTTTCCAAAGCAGCAGCAATAAGTCTACCATAACTAGCTTGTGCTAAAATCAACCTATCCTTTGAATTTCGTTTTCATCCAGGGATATCATCGAAAGTTTCAGCGATTAAAAACTATGTCTGGGGCTGCCATCCGAAAAATTCGAAAGCTCGGAAAATTTTAGCATTGGTTGCTCATTTGATTGTAAATGCTTTGCATATGAACACAAAATAGAAGCATCTGTTGGTACAGTATTTACGAAAATGGCAATCCTGTGTTAGCACCACAGGCAAAAATGTAGCAAATCTACTTCAAGTTAGGTTAAACCCACTCTGTGAATTTCATTTCGATGGGGGTGACTACGCTTTTAGTTAAAGAGGTGAAAAGATTGTTGAGGCTACCACCCTAAAAACTTTTCAAATATTCGAAACGTAAAATTTTTGTTGTTAATTTTCATTCTATTCATTCCAAGTTGAATGTTCAATGAAAGTTCAATGAAAACATCGCTTAGCAAACGAATGCCAAAAAATTAAAAAAGTCACCATAGCTGGCAGCCCTTTGGTTTGGTCTGGTTTACAAAAATGTTCATTTACTACATGAATTTCGTTTTGATTTCATGACCGAATCGGAAGGTATAGGGAAGAAAGCTTTATTTTGCCGACCAAATTTAAAAGGTTTAGGAGACAAAAATCATCATAGCTGGCAACTCTGTTCTAATTTTTCAACCAAATGTAGTCTAAAGTAAGTTCCAAATACTGTGTGAATTTTGTTAAAATGTGATGCCTGAATCGGAAGTTATGGGCCAAAAAGTATTTTTTTTTCTCTCAGTGATTTTTCAAGATGGTACCACTGCCACAGGGTTGCCCGCATTCAAAATCACTTCTATCAGACCTATTTCTCGTTAATGCCAACATGTCCTGTTAATTTCATTAAGATCGAATTATCCGGTCGCCAGTTATCGTGAACAGAAGTTTCGAGTGCTGAAAATAGAGGTAATTTGGTGATGGGCTGCCGTTCTTGTGCAAATCGGAATTTCAAAAACTTCAATTTGACATGATGGACAAAGGTTAAAAAATGTATCAATGATTTGAAGTTTTTGTCAAAAAGCAAAAATTTTTCAAGCCAGCCGTAGCTACAGGCTTAGCTGCACTGTCTTGAAAGTCCATGTGTGTTTTAAATCTTAGTCAACATCAATAAGCTCTGCAATTTTCACGATGATCCAATCTTTCTGTCAGAAGTTATGACAAATCAAAATTTGAAAAAAATTATTTGCCTAATGTTAGGCTTTCAGCACCCACACATGGCTAAAAATTTCCAATTTTTTATCATTGGTAAGCTTAAAACATATAATGAGTTTTCATTCCCAATACTTTTTTTTTAACAAAAATTAACAGTGCTTGGAAATAAAGCAGTACCTGAAAATTCACAAAAATGTCCGTTACCGCCAAAGGGCTAAAGATATCTGAATTCGAGCATGTCATGGACCTACCCACTATATACATCTATGTCCACCGGAAATTTTAGCTCAATCGGATCGGCCACTCCAGAGATTATCTCCTGCCTGAGAACTGTTATATTAAGGAGCTAGTGCCGGTTGCACTTTGACTCCTTTCCTCTCAGTGAGCGTTCATGCGCTCTCCTTTTCCTCTCTGTTTTTTTTCTAGTCTATTGGTCGCTCCCTCGTAGATCTACTACTTAAGGATCCTTATGTTCGTAGGTTTAAGTAGATATCGTTCTCTCTGTTCTTGGAATCTTAAGATAGCTAAGGATAGCTGTTGGGAAGTCTGTCGATTGTGTCGAACAGTTTTAGTGCCTTGTCTCGTATGTATTTGTTTATTGTTTCTATTCGTAAGTCATTGTGTAGGTCATTGTTTCTGATGTACCAGGGTGCCCATGTTAATTTCCTCTGGGCCAGGTTTCCATATGTGATGGTTGGTCTAATGATCTGCTTATAGATATGGGCTCTGTTCTTAATATTAAGCTTATTTGATACAAGTAATGGATACAACTGGTTCAGTATTATGCTAGCAATTATTCGTTTGTTTTGTATGTGCGTATCCCATGAAAGTCTTGTGTCAAAAGTGAGTCCTAGGTATTTGGCTATCGTTTTCCATTCTATGGGTTCGTTGTCTACTGTAAGTTGGCTTCGGTTTTGTCTTCGTCGTCTTGTCACAAAGACCGCTTGCGTTTTTTTCGCATTGATACGAATCTTCCACTTCTGGAAGTAATTCATCAGTGTATCTATGTAGTGTTGGAGATTGATGGTTATAAATTCAGCCTGTCGATATATGTAGTAGATGCAGGTGTCGTCTGCAAAAAGGGAGATTTTCGTTGTGGACATCATCGGGATGTCTGCAGTGTATAAGGTATACAATGGTGGTGGGAGTGGAGAACATTGCGGGGCTCCGGCTTCTATTGGTCGTGTGCTAGAGAAGTGGCCGTTAATTCGAACAGAAAAGATTCTGCCCTCAAGAAATGGTCCAATGAATTGTATAAAGTGTTCGGAGATATTAAAATCGTACAATTTAACGATAAGACCCGCGTGCCAGACGTTATTGAATGCCTTGGCAACGTCAAACATGATAAGGCATGTTCAATTCTTTTGATTGAATCCAGTTATAATGTGCTGTGTTACTCTGGCTAGCTGTAGCTCGGTGGAGTGGTGGGCTTTGAACCCGTTATCTCTTGGATTTGGTTGTCTGCTAGTTGTCTGAGGCAGATATTTGTCACCGTGTCTAGTCCTGGTGATTTTCGTTTATTTAGCCCACCTACCAGCAGCTTAATCTCTCGGATCTCTTCTTCTCCTTGGGTAGCTGTCTCTAAGATGTTGGCGGCTCTTTCTTCAATTTCTTCTTCCTTATCGTTTTCCTCTAGATTTGTTGCGTTCTCTTTGTATTGTAGTTCTAATCTGTCTGCAAACGCGTGTGTCTTTCCCTCGTCGTATTTGAGGCCATTAGGGCCGTGGATTGCTGGTATTGCGACTTTGTTCTTGTGTCTAAAATATTTAGTCATTCTCCAGAAATTGTTGTCTCCTGGTTCAATACTTAGGAGAAAGTTTTCTCACTGTTCGTTCTTCAATCAACCATAGCACCATAGACCACATTCACACACTGAGAGAAATCATGAGCCGAGCGAATGAGTATGAACTTCCCCTCGCCCTGGCGTACATTGACTTTGAGAAAGCCTTTGACTCAGTATACTCCGAGGCAATAATAAGAGCACTTATAAACCAAGGTATCGAGAAACCATACATAGAAACACTGACCAACATCTACAGGAACGCCAAAGCGAAAGTCAATATTTAGATAGGAACTGGATGAACAGTATATCCCCCGTTAGCAGCAGGTATTGCCCATAGAGGGGCATCTGTAGACCTTGCCATCTTTTCACTTCATTTGGAATCTCTTCAATTTTGGGAGCCATAAATTTTATTACAACAGTTATTAATATACGATCAGCCGGCATTACATTTGATCGAATGCCATTATTCGTTTGATCAGTAGTAATTACTGCAATTCTATTACTTCTTTCTTTACCAGTATTAGCAGGTGCAATTACTATACTTCTTACAGACCGAAATTTAAATACATCATTCTTTGATCCTGCAGGAGGGGGTGATATTATATTATTTTTCTATGATATGATTGATTGATGATGATTATTATATTCCTAATTCTTCGGCGCACTTCAAGATGGTTTTTGCGAGGTGCGTTGCGTCCTTATTACGCATTTTGTAATTTAGCATTTCTTGGAAGAGAATGACGTTGTCTCTGATCTTGTCAGTGTTAATACCTGCTCTTGTTGGTTTTCTGACTAGTCTGAGCCTTTCTGTCTTTAAATCTAGGGTAACCTTTGCTCTAGCCAGACGATGATCACTTCCTGTCCTGAAATTATTGATTATTGATACATCCTTTATTGTTCATATTCTGTCGGTTAGAATCAGGTCAATTTTGTTCCTAATGGCTCCATTGGGGGCTTGCCAAGTCCATTTTCTATTTTGGCCTTTCTTGATGAACGAATTTGCTATGTAGAGATTATGTTGGTGAGCGAATTGGACCAATCTTTCTCCTCTCTCGTTTCTAATGCCCAAACCGAATTTCCCTACCAGAGTTTCGTGGTCCTTCCTTCCTCCTACGATAGCATATATATAAATATATATATATATATATATATATATATATATATATATATATATATATATATATATATATATATATATATATATATTTTATGTATATATATATATATATATTTTTTTTTTCCTCCTTCCTTCCACTCTCTCCATCACTCTATCAGCGTGCACAGTCCATGTGCACCATCTTTACCCTGCAGTAAATTTTTCATAGTGCTTCCCAGGCAACTAATTTGTTGGTATAAGGGACAGCATAATTCTTATCAATAATATAGACTCACTTTTATTAACTTATTATTGTCTTCATTGACTTGTGTCCAGAGAAAAGTATAGAAAAAACTCTGGTGTTATTTGTCATTGTGCGTTGTTACTTTTTATGTGCAATTTTAAGTTTTCTTTGAATCTCATGATATTGGTTGAGTTCTTTAACGGATCTGGCAATGTATTGTAGAAGGCTATAGCCTGTTGTATTGGATCTAGCTTTAATCTATCCGTTCTTGGTTTGCAAACTAAAAGGTTGCTGGCTGATCTTGTTTCTCTGCTAGTCAACTCTCCAACAGTTCAAGGAATATCTGGCCATTTTAGTCCGTTATTGATAATTTGGTAAATTATTTTGCCTCTTTCAAGATTAATAATCTGTTGGATGCTCAACAACCCTGATCGAGTGTACACATCGACCGTTGGTGTTAAGGTCGGCAACCTAAATATAACCTTTATCGCCTTAGTGACAAGTCTCCCAATTAGCTCGATGTTATGCTTAGATGTTTGACTCCACAGGACTGCTCCATATTTCACAGTAGATAAGATGAACGCATTTAAAATTAGAAGTTGAGTGCCTTTTTTCCAGGAAATCATGTCTTCTTAGTGTTGCGATAAATGGTGCAATTTTTTCCTGATGTAGTTGATGTGATGGGTCCAGGACATCTTTTCATCCAAAATCAATCCCAGGTATTTTATCGATTCGACCTTCTCCAGTTGAACTCCATCAATTTGAATGCATGGATTAATAGGACGTTAATTTTTTTGTTGGAACATAATGTATTTAGTTTTGTGGACATTTATAACGAGTTTGCTCTGGCGCAGCCATCTCAAGTATTTATCCAAATCCATATTTACTGTACTTTGGATGGCTGTCTCATCTTTTCCAGCATATAACAGGAGTGTACCGTCAGCAAACAAAACTATCTTACCAGAAAGCCTGAGATCTTGTACGTTGTTCACATAAATAAGGAAAAGTAAAGGTCCTAAGATAGATCCCTGTGGAATACCCTTGTTTACAGAACATTCCTGACTGGTGAAGCTTCCTTGTTTTGTCACTATTCTTCTTTCCAAAAGGTAGTTTTTAATAACAGCTTTAAATTTCATGCAAATCCCATACTCTTCCAGTCGCAGAAACAAAATCTCGTGGTCAATGGTATCAAAGGCCTTTTTTAGGTCGACGAAAATTGCTGCCACGTAGTTACCTTTATCCAGCGATTGATTTATGAACTGAACCGCGTCAAGCGTAGCCGCAATAGTACTGCTGTGTTCCTGAAAACCATACTGCATTGGAGCCAAAATTGATGTTTCTTTGATGTAATCAATTATTCGAGCATTTATAACTCTTTCAAACACTTTGCTTAGCACACTGGTGACTGCTATTGGACGATAATTTGAAGGATTGGTAGGGTCACCTCCTTTAAAAATTGGTGTTACTCTCGACAATTTAAGGCATGCCGGGAATGTACCGGCTTGTAAGTGGCTGTTGATGATTTTCACTAAAATCTTCGTTATTTGCTGCTTAAGCATTTTGATGTCTTCTGATGTTATGTTATCGATACCTGGTGACACGCCGTTTTTTAAATTGTCGATTATTTCTGCCACTTCACTAGGTATTGTTGGTCTCAAATGTATGTTAGATGTTTGACTTGTGTTTGAAAAATGGTGTTGTTCAGATATTTGAGGAAAATGTTGCGTGATATCTGACCCAATCGCTGCAAAATATTTATTTAAGTGATCCGCAATTGCCTCACTAGAGGAAATCAATGATCCATCCATCTGTAATTCCTTGATGCATGTTGCGGTCCGAGAAGTGCCTTTTTGAGTTTTAGCCAGTTCATTTACTATTTTCCAGTATTTAGCGCTATTTCCGCATGAAGCTTCGAATCTTTTAGAGTAAAATTTCTTTTTCTCTTCCTTTACTAATCGATTTGACTGGTTTTTTAGATGCTGGTAGTTTTGTCGTTTCATCACACAGTTGGGATCTGCTTTCCACTTTTTATAGGCTTTTCGTTTGAGTCTGGATACGTCAATAACGCTTTTAGAGATCCACGATTCATTGCGAACCCTTACCTGCTTCCTAGATGTTGCTTTGATTTTCGCTTCAGATAGGATTCTTATTAGTTCTTCAATATCTACATGCGGATTGCTGCTCAACTCTTGCGTCACATACTTCACGAATTCGATTTTGTTGACAGTGCTGATCGTTATTTTCTTCGGAGGCAACTTTTCTTTAAGGCAGGTCTTGATCAAGATATTCAGTACCTTATGGTCTAAGTCTGGCCATTCATCATCATTATAAGAAACTCGTTCCATCAGGTCTGAACTTCTTACAACGATATGGACAAGTAAGGTTTTCGAGGTCTAAATAACGCGCGTCGGCCTGATCGAATTTATTTGTACTGCATTATTGGATGTTATGACATCTTCATAGGCTTTTTTAACATTTGACGAAGACAGAAGATCGATGTTGGTGTCGGCAATTGTTATAATCTTTTCATTTGATGAGTAAAGCTGATCGATGTAATCTAGGAAGCAATTATTGTCCTCGAATGGGGCTTTGTAGAAAGTGCCAATTTTAATCTTCTCCCGGTCCAGTTGAAGTTCCACTATGATTGTGTTGAACATTTCAGAAGATGTGATAAGTCTTGATCCTATGCTTGACTTTACAAATATTGCTGTACCTCCTCCACGGCCCACGTTTCTGCAGCAGAAATAGCTGGTATACCCGTTTGGTGTATATAAATGCTCTTCATTTGGATATATCCATATTTCATTAAGAATAACTACACTGATGTCATTTGTAGCTAGATAGACGTTTAGATCATCAGATTTGTTTCGAATGCTCCTTATATTGGCGTACAATATTTTTAATAATTTACTTTGATTAATTTTGAAGTGGATTAAAAACTATAGTCTATTTTATGTTCATTAATTGCAATCATCTTTTTGTATTCAGGGCATTCATAACTATCCGCTCGATGTTTAACGTTGTTATTCCTTTTTTGGGAGCAGTTTATGCATTTTAATTCTGCAACCGTGCAAGCATTTGTCTGGTGGCTACCAGCACACTTAGCGCAGATGTCTTTTTTTTTACAATTTGATGCTTTGTGATTAAATCCCTGGCATTTGTAGCATCTCATGATGTTATGGTCCTCGATGACAAAATGTGTCCCAAAATCAATGTTGATGTACTGGTTAACTATTCGATCAAATAGCCTTCCCCCGACTTCAACAAATGCTATCCATTTACCAGATTTTTTTATTTGTCTCGTGTGCACAACCTCAAATACATCATCCAAATTAATTGAATGATTTAAGTTTTTTATCTCATCTTTTAGCTCGTCCGTTGTGTATTTTCTTTGAAGACCTTTGATCACAAGTCGGGGAAGCTTCCTCTGAGTAATTTCTGCACTTTATTTGTTTGACATTTTCTCATTTATTTCTTTTAATAAAATTTCTGAGTTCTCCAGTGAATTTGTTTTAATTATTATGCCTCCACTTCGGAGTGGCTTAGTATACTCAACCGGAGTTTTCAATGCGCATGGTTTTATTTTTTCTTTTAAATCCTGTATGGTTTTCCCAGGATCCTGCTCTTTCCTTGGTTTGATTACGATGCCTCTATTGAATTTTTTGGGCTTTGGCTCACTTGGTTGTCTTAGCATGTCCGCATATGATGGCTTTTTTGGTTCTTTAAAGGCATCAACCTGAATATTTTCAAGCTTTTCTTCTATTTTCTTTACTAGCCGGTGAGTTGATTCAATTTGTGAAATAATTTTATCTTCACGGCTTGTTTTTAAGGCAGCATTGCATTTACTGCAGAACCACTTTACCAAGTCACCCAATTGTGCGATGTTATTATAATCCTGGGTGGAGATACCAATGCAGGTGATATGAAACCACCTATCGCCGCAAAAGCCCTCGCAAGCTATGCTTTGGTGGTCGTCCTTCACCACTCTTCGGCACTTGTCACAATTAGTGCCGCTGCTCATGATTGGCAGCACTCACTTTCGCTGCAGCTGAAAAACTATCGATAACTTATCGCAGACACACACCAATCAAACCGAAAAACACTCGTTCAAAAATACACCAACAGTCATACAAGAAATTTTAACAGGAAAGAAAAACAGTTAATGTTTGCGAAATTTTTCAAGAATAAATTAACACTAAATGGAAAGATATCACCAAGGTCCAATATCCACAGGAACAGGAGAACCACCTCCAAATCACACACGACAAATTCAAAAACGAACGAAAAAACTGTTCAGTCTGCTTTTCAATCGGAAAGCAACAGCTGCTGGCCACAACGTCTACTCGCTTTGACAGTTAAACTGTCTTTTCATTTATATATGAAGAAATATATATATATATATATATATATATATATATATATATATATATATATATATATATATATATATATATATATATATATATGAAGAAATATATATATATATATATATATATGAAGATATATATATATATATATATATATATATATATATATATATATATATATATATGAAGAAATATATATATATATATATATATATATATATATATATATATGAAGATATATATATATATATATATGTATATATATATATATATATATGAAGAAATATATATATATATATATATATATATATATATATATATATATATAAAGAAGTATGAATAAAATAAAGAAAGAAGTATGAAGAATTATAAAGAAGTATGAATTTTCGGCGAAACGAGTTTAATACTAATTCAACTGATTGCGTTATTTTGAATATTGAGTTGTGAAATTCATACGTAAAACAAAATCGTGTTTTAATTTCATTTTGAAAGCCCAAGCTTACGAACTTTGCTTCCGGAAAAATATGACAATCCCGCTTGAAATTGCAATGATATCGCATTAAGGTTTTGATTATGCCCCACTCCCCCTATATTGAGTGCGATTGAAAATGTCCGATACATGCATAGATTAAGATAAGAGACGTTAGAGAACAATCTAATTCGTTTTTCAGATAAATCCACCCGTGTGTAATGGATGAATGAAATTAAAAGAAAATAACGTAAATGTGTGGATTTGTTTTTTATTTTCAATGCTTACTTCATTGGAATAGTAGTGTTTAGATGTCACAGTTGAGTCATTTGAATTTTCAGATATTTATCAATCTTTTAATCTATAGGGAATTAGAATATTTTCGGTATTTGACACACATACACGTACACACACAAACGTGTATGGGACTTTCGAAAATCGTCCAGAACATATCAATGCCTATCAGTATACAATTGATGAATAAGCCAATAAGAGCTATCTACCAAATTCTATCTGAGCAAAAAAAAAACAATTAATTTCCAATCTACTCACTCAAGTCCGTAAACAAGGTATCAGTTAGAAATTCCATTTCCACTTATTATCGTCGGCATTTTGTAAACAGTGCGCATTACCGTCAAGCATTTAATTTTGGTCTCTAGATCATGGTCACTTTGCTTCGATGTTTAGACTTCACCAGACTTCACACATCCACTTGATTGACTCTTTTTCCAAAACGAAAACTAACAAAACCTCTCAGTTGTCGATCGTAGGCATGACAGATAACTACCGAATAATAATCCGAACAACGTGTTCAATTATGAGTACATTGATCGTGAGAATCTGCCAAATAAATTCGTATGGGTGTACACTGCGGCGCGCACATTTCGCCTGAATCATATAGATAAGATGTTTCGATTCGAATTTCATTGACGTCGTACGACCTGTAAACACTTGCCGAATCGAACCAAGTAACAATTTTTATTTCGCTCACATGCAAATCGATTCAAATCACAAACATTTGTCAGGTACGAAATAGAAGCGATACGATGGTGAACGATTCCGATTGAAATGCAAAAAGAAGCCAGTACACTAACTCTTTCACCGAACCAATGATATGATCACGCATACGATTAAAGCTTAGCCTAATGATAGTTTTCACCACTTGTATCATCGGCAGTCGATCGACACTACAACCGAATGAGCAAGAAAAAACACCTGTCCATATTTATTCGCATGAAACGTTCTATGACGAGTATCTGCCGCAATCGCGCCGTGTACCGCGAGTGCGAATCTGATATCATCTATCCATTGCGCACAGCTCAGGCGACGATCGTTGTCAATCTAGCTGCAAATCGCATCCCTCGGGAAACGTACGCCAACACCAACTCCAACTCCTCGATCTTTGCCGATTCTATGGGCATAGATCGAAAATCGAAATCCTCTAAATCTAGTAGGCTAGCTATCACTGAAATACTGGCGTCCAATGTTACAAGGAGCCGACAATGGCCATGTTTCGATTATTATTAAGAGTGTCGAGAGAATATTAGAACGAATGCGAAAACTCCCGCGAATAATGCAAATTTCAACTGCATTGAATCCGTTTCGCGCAGCTCGGGCTACGATCTTTGCTAGGGTTGACGATTGATGTCAGGTCCCTGGGGGAAAATACGTAACGAATTCCTCAGTCGCTGCTGATAGTACCTACACGTAGAACCAGATTCACTCTGCACAATCTGCGAGTTTTCAATGCTTTCCACGATTTCAATCTTACAAGCTGCTTCCCAAGTATCTACATCTGTACATTCAGTTGCTTACACTGCTGCAAGAGGCGAACAATAGATTTTCTGATTCGTCGACCGTACACTAAATTGAATTGATTGATATTAAGTAGGTTGCGCGCATTAGACTAGTATTGTAAATCTTGGCCTGGTCTGATCTAGCATGGCCTGGTCTTCTTCACTCTTCTTTCTAGATATTGTTTGTTGAATAATGTCAGTAATAATGGACACAGATAAATGTGATTGTCCGCGACTACATCATCTCTTCGATCCGATCAGACATGCTCGACAGAGCTCTTCTACTAAACCCCATGGTTTATATTGTATCATCGTACTTTTTCGAGTAAAATCATACAGATTGTCGAATATCTCAGTTTGTGCGATATCTAATTGAGATTATGACAACTGACGGCTGCGCTCAGTAGTCAACATCACATCGAAACTAGCCTGGCTGCTCTCCGTGTGATAATGTGGCATCATCATCATCATCATCATCGTACCGGTTTCAATCGCACAACTAAAATCTGAGCTTCTCCAGTCCAGTGCTGCCAACTTTTCCCCCGACCATTGTAGCTAGAATTTAGGAACAGTATAGCTAAAAATAGCTTCAATGTTCTCATTGTAGCTGAAAAGCGTAACTAACTTCAACAATAAAAACTCTAGCGCACCTGAGCCACCACAAATACTTATTTTCGATGAACAATAGAAGAAGATTCTACCACACGTCCTTCAACCTGTTTCGAGGGCAAAACCACTTTGGTTTCAACAATGCATTTAAACTCATAGGGTAGAAAGGATTTCAGGGCTACCACTTGCATGAATTTCTAGATTTAGAAAAGCCAAACTGTAATATTTGTATTACCGGGTACCGGGTTGTCTGAACCATGGCTTGATAGGGAACTTAGGCATTTGCGAAATCAAAGAAACAAACTATATAAACGAATAAAGGAAATTACTGATGTTAATCCTACTATTCAGGAAGCTTATAATGAAGTAGCTAAAGAATTCTCGACAAAGTCTCGCGATGCTTATGCCAATTATATTAAGAAAACCGGTGAAAGTATAATCCACGACCCAAAAAAATTCTTTGTAAATATGAAGCGGAAAGTCACCGGTTATCCGTTGTCAATGTCCTATAATAATATCACCTCTGCTTCTCCTAAAGATATCTGCGATTTATTCGCAGATAATTTCCAGAGAATTTTCAATGTATCAGACCCATCTAACTCAAATGTTTCTCCTTCTAATTCAGCACCAACCACTTTTCTCAGCCAAATTAAAATTTCACGCGAAGAAATACGTAAAGCTATATTGGAGCTCGATTGCAACAAAGGCCCTGGTCCTGATCTCCTTCCGCCGACCTTCCTGCGGAGGTGTGTAGAGCAGCTAATAACACCCCTGCATATTTTCTTTGACAGGCCACTTTCATCCGGTGTTTTCCCGTCCTGTTGGAAACTTTCATATGTGACACCAATTTTCAAAAATGGCGATAGACGCTGCGTTGAAAATTACAGGGGCATTGCCATTTTATCTTCCATTCCAAAACTTTTTGAAAAAATTGTTTACAATAAACTTTCCCCACTAGTTGACTCCCGTCTGAATGAACAACAGCATGGCTTTAGAAAAGGTCGCTCAACTATCACAAACTTGACAATCCTAGTTTCGAACGTTTTGTGTAAAATGGAGAAAGGCTATCAAATTGACGCAGTCTACACTGACTTTAGCAAAGCTTTTGACAGAGTTGACCATTCTATATTGATCCTTAAGCAGCATAAATTCGGACTTGCTGGATCTTTACTAAGCTGGCTCAGTTCCTACCTCCACAACCGAATCCAACTCGTTAAATTTCAAGGAATTTTATCAAAAAATATATTTGCTACCTCTGGTGTTCCACAAGGTAGTCATCTTGGCCCATTTCTCTTTAACATATTCATTTCGGATCTATCTGACGTCCTGTCAAACATTCCTCACCTACTTTATGCAGGCGACCTCAAACTCTACCACACCATTGAATCTAAATCTGATGCACTTTTCGTTCAATCCAAACTTAATTCTCTTGTTCAGTGGTGTAATATAAACAAGCTCTCGCTGAATATAGTATAAGTGCCAAATTATTAGTTTTAGCCGTAAATGCATGGTTACGCAGAATACCTACTTTCTCGGAAACAACTTATTAACTCGCGTTGATAGCGTTGTTGATCTCGGTGTTGTGATGGATGTGAAACTTCGTTTCACCTTGCACTTTGACAAAATTCTTTCCCGTGCGAATAAGCAGCTCGGCTTTATTAAACGACGTGCCAAGGAGTTTAAAAACTTGTGGGCCACAAGATCATTATACACTGCACTTGTACGCCCTCTTATTGAATACGCCTGTATTATTTGGAACCCAGCCTTCGAAATTCACAATAACAGACTCGAGTCCATTCAAAAACAATTTTTACTTTTCGCCCTAAGGGATCTGTACAACCCTTACAATTTCGAAAATTTACCCCCATATGAGTTTAGACTGGGTCTTTTAAACTTAACTTCACTTACATCCAGAAGCATGATGATATCGGCCTGCTTCACATTTGACGTAATTAGAGGCATTATTAGAGTTGAGTTCCTTAATAGTAAATTTGTGATAAATATCCCCTTAAGGAACACCAGGTCCAATCGTTAAGTAAAGGAATATCCACATTCCACCATATATGCAGCTAATAGATGCTGCAGGGTCTTCAATGGCTTTAGCAACCTTTATTCCCCAACGATTTCCAAACTATCCTTCAAATTTTGGGTTTTTGTAGAGTTGAAGAATATTTATCACTCCGAGGTCGAAAGTTCTTTCCAAATTCACCTTAGAAATCTTTATTCTACTTTTCAACTGCAGCCTAGAAGGTTTTGGAATTTTATTAATTCCAAGAGATACCATGATGGGTATCCCACCACGTTTAACACAGACGACATGGCCATTTCCGATCCATTAACTATTAGCAATATTTTTAGCTAATCATTTCCGTACCGCATATAATACGGTACCTTCTACTAATTGTAATAATTATAATGACAACTTGACAATGATCTCAACTTCTTCTTTGGGAATGAAAGACTTGTTTATGGACGAAGATACCATTTTAGCGTTTTCTAGGAAGTTGGACAATAATTTGACACCAGGCCCTGACGGCATTCCTAGTGCTATCTTAAAATATTGTATCTCCTATCCTTGCCTACCTATTTAACCTTTCTCTGTCGCTCGGTATTTTTCCTAGTGGTTGGAAATACGCAATTGTCACACCTATTCATAAAAAAGGCGATAGAAATGTTGTGGGCAATTATCGTCCCATCGCAAAACTTCCATGTGTTGCTAAACTATTTGAAGCGATAATCAGCAATGTTGTGGCGTTTCATATTAAATCCATATTATCTCCTTTCCAACATGGTTTCATGAAAGGCAAATCCACAACTACCAACCTGCTTGAGTTTTCCAATATTGTTATCCCATCAATCGAGGCAGGATTTCAGGTAGACTGTATTTCCACTGACTTCACGAAGGCTTTTGATAAGCTGGATCATTCCATTTTATTGTGTAAATTGTCCTCGTTTAACTTTCCTCAGCTATTTATTTCCTGGATAGCATCTTATTTGGAATGTCGTACCCAATGCGTATCCTTCCGTGGCGCCCTATCATCTGAAATTGCTGTCATATCTGGTGTTACTCAAGGTAGTCACTTAGGACCTCTAATTTTTCTTTTATATATAAATGACCTACCATCTGTCCTGAAACATTTATCAATTTTACTATATGCTGATGACGCCAAAATTTTTAAAAAGGTATCTAATATTCACGACTGCTTGGAACTTCAAGCTGACCTTAATAACCTCACGACCTGGTGTGACCTTAACAAATTAGTAATTAATATTGACAAGTGTACCGTTGTTTCGTACACGCGTAAAATTAATCCGTTGAGCTTTGAATACTCTTTGAATAGTATTCCCTTAAGATATTCTGACAAAGTACTCGATTTAGGAGTACTTTTAAACAATTCTTTTAATTTTGACGATCATATTAACGCCATCTTGCTAAAAGCTTCATCTACCTTAGGTTTTGTGAGGAGGCGATCCAAAGAGTTTCAAGACATACATCTTACTAAGATTCTTTTTTGTGCGTTAGTAAGAACAATACTTGAATATGCGTGTATAGATTGGGCGCCTTATCAGCAGGTTTATGTGGACCGTATCGAGTCCATTCAGAAAAAATTTCTTCGGTTTTGTTTGCGTGAATTTGCTTGGTCAGATCCTCTTCGCTTGCCTCCTTACATTAATCGACTTAACTTACTGGCCATGAATACACTTAACAAGAGACGTGAAAATTTCAAAACTATCTTTGCTGCTAAGATCCTCATGGGTAACATTTCATGTGAAAACCTTTTAGGTTTATTTGACCTCAATACCAAGGGTCACAGAATGAGACAAGTCAACATTTTATCTGTCCCTGCCTGTCGGACCAACTACGCCTTTAATGAGCCCGTTTCGTCCATCAAAAGAAATTTCAACGATTTTTACCATCAATTTGATTTTAATTTATCTTTACCATCTTTGAAAAAGAGCTTAGCCAAAAACAGTCCATTTTGACTGATTTGTTGTAAGTTTTAAATCTGTAAATACTACTAGTCTGTATTAGACGAAATTCTTTGAAAAAAAAAAAATCTTCGCTTATCCAAGCCATTTGTACACCATAACTTTTAAGCTCTTGTTTAATTATCGTTTTTCATTATTTTTCTTTTATTTCATTGTTATTTTACTTACTGTCTATTTTTAACTTATTTGTTTACTCAATTAGTTATTTATTTATGTGTTATTTATTTGTACCTTACACTTTTAAAAAAAAAAAATTATTTGATATTTCATATTTATACGTATATATATGTATTTATGCCTTGTTTGGCTAAATAAATAAAATAAAAATAAAATAAATTAAGAAAAACTCAGGCTCACTACATACTACGTTTATTTTAAAATAATTCTGAGTATCTTGACTTTTCGTGGTTGACTGCGTGTCGGCTTACATTTATACCTCGTCGATCAGCAGGTTCTCAAAACTGGTTAGTTCTAGTATCCAATTGCATAGTATTGTACTATTCGAATTATGACTATCATTTTACATTGACTAACTTCATGCCTGATTACATTGTATATTACTACAAAACTTTGAAAGCACCATAACAAAAACATAAACAAAGAAAATGCTCAGTGCTTGCAACACTAAAAGTCTCCCACAATTGCCACACGTCAAAATCAAATTACTCTATCAGTCTCAATTTAATCAGAAAGTTCCAGGGATAGAAAGATATTTGGAATCAAAAAATGAAAGATGTTTGGGACCGAAAAATTTCTAGAAGTTGGAAAATTTAATCATTGATCACTTATTTTCATTGCAAATATTTGCGATATGAATACCTAATGTTAGCATTTCGTGATACGAAAATAATAAAAAAACCCTCGCGCTGGCAACTCTTCGCTAGCACCAAAGCCAAAAATATATCACACCTGTCTCACATTGAAAGCAGCCTACCCTGCGAATTTCGTTTCGATCCAACGACTGCATTGGAAGTTAAAGGTGCACAAAGAAATTTAGGGCTACCATCCGCAAAAGTTTTTAAATTTTCGAAAACTTAATATTTGTTATTTATTGTCACTACAAGATCATCACCATTTGAAAATTTTACGATAAAATCGCTTAATAAAGATATTGAAAATAAATGCAAAACCAAAAATAGCTGGCAACTCTGTCATGGTTTTTTAATCAAATTCCTTCTGAATAATGCCTATGATAAGTTCCATATATCATATGAAATTCGTTTTGATTTCATCACTGCACTGGAAGCTATAGGGCAAAAAGCTTTATGTTCCTGTGCGAATTTTCAAAACCCAAGACACCAAAATTACGATAGCTGGCAGCACCAAACGAATTTTTCAACCAAATTTCTACTAAACACGGCAATGTCATGAAAATCTGGTAACTGAATCAGAATTCTTAGGGCAAAAACCAATTTTTTCTGTATAATTTTTCAAGATGGCACTTCTTCATATATATATATATATATATATATATATATATATATATATATATATATATATATATATATATATATATATATATATATATATATATATATATATATATATATATATATATATATATATATATATATATATATATATATATATATATATATATATATATATATATATATATATATTTTATATATATATATATATATATTTTATATATATATATATATATATATATATATATATATATATATATATATATATATATATATATATATATATATTATATATATATATATATTATATATATATATATATATATATATATATATATATATATATATATATATATATATATATTTGTATATATATAAATATATATATATATATATATATATATATATATATATATATCAGCAAAATTATGAAGAGAGATAATCTCTGGAGTGGCCGATCCGATTGAGCTGAAATTTTCAGAGGACATAGATGAATATAGTGGGTAGGTCCATTACTTGCTAGAATTCAGATATCTTTAACCCTTTGCTAGTGGCGGGCATTTTAGTGAATTTTCAAGTACTCCTATATATCCAAGCAGTGTAATTTTTTGTTAAAAAAAACTATTGGGAATGAAAACTTATTATGTTCTTAGCTTGTCTATGATAAAGAATTGGAAATTTTGAGCCGTGTTTTGGTGCTGAACGCCTAAAAGTAGGCAAGGATTTTTTTCAAATTTTGATTTGTCATAACTTCTGACGGAAACACTTGAGCATCGTGAAAATTGCAGAGCGCGTTAAAGTTAACTAAGACTAAACACATGTGGATTTTCAAACCAGTGCGCATAATCGTGTAGCTACGGCAGGTTCCGGAAAAAAAAACATTCAAATCAGCGACCCTTTTGAAAAATGTTTGCTTTTTGACATACACTTCAAATCATTGATACATTTGAACCTGTGTTCATCAGATCAAATTGAAATTTTCAAAATTCTTGTTTGCAAAAGAACGGCAACCCATCACCAAATTACCTCTATTTTCAGCACTCGAAAATTCTGTTCACGAGAACTGACGATCGGCTTATTCAATCATAATGAAATTCACAAGACATATTGGTATTAGCTAGGACCAGGTCTGATAGAAGTGATTTTGAAATGATGCAAGCAACACTGTGGCAGTGGTACCATCTTGAAAAATCACTGAGAAAAAACTGAAAAACACACAATATTTGGACCTTACTCTAGAAAACATATGGTGAAAATTTGGTTGAAAAATTAGAATAGAGTTGCCAGCTATGGTGATTTTTGTCTTCTAGATCTTGCAAATTTGCTCAGAAGAATAAAGCTTTTTCCCGTATAACTTCCGGTCCAGTCATGAAATCAAAACGAAGTTCTTGCAGGAAATGAACCTTAGTGTGAGCCAAATGTTGTTTAGGTTTAGCGTTGGTTTTACGATGAAGAATTGATGGCACCCAGGATCACCATTCAGTGTGGCCCAAATGATGTTTTCCGACGACTTTGCTACTTTGGTGTTTTTGCAGACGACGATTCTCAGCCGGTCGTTTCCTTTCCTGTTACCCACCAACGGTATTTCTACGTTTTTCCACTTGATCACTCTTTCTCCTAAATCCAGGCTGAAACCATAAGGGCCTAGGAAGTCCATCCCAAGTATACATTCGTCGCTTATATCTGCCACCAGGGAACCGATGCTGGAACACCAAATCACCGAGCTGTATTTGACGAGTTATTTATCCGTGAACGCCTGTTGCTGTACGAAGTACATATCGCCCAACGTTACCCAGTCTCCATGCTTCGACCAAGTCCATCCGTAAAATCGACTTCATTGCTCCGGTATCAATGGTGATATTGCAAGGCTTGGCTTCGATTTTTCCTTGCAAACTTAAGTCGTTTTCGTGTCAATTGAGCCTGGAGACTGTGATGGTAGTTCTGGGGTCAACAATGCCACGAGGTTGGCTCTTACTGGTTTTCCGCCCCTCTTCCGAACAAGAGACGGCTACGTTCGCTGAACCAGCCTCGTTCCTTTGTCGCCTTCTCGCAGCACATCCTTCGCGAAACCTTGTTTTCAATTTCCTTCGGCAGTCACGACTCAAGTGCCCTTTTTCTTCACAGTTCCAACATTGTGGAGCTCCGTTTGTCGTTGATTCTCGGCTGACCTCGGCTCTTTGGCATACACACTCTTCGTACACTTCACGCACTCTCCTGCCGAGCCGCTGTAAATTAAAGCTTGTCTATCAAAACATCCGAGACTCCAACATTTGATATAATAGGTCTGTTCGCGTACCAGAATCTATTATAATAAATTAAAATAGATTTGCAGCAAGTCGTTTTTGTACTCTTCCTGCAAGCCAAATTTTGCCACAAAAAGCAGTCAGCTGCAAAAATCTGTTGCTGCTGCAGTACGCGAACAGTCCTAATAACCACAAATTAAGGCTGTTTGTTAATTAGAGTGTTTCTAATTTGGCCACCTTACGGTAAATAGGTTAACTATGTAGTTACTGTTGTGTTTCAATACCGACGCTATCAAATGTCATTGCACTAGACCTGTCGATATTGCCGGACGTAAATTCGTGAATTTCAGACATAATTCGAAGAGTTTCGGCTGCCTAAAATAGCGGCGTTAGCAACAGCAATCATTTTACCATCCATGAGTCGGCTGCAGGTTCGTATTTTTGCCGTACATTCGGACTACAATAAAATGTTTGGTTATGCCCGATAACATCAGTTGTGATTGAATACGATTGCGGTAATTTTTGTTGTGATCGGTTCGATTCGAGTATGGCGTTTGGATCGAATTTACCGCTATTTCTAACTGTGTCTCATATGTGTACAGCGATCATCAAAACGTAGACGACGCCTCGGTTTCAAACGTGCAGTGACGGCAGTCGACTCCCCCCATTGATATTGGCGGCAGGCCACCGGATCGAGAGTATTTAAACTACACCCACCGGGACAACGTCCTGGCTGGGAACAGGACGAAAGGACAAACAGTCAAGCCAACGCTGAACTGCTGTGCCAAAATACCGTAAGTAACTAATTCATGCTTGTGTCAGACGCCGAGTTTACTTAAAATGACACTGCCCTGGCGGCGTCTTAGGGTACGGACAAGACGGAGCGACGATAGCGTCGCGAGCGTCGAGTCAAGCAACGCACTGAAATCAGTCCTATGCTTTCAAATGGAAGTGGCCATGTCGAAGCAGCGACCAAAGAGTGAAAATTTGATAGTGGCGACGACATCGATTCGAATCGATTTCGTTGCTCGACTACTCGCAGCGGTGATGTATGTTGTTGTTGCAAAATGTGTTTTGATAGCATACAGTAAGTAGACGAATTGCGTTAATGGGTTTTTCGTGGGTAATTCGAAATTTTGGGTACATTTTTTACAATTGAATAGTGCAGAATTGCACACAGTCAATTAGATTCCTACCAGTGATTAGGAAAATTTATTGATTTAGATATATCAGCAGTCTATTGATTGCAATTTGGTGTACAGTGGTGAGAAAAACTCTTCATCCGACACTGAAGAACTCATTATTTTGACTGCCACTGTAAAATTTCGTTTACAATTTTGCGTCTCGTCGCGTCTACATGAACACAATTCAATGAGCTGTTCCATGCTTGACTCGACGCTATGCTCGACTCGACGCTATCGTCGCTCCGTCTTGTCCGTACCCTTACCCGACACGTTCTTGATCAAAGCATCTCATAATGTAAATATTTTCGTCTTATGCAGATATTTTCTCTGAAAAAGACTGAAGCTGAAACAAAAGACACAAATTAGCAAATAATTCCTGTTTAAGAAAATTAATTCATATATTTACGACCAAGTACCTTGATTATAAGTTGAGTGCCTTCTCTGCTGAATTTTTACTGTAAGTGAAAGAAAAACTTAGTTTTAAGGAACACGAATTTATTATTGGGAAGCAAGCTGAAATTGTCGTGATGATAGACAACTTTCGAGCGTATTGAATCCTTCCTTAGCGATAACGAAACGGGCCGAAACCGAAAACTGCAGGCAACCGGTTTGTTGAAATCGGACTGGAAAAATGACAACTTGGAAAAATTTTACTAGCGTGCTGTGGCGATGCTTCGGGACGTGTTTGAAAATTCCCGACGATGAATTTATAACCGAATTAGACTATTCGAACGGTACATTGACTACTGTACCACCAGAAGTTTCCAAGTATGGTCGCACGTTGGAAGAATTGGATTTGTCATCGAATGAGGTAAGTTATTATTGATTGATTTCTGTTTTCACCTATTAAAATAGCATTGCTCTGTTTAGATTACAGATCTGCCGCCCGAGCTTTTTTACTGCGAAGGTTTGCGTGTTCTAAAGCTAAATGGCAATGAGCTGGACTTGATACCAAGTGCAATAGGATCACTCACACAATTGATTCATCTGGACCTGAGTCAGAACGGTACGTTAATGATGACATCCGGACTGAGCACACTTGTGTAAACCGCATTATCATCATTATAGGCTACTATATCGCATTCTGACGCTAAGTCACATTCATTGTTTTTTTATTTTTTGTTTTATCTTCTAGCTGCATTAGCAACTATACCCGATACCCTAAAAAACTGCAAAAACTTACAATACTTAAACTTGACGGGAAGTAATCTGAAAAGAGTACCTGACGCTATTACAAACTTAATATCGCTAAAAGAACTTTACCTAAATGATACATCATTAGAATTTCTGCCTGCAAATTTCGGTCGTTTAGTCAACCTTAGAATATTGGAGCTGCGTTCGAATCATTTGATGACGTTGCCAAGGTCCATGGGACGATTACAAGAACTGATCCGTCTCGACATCGGAACAAATGAATTTACAGAACTAGTGAGGACATAACTTTATTTAATTTTGGCTCTTTCATTCACAAATATATCCATCACTCAAATGTATTAATATACCCTCGTACGGGTCTAGGGGTTGAAGCTGATGAATTTACATTTATGTATGTTTTATAAGTTTCGCGACTCCAATATAGACTCAACTCCTAACTTGTCCTCCAAAAATTTCTCTACTCCCAATTTGTTTTTTGTTTTGTTTCTGGTGTTTGTTTTTCTGGGCTTTTAAAATATCGAAAATATCCTATTTGAAATGTTCAGCTTGTTAATTTTTTCAAACAATACCCTATTAACTTTTCTAGACTCTAATATGTTATTTTATAATAAAGAAAAAAAATTATTGCATCTGGAAATATACTCATCCTCCTTCTAAGTGCATGAAATCGCTTATTGCTTCATTCATACTACACGAAATTAATTCTAATAACAAAAAACGATGTATATGAAAGTTTTGTAGTCGCCAGCTCTTAACACACATCTCATTTTTTTTTTACCAAGTGTGCAAATGGTATCTTTCGACAGATATAAAAATTTGTTTTTTTTTTGTTTGTTTTGTTATTTTGTGCTGTTGATTGTAGCCGGAAGTCGTGGGAAATCTATGTCAGCTAGAAGAACTTTGGATTGATTGCAATCGAATACGTCGCATCTTGCCGAATATTAGAAACCTTCGATCATTGATACATTTGGAGGCGAATGGCAATCGGATCAGGTATCTACCAAACGAAATAGCAAGCTGGGAGAATATCGAAGCTTTGTCTTTATCGCACAATGAGCTCCAAGCTCTGCCTGCTGCAATTGGCGATCTGAAGCGTCTGATCACATTGAAATTGGACGCAAACTGTCTTCAGGCGCTGCCCGAATCCATTGGTGAGGCTTTAATGCTCGAAGAGCTGTTGATTCAACGTAACTTTATCTTGGAGCTTCCTGCGACAATCGGAATGCTACGAAAGCTTCGATGTCTCTTGGCCGATGAAAATTTACTCACGCAGTTGCCGAAAGAAATCAGTAGTTGCATAAGTCTGACTGTTTTGAGTTTGCGTGGTAATCAAATTTGTGAACTTCCAAGCGATATTGGGCACTTAAAATGCCTAAGAGTCATGAATATGGTTAATAACCATTTGCGAAACTTGCCAATATCGGTTCAGGACTTGGGCAATTTGCAAGCTCTTTGGCTGAGTGAGAATCAATCGCGACCGATGATCACCTTGCAACTCTCAGATAGAGAATTGAGCCCTGCCTTGACTTGCTACATGCTGCCGCAGTCGATTTGGCGCAGTGTAGACTCGCCTTACGATATATCCGTGATGCTCGAAGAACGTGAACCTGCCGGAGCACAGTCAAATCCATCGAAAAAAATATGTTTCGCCGAAACAACGCCTCAGTCTAAGAAAGAAGGAAGCACAGTATCATCTCGCCTTCTAAGATCCCCCACGCCATATCCGAAAGAACTTCGTAAAATGGCGAAGTATGTGGAGAGAACATCAGCTCGAGTTCTTGTCGATGATCGTACTCAGCCAGCAGCAGCAGGTTACATCGATAACAGTTCATCCGTAATAACGCCTACACCACCGCCACCACCCCCACCGAAACCGCGAAGGCAACCAGAATCACCTATGATAAGCCCTCTCAGTATAAAAGAGGCAAAAGTTTTGCAAAATCCACAAGCTGGTACTCCATCGGTCCATCGTCGTAATACGAATGGAAAACCAAAAGCGCCAAGACCCAGGCCATTGCCGCTGCCCCCTGACGAGCTCTACAGCAGTCCCGGTGATCGTATTTACCCATTTCAACGGGCATCAAATGATGAAATCAATGGACAGGAATCATTAGTGCCGCAGATGCAACAGTCGCTTGGAGTTGCTAGTAGTTCTTACAAAAATCTCGACATGATCCATGAAAATGATGACTACTACGATGCGTACGTAGTACTGGATCGCGAAGGAAACATTATAAAGCCACCGTCGAGCGTCAGTCGCAGCCGAACACCGACTCCATGTCCGTCCATTGTCGGTGTTGAGGAGAAAACTCACGCTATCTACCGGCATTATTATCAACAACAGCAGCTTTCGCCACAACTTCGATCACCGCAACCGATCTACTATCCGAACCCGACTGATGAAGCCGTATATGTAGCACCTGCTGATCTTAAGCAGCAACAACAACGACGTCCCGAT
Organism: Nemotelus pantherinus; assembly: GCA_963978885.1. Classification (NCBI taxonomy): domain Eukaryota; kingdom Metazoa; phylum Arthropoda; class Insecta; order Diptera; family Stratiomyidae; genus Nemotelus; species Nemotelus pantherinus. Next base: position 6,600,744 of record OZ022267.1, on the reverse strand, counting down.
GCACCTCCGCCATATCATGTGGCTAAAGCTTATACAAAAAAGTCGCCGGAAGATTTGCTCACTTACGAGGCAGTTCGGTTGCAAAATCAACTCACGGAAATCTCAGAGAATGTCAAGAACAATCTGCGTGAGGAGATGCTTCCACGACCACCGTCCTCCTTCGATGACAACTGCTCACCAGACGATAACAATTCCTCGTCTAATTACAATTCAACGCCTCCTGAAATTAATTCCAATTCAGCTTCGGCTTCGTGGAAATACGACGCTTCAATAAACAATAACGTTGAAAGCACATCAAATAAGTTTGTGCCAACTGGTGACGACGACGACGGTGATGCACGAGAAGACAATAACTGTAATCTAAGAAACTATGTTGCCAAAACTGATGATACTCCAGCAGAAAACTTTGCGACTCTCGGCGTACAAGACGCTATACAAAATATCCAAGAAAGTCCACAGCAAAGTGCAGTGGAAAGCATAAACGAGGCCGAGTATCTTCCCATGAAGCCAATACCTAAGGTTTTGGAAGCAGTAAATCCAATAGAACCAACACATACTGGTGGGGGGCAACAAAGGTCAATGCCATGGTTATTTGGACCGCATCGCAATCCTACAGTGGTACGAACGTTTTCGCATCTTCAACGAAACATTTGCAAAAGTAAAATATTTTTTTTTCTGATTTCAGAAACAATTCACCATTCCCAAAGATATCCCGCTCGGATTCGAAGTCAAAGAAGTACCCAACCAGGTACGATTAACATTTATCTGTCTTTCTGCTACCGTCAGAGCAATTCACGCTTTTTGTTTTCTTCCTTCAGGGTATATTTGTCAGTATTATTCAAACACGCTCAAACGCCAGCAATGTCCTCTGTGTCGACGATAAAATTCTTGACGTTGATGGTGTTGATTTCTCCAAAATAAGTCTGCCCGAAGCTGTCAATGTTCTTTTGAATAGTGGACCTGTGCTAACCATAATTATTTCTCGAATGTAAAATCATTATCTTCTTATTCTTCGAAATTTGATAAGAGATTACATTTTTCATGTATCTTTTTTCGTACTTGGAAGTGTTTTTGTTGTTATACATTCGAGTTTCTATTGTCCAGTCACGTCTTCTTTGTCGTGTCTATATTATTATTACTACTATTTTTTTATTTTTTTTTTGCTATTTAACTGAATACATGTTGTATATTTAAGTTCTCTCCAACGAATGTGATATGTACGTTATAGTTAGACAAAAGTAAGTTTAATGTGTCATAGACTTGACTGTACAATGGAAACCGTAAAATGTTATGAAGTTTAAATAGACGAAGAAGAGAAGATTGTTGTTAGTTTTATAAAATAAATAAATGTTTACTCTTTCCGATAAACTGCGCATTTTATATAGATATTTATTTATATAGATATTTTATTATATAGATATTTCTTGAAGATTTCTTTTTCTATTTCTATTTGACTCGTCCCATCAACATTGATTCCTCGAGGCAACACCATAAAGTGGCATATCGGTTGGGACACAGCATAAAAGCCTAGACCGACAGGCACTTAAATTACTAATGGGCCATTCAGACATGCGTCCACGCGTCCATGCGATCTAGCGTGTTTTGCTTACACGAGTCAATTTGATTTTGTTTATGTAGGCGGGTCTAAAGCGAAGGAGGTGGAGTATGCTGATTCATGTACAATAGATTTTATAATGATTTCTTTCTCTCAATGGCATGTGTGGATGATTCGTTGATGATCATTTAAATATATGTTTTGTGGACGATTACTTTATTATATGATGATGTGGATAATATTTTTTTTGCTTCCTTACGTGCAGGACTATTACGAAAAAATTAGAATGCATACGAATATCTAGACACGAACCATTTTATATGAAGGTATATATAGTCATATGGATAAATATATACAATTGTCTGCTACCAATTTATTTGTTTGGAAGGAAGAAAAAACTGGGGAAAAATTGAGGAATGGGAATTAGTAATGTTTTAAAATTGATCACGACGATGTTTTCAAATATTAGTTATTATAATTATTATAATTCAAATAATATGAAAATAAAAAAAACATCGTTGCAAGCGTGTAATATCCATCCTCTTATCAATCCATCCGTCCACTTATCATCTCGAAATTACAAAGAGCGAAAGTGAAACAAAGCCAATGGTATATCAATCACCGTATCCGACCACTTTCACCTTAGCCCCGCCTTCAAAAAACTGGATTTCAGTTGACTTGACTCGTGTAATCTAAAAACACCTGGACGCGTGGACGCATGGACCCTTGTCTGAATGGCCCATAATTTATAAATTATCATCTATACCTAATTTAGTAATTTAAAATTTGCTGACACACCGCCCTTGTGTTAATGATGAATACTGTCACTGACATTCATTTCATTCTTCGCGGGGCAAGATATACATTTGATTTTTCGCGGGGCAAGACACATCAAAAATCCGGTATTAGGTCTGTTCCAGGACTTTCAGTCACTGAATTTTCCTGAATTTTCCTGAATCATGTGGTGGGAGAAATTCATGAAAAGTACGGGAACGCTCTCATTGCATTTCCTGAAAATTGACAAACAAAAGTGTCAGTTTTCGGTTTTTGGAAGAACAATAGTGATTGTACGGTTATCCTGAGCGGTGATAAATTATCGCCACAAAAATATTCGACCTTCATAGCAAAATTACGCAAAAAATATGTTGCTTGCCGCGCACATTTGAAACTATTTACTCGCACCACACCATTTGACACTTTTCAGTATTTTTCAGTAGCTCAGACCCAGTGAGATAGTAGAAATGGAGTGGACATGCCCATAAGATTTACATTGAAGGGGATGGTAGTAATTTTTTGTCTACTCATTGTCAAATCGGGTCAAATCCAAGTAGTTCCCCTCCAATTTGACAATGAGAGCGAAATGGCGTAAAGGCAGCTTTAACATGCTTTGTGCGCGAGAGGATTGAAGGGGCTAATGGTGGAAAGTTCTACCGTCCGTGTCCAGGGGCTGCTCAGACCCTACTGAATTTTACTGAGAGAGGGGAAATTTTCAGTTTTCAGTAAAACGGAGTACGGGAACAGCTTCATTGCAATTAATCGCGATTAATTGTAATTAATGGTGGTCCGGGAACAGACCTATTAACTCAAAAATGAAAGAAATGTAGATAGAACGTTTATGCTTAGTAGGGCAGCATTAACCTAAACAAAAGCCTCTTAAACAACTTGAAAATCGACAATAATATATACAAAACCTCATCAAAGCATTTTCAAGAGGGCGGATATAACGTTCAAATTTAAAGTTATATTTTAGGTTTTGAAATTTTTGATATTTTAACAGTCATTGGTTAATCACACATTCAATGGAGCGCAATCTCTTCACAAATAGACATAAGAAAATCTGCATCTTTTGAAATAAGAAAATCTGCATCTTATTGAAACTACCGCTAACTCATTCGCTTTCAAAAGTGGGCTTATACAGCACTTTTAAAATAAACGGTTGATACGAGTGCATTAATCCAATCCAATCTATAGATACTACATTACCCAATTTTCGTGTAATTTTCGAATTAACAGTTTGCATTTTTTCCGTTACGGTCGACATGCATTTAGATGGTCGACATCAATTTAGATGGACTAAATAGAATATCTATAATCAGTACTAGCCGCGGCTCGAATTCCCATCCGGCCGAAGTGTGAAATCGATCAAGTGCGCTAAATGCAATAACTGTAATTCATACACGTAAAATATCCTAGGTACATGCTGTCGTACATCAGCATCTTTGAAAGTACTACGCACCCACAAATCCGATCGGAAGTTTGGTGGGGAAAACGATAAAAACGATGATCGTCGGCACGAGCCCTTCGCCTGTCTGGTGCTAATATCAGAGGACAGCATCGAAAAGCTTAGATCGTGCATTCGGTAATGTGTTTTCGGCTATGATGGTCGCGAGTTAGTAAAAAATATTTACATGAGTGTTATTTATATGTTTATGAATGTTTAAATAAGTGGATAAATAAATAAGTGATTGATAGGAAACCGCACATGAGATAAACGTGCACATACGGTGAGTAAAAGTTTGGCTTTTGTTTGAAGATTTTTCGCATGTGTCCTTTCGGAATTCGAAGCTCGACGGCACGAGCTAGCTTGTTTCGTGATTACATGCGGAAATGAATGTACCGTAAAAAATTGGAAACTGAAAATTTATTTGTTTTTGTGTTTTCTTTTTGTGAATTCGTTTCGTGACAGATTGGTTTTGTAGTATGCTGCACCGAATGAAAATATTCGCCAAAAAGAATCAGAATTGTTAAAGCTTTTGCTCAATTATGTTCCGGTACCAAAATGGCCGCTTGCGATGTGTTTCTGTATGGAGATGTTTTCGTGGTTCGTGATATTTCCGTTCACATGTTCGTTACGTTTGAAGTCATGATTTGTATTTCCGTATGTGGTTTGATAAAAATGAATGCTATAATGTAGTATGTCATTTTAGTGGTTTGAGTTTTGGGAAATGAAAAATTTCTCAAATGGGAAATTATTTCAATTTTTAATGTGGTTTTTAATTTATAATATCATTTGTTTGAATTCAAAAAAAAATTATTGATGTCCAAAACCATTTATTTGTCTTTTAATTTTGTTCCATATCCATTTAAATAGCTTTTCTCTTCTTTTTTTCAGGCATGTTATCGATCATAGCGAAAAATGTGAGTACACAGTAATATTTATATTATAATAAATCTCAATATACAGTGCCGTGCAAAACATTAGCAGCGCATGTTGTTAGATAATATAAAATTCAAAAAAATTGAAGAAACTCTTTTTTTCAGATTTTTTTCTCGTTATTTTTGTCAAGTACAGTAAGGTTAAATAAATAAAATCCCAAAGAATTTTTTGTTGTTACTATAACTATAATTTTTTTCATTCCATTCATTTTACGCACGTGCAAAACAATAGCAACGTTCAGTATTTTTTTTAATATATTAATATTTTGTGTAATACCCATTACGTTTAATGACTTCAGTGCAACGGTCCGACATAGATTTAATAAATCTGTTAATTATGTCAGGGGAAATACTTTCCCATTCACTTTTGAGGACTTCCATTAATGACGCCTTATTACCAAATTTCCTTCCACTAATTTTTCTCTTCAAAAGACCCCACAGATTTTCAATAGGGTTCAAATCAGGCGATTAGGCCTGAATGACTTGAATGACTTAAATCCTATTTGACTGGAATCATTCTTTTACCATCTTCGAAGTGTGTTTCGAATCGTTATCCTGTTGAAACACCCATCGAAGTGGCATTTCTTCCTCAGCGTACGGTAACATAATCGTCTCTAGAATATTTTTATGTTTGAAACGATCCATTATACCGTTGATTTAATAAAGAGGACTAACTCCACTAGCCGAAAACCAACCCCACACCATAACGCTGCCCCCTCCGTGTTTGATTGTAGGTATGGTATGTCGGCGGTCCAATTCGTTTTCCTTATGGTTTTTTTTTTGCAGGACGATAACCACGTAAATTACTCTGTATAGCTCGCCATCGTACAGTGCTGGGATCAACTGTTAGATTCAAGGTCCTGATAATTTCCGGTGCGGGTGTGAATGGGTCATTCCTGATTATGGGAAGTATTTTCCGATCTTCCCTTTCTATTGTTGCTCTCGGTCTCTGTGTGCCCTGTTTCCCGAGACTTCGCAAGTATTCGACTTACGATTGATCTGTTATTATATAAATATGATATTATAAAATTATTATAAAAATATAAATAAAATACGCTGAATTGCGTATTTCCACCCTGTACTTTAACCAACCAACCTGTACTTTTTTTTAACCTGTACCAACCTGTACTTTTTTTTAACCTGTACCAACCTGTACTTTTTTTTAACCTGTACCAACCTGTACTTTTAAGTTGTAATATAAACTCACTACCATATTTCGTAGGCGCCATATTCGTAGGTGCCAGCTCAGCAAGCCAGTAGCAAAATTAATTGCCTCTACGTGGGAGACCCTTGAGCTTAATTCCTCGTCCTCGGAATCGCAGCTAGTCGATGACTTGAGTCCTTGGTCGATGAAATCGTCATTCCATTCTTCGACCTGAGTTTCTGTTATTTCCTACAAGAATTTATGTATTTTACCATTTGAATGACTCATGATGTACCTGACCCAGAAGTTGAAACAGTTCGATTGTTTCCTGTCGAAGCCTTAGATTAGCAAACGGAATATTGTCTTCTTCTTCAAAGTCATTTTCCTCAGTAATATTCCTAAAAATTTTTTTCAGTCAATGGGTTCCCCTTTGGTATTTTTATTGATTCGAACTGTAATTTTAAAAATTGCGATTTAAAAACTGCACGTGTAAATGTTATATAAATGTATATATATATATATATATATATATATATATATATATATATATATATATATATATATATATATATATATATATATATATATATATATATATATATATATATATATAGGGTAATTCCATTGAAAATCGACCAATTTTCAGAAAATTTTTGAACTCACCTCCTTGGAAATTGAAAATATTTTGGTATCCTGAAGGTCTGGTGAGCTAATTATCGAAAATGAAATATTTTTGGAAAATATGGTATATTTGCGGAAATATGGCCTCTTGAAGTTTTTGAGAAACGTCGGTTCGTGTTGCATAAAAAAAATTGTATAGAATCTTCTACTTTACGTAGAGCCTTCAAATATAGCTTGTTGGAAAGAAAAAGGTGTAGACATTCTAGAAAAAATAATGCAAGAAACATCCTGGCCAAAAAGGACAAAAAGGATTTTTACAGTGTCCTTTATCCTTGAATATTTCAAAATGCGCATCTTCGATTTTCTTCATTTTTTTATATATTGTAAACAGTTATATAAACTACAAATATGCAAAATTTCAAAGTGGAGCTCGTGAAAGCGTAGTTGCAAGAAATTTTTAAAGGAGTGAAATACTATAACCGCCTAAGAAATTGGCATAAAATGGTACCGAAACAAGGCAAAACTTACAAAATATGGTACGAAGGAATTTTAGGTTTCAAAAATAGATTTAAAAACTATTTTGTAATATTATTTATTTATTGTACAATGAGATGAACTTATACATACAGTATCCTTATATTAGCTAAACTGTAAAGTTAGTACATAGGAAAGTATTCATACCGTAGGTTGATTTCTTGAATATATTGCGGAAGAAAAGTATTTCGTCTTAATGGTATTTTCATTCAAGGGTGAAACAAAGTGAATCCTCCGTGTTGAAGGAATTTTAAGACATTGAGAAAATCTATTTCGTAGCAACTTTTCTTCATTTTCATACTCACTAAGTGGTACATACACAAAGTTGATATTAACGATGTTATCCTTAGCCCAGTTATACAGCTGAAGTCGTGTAGTTATTTGGTGATTATATGGTCTCTGCAAGCTCGCTTTAGCCGCCAATCTTTTTAGAGTTCCACCTAATCCATCACAAATACTTTTGCCGTGATAAGAAGCAAAGAAGTTCCATTCGGCTTTTATTCCAAAATCATCTAAATGTTTATTTATATTAATAAAGTTAAATCGATTTTTATATTGGGATGCTGCTCCATCAGAAAAATAATTGATAATGTCAATGGTGGAAAATTTGTTTTTTTAAAAATTTGCTAGATGTTTTTGAAACAGATGAACTAATGTTGTGTTGTGCTTCATGCATTCCGATATGATGATGAGATTTGTGCAATTTACGGTCTGCAAATCAGAATCGAAGTAATATACACCGAAAGGATGAATAGTTGCTTGTGCATTTGTCCAATGGTAGCCCTGTACTTCATCCTGTATAATAAATGAATAGTTTTCCGAAAAATCGAGTAAAACTATTAATTCATTAGGGCGAAGCCGACTTTTTAATTCTTTTAGGTACCCGCTTTGCTGTTCTGCTAGGAAGGAATGTTCAAGCAATATATTTAATCTATTGGAAAAAGTTTCAAGAAAGTCCGCAGTATATTCTAATCTAGTTTCCAAAGTAGAACGATCTGTATAAGTCCATTGCTTATAACTAATACTGCTGATGCAATTTTCTTCAAATTTTTTTTTCACATTTATTTACAATAACGGCTGATCCAGGACAATCCTGGCAATTACCAAAATAACAATCTATTTGTGGAGGAGAGCATATCATCTGAGATAAAAAGTCCTTATAATTAGCCAAGCTTACATCGGAATCCTTTGTTAGAAGATTTATTTTTGATCCTTCAATCATTAATTTAACGTTTTGATGTATAACGCATACACAGACAGAATGTGTTCCCGATGCTCCCGCTAAAATGCAATATCTAGGCCGTAGTGCCGCAAATTTCGAAAATCCGATTTTAATACCGGTATTATTAGATTTAAATTGGCTGTATAACTCTTTTAAGTTGCACAATATTAGTCTTCTTTGGAATTGCTTTTTGCCTTCACTAGAAATATACCTAAATTAACTATTTTGATTAGGAAAAATGTTTTTTGAGATATACCTTTACTGTAATACAGTCCTTTTTGCCTGGCATCAGTCTGCTGTTTGCATCGTCGCTGTAGAAAGATTTTATGAGACTGATTTTATATCGACATGTGGATCCGTACTTCGTCGGCTTTTCGGGGAAGTATAAACTCGTCTAATTTTTTTAATCATATATCTGGTTGCGTCAGGGAATTCGGACATTACTTTAGCACTTGACCAATTCGTTGGCAAAAGTGATAAAAGCAAACTCTTTGTTTCCTTTTCTGTAGCTTCAGAATATACTTCTTTAATATTATTTACTATAGATAGTTCATTATTGGTTTTTTTTTCTTCTGTGGATAGATCCTGCTTTATTTTAAATACGTTTTTGTACAGTACGTTAGTTAAGTTTTTTAACTTTCTCCTGATATAAGTAGCCTCTTTTAATCTGTTTCTTTCAAATTCTGGTTCACCAATAAGTTTAAAGCACTTATTTAAGAGATCTAATACTTCACTTGTATCACAAAACACTACATCACTTGGATTGTCACTTTCAGCATCAATTACACTTTCAAATTCCATTTCGTTTGGTACATTTTATTCACTTCGAATATTATATGAAGTGCTGGCACCAACGTTCACTTCTTCTCCTTCCACTTCTTCACTAACATTAAACTCGCTCTGAATATTTTCTTTGTTTGCTTTATGTAATTTTAATAAATTAATTCGACATGCCCCACAGATTTTCCATTGCAACTGTAGGTTTGGTTTTGCTTCCACCATCCATTGTAATACATTTCTGAGGTTACTTTTTACAATATGATGAGTTTTTCCAAACGGATTGCAGCAACGTTTGGTATAAAAACGTTTTTCCATTTTGAAACTATACGTATGTGTATCTTTAAACTTAAGCTTGATACTTTGTGGTATGCTCAATTTTCGTAGCTAGTTAAATATTCAATGTATGAAACTCTCAAACCTTCGTTATGTTCTCTGTTTATTCTTTGCACTCCGAATTCAAAATGTCCATTTGATAAAATTTACTGTCTATATGTACCCAAGACTTTCCTTAACTTCAACTACCTCCGATCTATACCCTTGAAGTAATTTCTAGGAATCAAAGTAAACTACAGGCATTGCAATTAGCCCAGATTTTATGTTGTAAAAATATGCGAAACAGGCAAAGAAAAGAAGTAATTAAAAATATATGTAGGTACAGTATGATCTGACAAGAAACCCTAGATGTAGGGAAAACCCAAAATTATCCTTATTGTTCGTGGCGCCAGTAAATGAAATCTGCTTTGAATAATCTGCTTTCTTTATTTTTGTTTTATGATTGCTTACAAATGATTTTCCTCAATTATAGCAAACAATTTATATTATAGTGTAAGGTCTATTAGTTACGAAAAAAATCGACCCACTTTTCCTGCAAAAAAGAAATCATAAACAATAATTACCCATAACTGAGGAATTCAAGTCCTTGATTTTGGGAAAAAAACGTCGAGCTACCATCAAGTTATTTCCTATCATATGTTGTAGGTCTCACCTTAGGTCTGTTCGCGAACCTGAATCTATTATAATATATTAAAATAGATTCACAACAAGTCGTTTTCGTACTCTTGCTGCAAGCCAAATTTCGCAGCAAAAAGAAGCCAGCTGCCAAATTCTGTTACTGCTGCAGTTTGCTGAAGTACGCGAACAGACCTCTTGTGTCGGTACCATTTTCTATAAATTTTCTTCAGTGGTTACAGTATTCCACACCTTTAAAAATTTCTCACGTCTGTACTTTTACGAGCTCCACTTTGAAATTTCGCACGTTTGCAGTTTATATAACTGTTTACAATATATAAAAAAATGAAGAAAATCGAAGATGCGCATTTTGAAATATTCAAGGATAAAGGACACTGTAATGATCCTTTTTATCCTTTTTGCCCAGGATGTTTCTCGCACTATTTTTGCTAGAATATCTACACCTTGTCCTTTCCAACAAGCTATATTTGAAGGCTCTACGTAAAGTAGAAGATTTTATACAATTTTTTGAATGCAACACGAACCGACGTTTCTCAAAAATTTCAAGAGGCCATATTTCCGCAAATATACCATATTTTCCATAAATATTTTATTGGTGCACATAACTTAACTACTTATATTCACAGTGAAAATTTCATTGAAATCTGACGATAGCGATAAAAGACCGTTGGTCGATTTTCCGTGGAATGACCATATATATATATATATATATATATATATATATATATATATATATATATATATATATATATATATATATATATATGACTTTCCGACATAAAAAATCCGGTCTTAACTCAAAAATGAAAGAAATGTAGATAGAATGTTTATGCTAAGTAGGGCAGCATTAACCTAGACAAAATCCTCTTAAACAACTTGAAAATCGACAATAATATACAAAACCTCATCAAAGCATCTCCAAACGGGCAGACATAACGTTCACATTTAAATTTATATTTTAGGTTTTGATATTTTCAATGCAGATATTCACACAGTCATTGGTTAATCACACATTCAATGGAGTACAATATCTTCACAATGTTTGATTCGAAATAAGAAAATCTGCATCTTTTGAAATAAGAAAATCTGCATCTTATTGAAACTACCGCTAACTCATTTGTTTTCAAAAGTGGGCTTATACGCCACTTTTAAAATAAACGGCTGATACGAGTGCATTAATCCAATCCAATCTGTAGATACTACATAACCCAATTTTCGTGTAATTTTCGAATTAACAGTTTGCATTTTTGCCGTTACAGTCGACATGCATTTAGATGGTCGACATCAATTTAGATGGACTAAATAGAATGTCTATAATCAGTACTAGCCGCGGCTCGAATTCCCATCCGGCCGAAGTGTGAAATTGATCAAGTGCGCAAAATGCAATAACTGTAATTCATACAAGCAAAATATCCTAGGATCCTGCTGTCGTACATCAGCATCTTTGAAAGTACTACGCACCCACAAATCCGATCGGAAGTTTGGTGGGGAAAACGATAAAAACGATGATCGTCGGCACGAGCCCTTCGCCTGTCTGGTGCTAATATCAGGGGACAGCATCGAAAAGCTTAGATCGTGCATTCGGTAATGTGTTTCCGGCGAGGATGGTCGCGAGTTAGTAAAATATATTTACATGAATGTTATTTATATGTTTATGAATGTTTAAATAAGTGGATAAATAAATAAGTGATTAATAGGAAACCGCACATGAGATAAACGTGCAGATACGGTGAGTAAATATTCGCCAAAAAGAATGAGAATTGTTAAAGCTTTTGCTCAATTACGTTCCGGTACCAAAATGGCCGCTTGCGGTGTGTTTCTGTATGGAGATGTTTTCGTGGTTCGTGATATTTCCGTTTCGTTCACATGTTCGTTACGTTTGAAGTCATGATTTGTATGTTCGTATGTGGTTTGATAAAAATGAATGCTATAATGTAGTATGTCATTTTAGTGGTTTGAGTTTTGGGAAATGAAAAATTTCTTCAATAAGAAATTATTTCAATTTTTAATGTTCTTTTTAATTTATAATATCGTTTGTTTGAATTCAAAAAAAAATTAATGATGTCCAAAACCATTTATTTGTCTTTTAATTTTCTTCCATATCCATTTAAATAGCTTTTCTCTTCTTTTTTTCAGGCATGTTATCGATCATAGCGACAAATGTGAGTACACAGTAATATTTATATTATAATAAATCTTAATATACAGTGCCGTGCAAAACATTAGCAGCGCATGTTGTTAGATAATATAAAATTCAAAAAAATTGAAGAAACTCTTTATTTTCAGATTTTTTTCTCGTTATTTTTGTCAAGTACAGTAAGGTTAAATAAATAAAATCCCAAAGAATTTTTTGTTGTTACTAAAACTATAATTTTTTTCAAAATTCAAAATTCCATTCATTTTACGCACGTGCAAAACAATTGCAACGTTCAGTATTTTTTTTAACCCTCTACTGCATGAAATATGATTTATTCGGAGGGAAAATACGAGGGATGCTTAAGAGTACGTTTATTAATATAGGTAACTCTACTCAATAACAAAAAATACAAATATAATTTTTGATTAAGAAAAAAAACTTAAAGCCATATATGCCTTCGTATGCAATAATGGGAACATATATTTTGTGTGATTAATACATTTAACATATTCTAAACTTAGATGCTATGGAATATAGTGAAGCAATTTCTTTGTACATTGTAACATAAATGTACATTACATTTTTTGCACTTTGTGTAGGATCTGAAAGTGCAATTGTTTTGACATAGCTGACGATTTTTCACCCACTCAGGTAAATGTCCATGATTATCAGAACGCACCGAATCTAGAGGTAAGTCCTGATGCCTAGCGGGACGTTTTCTGACCTGTCTTACATTTCTTGATGTCCCAGCACATGTTTTGCCAGCAGTTGATTGTATAGTGGCTTGGCTGCCTGAATTTTTTAGGGCAGGTAGTCTGCTAGGACGACCTCGTTTGCTCGAAGGTGTTTTACCTGCTTTGCATAAATGTTCCGCAATTGCAAGTTTAAAATCGAACAAGGGCATATAAACTTCACTATTACATTTACGTCACCAAAGAAGCCATGCATTTACAACAGACATATCGATCATGTGAAAAAAGATGCGTTTGTACCATTTTTTAGACCGTAAATGAATTCTATACAGGCCAAGCATAGAATCGAGTAGATCTACACCACCCATATGCTGGTTGTATACTTCTACGGCTTTTGGAGCAGGAATTTGTATGTATCGCTTGTCTTTGCGGGAATATCTTCGTTTTGTGATAACTGGCAAACTACCAACATACGTTGAGAGCAAGTTAACTTGTTTGTTATTGTACCAAGAGATAACACTCATGTTAATTCCGTCAATGGTTGCTACTTTTTCTACCATACTTCAACGGCTTAGTTTTTTCAGGTCTTTTTCAGAAGGCAAATGACAGTTTGGTACTCGATTCAGTCTTACTGTGCCTAAAGGCAATAGGCCATTTTTTGCTAGATAGACCTGTAGATATGGGCTGTTAAACCAATTATCAAAAAAAAACTTTATGGTTTCTATTCCGTGGCACTGTTGACGTGAGTCTTGTCACCATATTTGCGCTTACACCTAAATCAGGGGCATCCGCCGGAAAAGTATTACTCTATTCGCCCGCAAAAATATCGAAATCGTAGCTGAAACCTGACGCGCCACTTAGCACCAAATTTTTGTATCCCCATTTATGAGGTTTGGCGGGATTATACTGTTTCACTTCATGACGACATTTAGTTGGTATGATTTGTTCATCAATGGCCAAAAATTCTTCCCTTGGGATCAGTAGCAACCGGTTTCTTATGTGATCCGTTAGAGGTCTTATTTTGAACAATTTATCATAACCAGGTGAACCAACAGGTTTAAATTTATCATTGGTGTTAAAATGTAGAAATCTTTTTATACTTTCCCACCTGTTATTAGTCATGGTTTCGTATACCTGACTTTGATCAACCGTTTTATTCCAATAATATCTTGTTGCTAGCAATTTCACTAACGACATAAAAACCACAATGCCGTTAAATTGTTCCATTTCTCTCTTTGTAATATTTGCTGGTTTGTTAACATTATCCTGAAGAGCCTTCAGGTTTGTTTCAGCTCTTCTGTGAACAAAAAATTAAAAAAATTCAGCTGGCGTTTCAAGGCCATATAAGCACTCAGGAAAGTCCACTTTTCCCTTGAATTTAAAGTTTTTTTCTTCAAAGGGCTTTAAATTTGCACTTTTCCACACAATTTTTTCTCTTTTTTGTTTCACTGCACTTTTTCGCATAGAAGTTGATGGTAGGTTAACGTCCATATCTTGCATTTCATCATACGAGGACTCGTTTTCAGTTTCTAAAATTGTTACTGAATGCTTTTCAAATTCAGCAGTCTGCGAAACATCATACTCATCATCCGAATCTGATGCAAGGACATCGTCACTTTCAGAACCATCACCAGGAATTTCATTCACATATTTATTGTGGCCATAAAATTGAGAAGGATCCATTGCTGAAATATGAACAAAAAACATACGTTTACACATACGAAGCTATGCATGGATTGGTCTTCATAACGAAAATATTACCCTAAATGCATACGAAGCCATTTATGGCTCCTGTGAAATTACCATCAAAAACATTATAATGATTAACAAATTTATAAAAAAATTTGCACCTGAAGAAAAGTTTGAAGCATACCTCTTACAAAATAATTTTATTTCTTATGTATTACTTCTTCAATCAATACAATATATTTGAGAAACGAACACTTTTCAATCACTTGTAGTACGTCTTACACTCTTTGAGGAAAGATACGTTATGCAACGATACGAAGATACGTAACAAAGCAGAAGTACATAGTTTTAGAGATAGGGATACATATTATCTTGTGAATATGATTTGGGTATTTTGCAGTGGAATTTCAGGTAAAAAAAGGATTGTGAAATTGTAAAGCCATATATGGCTTCGTATGCGATAGGGGGTTAATATATTAATATTTTGTGTAATACCCATTACGTTTAATGACTTCAGTGCAACGGTCCGACATAGATTTAATAAATCTGTTAATTATGTCAGGGGAAATACTTTCCTATTCACTTTTGAGGACTTCCATTAATGACGCCTTATTACCAAATTTCCTTCCACTAATTTTTCTCTTTAAAAGACCCCACAGATTTTCAATAGGGTTCAAATCAGGCGATTAGGCCTGAATGACTTGAATGAATTAAATCCTATTTGACTGGAATCATTATTTTACCATCTTCGAAGTGTGTTTCCAATCGTTATCCTGTTGAAACACCCATCGAAGTGGCATTTCTTCCTCAGCGTACGGTAACATAATCGTCTCTAGAATATTTTTATGTTTGAAACGATCCATTATACCGTTGATTTAATAAAGAGGACTAACTCCACTAGCCGAAAACCAACCCCACACCATAACGCTGCTCCCTCCGTGTTTGATTGTAGGTATGGTATGTCGGCGGTCCAATTCGTTTTCCTTATGGTTTTTTTTTTGCAGGACGATAACCACGTTAATTACTCTGTATAGCTCGCCTTCGTACAGTGCTGAGATCAACTGTTAGATTCAAGGTCCTGATAATTTCCGGTGCGGATGTAAATGGGTCATTCCTGATTATGGAAAGTATTTTCCGATCTTCCCTTTCTGTTGTTGCTCTCGGTCGACCACTTGTATGCATTGTCTCTGTGTGCTCTGTTTCCCGAAATTTCGCAAGTATTCGACTTACGATTGATCTGTTATTATATAAATATAATGTTATAAAATTATTATAAAAATATAAATAAAATACGCTGAATTGCGTATTTCCAACCTGTACTTCTTGAACTAGTTGTAGTTTAAAATCACTACTAGAGTTGGGTCGCACTCGGATTTTTACATACTAGGTATTCCGAATACGAGTACAAAAAAATACCTGTTCCAAATACCTGTTCCAAAAATACTAGCTAGTATTTTTTGAAGTATGTACATATATACACACAAGTACATGCGATCTGCAGTGATGTAATGAAACGGTATGATATGCCCTCCACCATCCACCAGAGACAAACTTCCCAGGCTAGAATGGTGATGGTGCAGTTGACCGTGAAAGGATACGAGCCATTAGTCCGTGCAGCTTGTCCGTAACTATCCAATGGTCGGTCACTTATTTGGCAAGTGTTTCTCCAATCTAGGAGCCATCTAAGGGAAAACACGCAAATTCAATCAATTTAGTTTGATTTTCATTTTAATATATGCACAAAATACCTCCTGTATTCGTTCAAACTACCAGTGTCGAAAAATGTACTATGATAGGACCAACTAATCCTGTTGCCATCTATATGACTTTTCATCGATCGATGCCTGATACCAAACTTTTCCTGGCTAATCTAAAACAGTCGGTTTTCCACTTCGCCTCACTGAAGCATGAATGTGTCGAAAATTTTATTAAGAAATGATAAAATGTCTATTAAACATGAACCCACTAGGGGGTCAACCTTTTCTGTAAAGCTGGACATGAGTCACAACCCCGGTAGGGTTGGAGTGCAGTCACGAGGAGAGCTTCAGCACAGCCGGAGAAGCTAACTGGCTAACCAAAAAGGATCTAAACATTTTTAGTGTTATTTTCAGTTTTCCCGGCTGATTTCATTTTACCATATCTTAAAAACTAGGCCGCTTTTTCCCATATTTGTATGGGAACAACTCAGAAAGATCCTCAAATTCATGCTAGACCAAAAAAAATTTTTTTTTAAAAAAATGGACGTTTTTGCCTAATTTCCCCTATAAAAAAATTTGTTCTTCCTTAAAATATCACTATTGAACTCCCCGATCACTTTCAATCATCGAAAGCGCTGTAAAGGCAGTTTTTGCCAAACTATGGCCAAAAAACCCCTTACTCCCCTACAAAACCGAAATTTTTGTATCACAGCAATATGTGTTGGCTCGTTATGCCCCAAACCACTCTAACCCAAAATTGGCCGATTTTGCCCGATTTCAGCTACTTTTGCCCTAAAACCTTTTTGAATAATTGAATAAAATACTTTCCCAATTTCTCCTATCAAAAATTTTTTCGTCCTTAAAATATCACTAACATACTTCCCGACCACTTTAAAAAAAAACCCCTTACTCCCCTACAAAACGTAAATTTTTGTAACGTAAATTTTTGTAATAGGTCTTGGCCCGTTATGTCCCAAACAACTCTAACTCAAACTTGGCCGATTTTGTCCGATTTCAGCTACTTTTGCCCTAAAAACCTAAACCTAAAGTCCCAAAATACTCGCAAGCACGAAAATACTCTATACAAAAATATGCGATACGAAAATACTTGCAAGTTCCAAAATACTCGATACGAGTATATACTCGTATAGTTCCAAAATACTTGCAAGTATTTAAAAATACCTGTTCCAAAAATACCTGTTCCAAAAATACTTGCAAGTATTTTGGAACGATACGTTATTTTCGTATTCGAATATTTTGGAACGATACGTTATTTTCGTATTCGAGTATTTTGGAACGATACGTTATTTTCGTATTCGAGTATTTTGGAACGATACGTTATTTTCGTATTCGAATATTTTGGAACGATATGAGTATATACTCGTATCGAGTATTTTCGTACTTGCAAGTATTTTCGTCTCGCGTACGAGATACTCGTGAGTATGAAAGCACTTGCAAGTATGAAATACGAGTTTATATTAATATTAGGATACTATTACGTCTGTTTGATTGAAATGAATTAAATGGACGAAATTCATTGTGTAAATCTTGATTAAATGTATAGTCCACAAAAATACTCGTACCTAGTATTTTTGAATTTCGTACTAGGTACTGGCTGTTCCAAAAAAATACCTGTTCCATATACCTGTTCCAGTATATACGCCTCATCTCCATAAACTAACTAGTCTTATAAATCTAGACGAATTATCAGTTTTACACCTAGAAAATGTACTTATTTATATTTATTTTGCACTAGTAGTATGGGCTTCTGAACAAAATTTAACACCAGCTGACTACAACGAAAAATTAACAAGTAGCCTAAAGTGCCGTTACATTGCGTTCGTTTGCAAAAATGATATGACGTCATCACAAATAGTGTGAGATGATTCATTTTCTCAGAAATACCTAGTGATAATTTGTATGTTATAATTATTTCGTTTATATATATATATGTATATATATATATATATATATATATATATATATATATATATATATATATATATTTGACTTTCCGACATAAAAAATCCGGTCTTAACTCAAAAATGAAAGAAATGTAGATAGAATGTTTATGCTAAGTAGGGCAGCATTAACCTAGACAAAATCCTCTTAAACAACTTGAAAATCGACAATAATATACAAAACCTCATCAAAGCATCTCCAAACGGGCAGACATAACGTTCACATTTAAATTTATATTTTAGGTTTTGATATTTTCAATGCAGATATTCACACAGTCATTGGTTAATCACACATTCAATGGAGTACAATATCTTCACAATGTTTGATTCGAAATAAGAAAACCTGCATCTTTTGAAATAAGAAAATCTGCATCTTATTGAAACTACCGCTAACTCATTTGTTTTCAAAAGTGGGCTTATACGCCACTTTTAAAATAAACGGCTGAAACGAGTGCATTAATCCAATCCAATCTGTAGATACTACATAACCCAATTTTCGTGGAATTTTCGAATTAACAGTTTGCATTTTTGCCGTTACAGTCGATACATGCATTTAGATGGTCGACATCAATTTAGATGGACTAAATAGAATGTCTATAATCAGTACTAGCCGCGGCTCGAATTCCCATCTGGCCGAAGTGTGAAATTGATCAAGTGCGCAAAATGCAATAACTGTAATTCATACAAGCAAAATATCCTAGGGTCCTGCTGTCGTACATCAGCATCTTTGAAAGTACTACGCACCCACAAATCCGATCGGAAGTTTGGTGGGGAAAACGATAAAAACGATGATCGTCGGCACGAGCCCTTCGCCTGTCTGGTGCTAATATCAGAGGACAGCATCGAAAAGCTTAGATCGTGCATTCGGTAATGTGTTTTCGGCGATGATGGTCGCGAGTTAGTAAAAAATATTTACATGAATGTTATTTATATGTTTATGAATGTTTAAATAAGTGGATAAATAAATAAGTGATTGATAGGAAACCGCACATGAGATATACGTGCAGATACGGTGAGTAAATATTCGCCAAAAAGAATGAGAATTGCTAAAGCTTTTGCTCAATTACGTTCCGGTACCAAAATGGCCGCTTGCGGTGTGTTTCTGTATGGAGATGTTTTCGTGGTTCGTGATATTTCCGTTCCGTTCACATGTTCGTTACGTTTTAAGTTATGATTTGTATTTCCGTATGTGGTTTGATAAAAAATGAATGCTATCATGTAGTATGTCATTTTGGTGGTTTGAGTTTTGGGAAATGAAAAATTTCTTCAATAAGAAATTATTTCAATTTTGAATGTCCTGTTTTAATTTATAATATCGTTTGTTTGAGTTCAACAACAATTATTGATGTTCAAAACCATTTATGTGTCTTTTAGTTTTGTTTTCTATCCATTTAAATAACTTTTTTTCTTCTTTTTTCAGGTATGTTATCGATAATAGTGAAATGTGTGAGTACACAGTTATATTTATATTAGAATAAATATACATTATATATATATATATATATATATATATATATATATATAGATATATATATATATATATATATATATATATATATATATATATATATATATATATATATATAGATATATATATATATATATATATATATATATATATATATATATATATATATATATATATATATATATATATATATATATTTATATATATAATACATATACATATACATATACATACATATACATATACATATACATACATATACATATATATATATATATATATATATATATATATATATATATATATATATATATATATATATATATATATATATATATATATATATAGATATATATATATATATAATTATTTTTCGATGTTTAGATTATCACTAGATGGTCTGCAAACATGTTTTCGACTTTCTTCACCAGTTTTTCATATATCCTATGATTGTTTTATGTGCAGATGTTGTTTTATAAAAATATATATAAATATCTATACATATATAGATAGATGTATATATATATATATATATATATATATATATATATATACATATATACATATATACATATATATAGATATACATACATATATATTATACATATATATATATATATATATATATATATATATATATATATATATATATATATACATATAAATATATATACATATAAATATATATACATATAAATATATAGATAGATAAAAGACGGAAGTCTTTTCAAATTTTTGTTAGTAACATCGGGAACTTGATCATCTTTCCAGGACATTTGAGGAAATATAGGTCAAGCTGAATTTGATTATTTAATGGCTATTAGATTCAAGTATTTGATTCTCCCTTAACATTTTCGGCAGCAACATCTTGCTGCTGTTAGTTTAGCTAATCTCTCGTTAACGGAAGATACAATATTTTCACCCTACAGATAAGCAAGTAATATTCGACCTCTTATGATAAAGGTAGACCAAAATTGCCATGGCTCTTACCTCGAGTTTCCTGAAGAAGGCTTCACACATACTGCGCCAAAACCAAGGCAATTTTATAATCCAAGCCAACATACTTATTTGCATACTTCAGAATATTGAAGGAACATTTTCAATGTCGCAAACTTACGAAAACATTCAAATATTTTATAAATAGTTTATTTACCCCATTTTACAATTTATTTTTTACAATTAAAAGTAAAACTTAAGAAGAAAATCAAAACAAAGCTCGTAGCAGCAATTATTATTTCCACATTAGTTTGCTTGTTATTTTCGGGTTTCTTTATCCTGACACAAATTGTATCGCCTGTTCCTTATTCGTATAGTTTTGGAAATAATTGTCCATGTCAGACTATCGCCTCTCTCGATTTTGCATTCGTAGCGTAATCGGTTGAAGGTGTAAAACAAATAACTCAACTATGGCGTTTGTGATTACGTTGTATCCGAACGAGTGCTATGACAAGGGCAAAAGCATGATGTGGGGGCTTGAATGTGGTATTTTAAACGTATCGGAAGAAATAGAAATGAACATATAAAACGAGATAAATCTTTTTAACAATAATAGAAGGAAAGTATTATAGATCATGATACGATTGATGACTTTAATGTGGATTTTCTATCATTTCTTGGCCAGTTCGTTTGATAGCCAATCGAGACCTTCGTATAGCCCATGACCCTGCGTTGCACATGTTGCTTGGATATACCACTGAAAATAATCCTGTAAATATACTTGAAAGATGATAAGTTTTTGGAAAAGTCTTACGCGTCGATTTCGAAGCTGATTCAGATTCAGTTTCTCTGTAAGTTCCGCAGCATTCATTGCATTTGGTAAATCCTGTTTGTTGGCGAATACTAGCAGCACTGCATCGCGAAGTTCATCTTCCTGGAGCTGAAATAGATTAGATTTTTTTCAAAAAGGACATGAAATGGGAAATCAAGCAACACGTACCATGTTTTTTAATTCGTTTTCAGCTTCGACTATTCGTTCCCTATCGTTCGAGTCCACCACGAAAATGAGACCTTGTGTGTTTTGGAAGTAGTGTCGCCAGAGAGGTCGGATTTTATCTTGACCGCCGACATCCCAGACAGTGAAACAAATATTCTTGTATTCGACTGTTTCTACGTTGAATCCAATCGTTGGTATCGTTGTAACAATTTCGCCCAGTTTCAGTTTGTACAGGATTGTTGTCTTTCCGGCCGCATCGAGACCGACTGTAGTAATCGAAAATCTTTGCTTTAATATTGCACGGTGCCAAGACAAGCCGTATCAATGACTTGTTTGCGAACCGCTAGCCAACAAGTCACACTATTACTTACCCATGAGAATACGCATCTGTTGTTTACCGAACAGCCGCGTAAATAGGCTCGATATCGTCAAACCCATTGTAATGAATAGTTTATTGTTTGTCTTCTCACGAAACTTAATTGTATATTAGTAAAAAAAAACAATGAAACTACAGCAATCGGCCTAACGCACTCTTGATTCGCGGCGAAGCCTCCCCTAGTTCTATCAACAATGCACACAACAATCCGATCTATATCGTCTTGAAATCGAAGAAATCTAATAGAAATATAGAAAATTGTACACAAATTCTAACTTAAAATCGGTTGTTACCAAGCCGTCGACTACGAAATGATCCACAATTGGGGAGAAACACGCACGCAAGCTCCCACAGAAAGTTGAACTGTCAAAAGTGCCGAATCGTAGCAAGGCAGCAATAGCAAATACACAATCGTGTGATGGGTGGTGTTGTTTGATGCTAGTGCTGCCACATTCGAAAAAAAATTACGTGGCAGAAAAGTTGTGTCCTGTGACGGAATTTGACGGAATAAACTGATGAAATATGGCAAAACGCAGTGCTTACTGGCGCAGCTGATTTTGATATTTCACAAATGTCAGATTAGATTGTCATTGGTGAGCTTGGTGAGTAGCGGCATTATGTCGACTATTGCACTTACTTTCTGCCGTAAAATTTTATTGACAGCGCACAATAAACATGGTTTCGTTAGTAATACAATATCTACTTGCTCGAAACTGCAAGCTGGCCATTCAAAATGGGCAAATATCAGGCATATTAAGGCTGCAAAGGACGGTCAACGAGCTGCACTTTTTACACGACTAGTTCGTCAAATTCGATTGGCAATACAAGGTATAGATTTAAATATTGAAGATGGAAATTGTTGAAAATGAAAGACAGAAGTGTTTAAAGTGGGGTAATCATAGACATATGAATATACTTCGTTTATATATGCTGGATTTAATGCAGTTGCAGAGCTGCATCCCTACACGTTGTCGAGTCTTATGGCAGTTTAATGCTTTCAGGTCCTTAAACTTTCAAGGGATTAATTTTCAGTTTTGCTTCTTTGCAGTACCTAAACTGTAGATAACTTTGCTTTCTGCTGAACAACAATTTATAGCGCTCTTAACTGCAATGCAAAAATCTTACAAATTGCCTGCAATATGGCTCATATTTATTAGACGGCTGATCTTTAAAGCATCAGTTTTCGTTGCACTGATTTTATTGCACTTCGCCCCAAATAAACTGCAACAAATTTTTCATTTACGTTTCCACACTTCTAGTCGTCAGTAAAATTATCTCAAATTGGTTTCCATCTGTTTTTCTCCCAACTGCAATTCCGTTAAGATTCTAATTGATATTTCACACAGATGGTGGTTCACCGAACCCACAACTGAACCAGCACCTTCAAAATACAATCGATGATGCAATTAAGAAAAATATGCCGATGTCAACCATACAAGCTACAATTAAACGTTGCCAAGAATCAAAAGCTGATTTGAAAAAACATTTTCTCGACGTTAAAATTATCAATACTCCGATATATATGATCTGCGTTGGATACACAGAAAATTTAGCTGGACTGCGAATGTTAATGACACCTGTAGTAAAAAAAGCTGGGCAAGATTTGATTAATGTCAACATTCACTCGCTCGGTGTTTATAAATTAATTTGAATTTTCAGAGGTTCATTTACCGAAGCACGACATCTTTTCGATAGCCGCGGGGTTATTGAAGCAATCGTTGATGATGAGACTAAACGTAAGACGATCGCTGACGATTTCGAAGAGATCTGTACCACTGATGCGATTGAGTGTGGAGCAGAAGAAGTGGAAGTTGTAGATCAAGCTACCGGCACTGTTAATGTAGTGTGATACGTGCAATTGTTCAGGATATTACTTAGTTTACGTTGCATTTTTTTTTTAATGATTATTGCAGTTTCTCTGTGATCCTGTCGAATTGGATCGTATTAGTCGAGCACTGATTGAACGTGGTTATCGTGTTGAAAGTGCTGAACATGTTTTCATACCAAAAACTCCTGTACATGTTAGTGAAGCAGAGCGTAAAGCTTGTGATATGTTTCGTGGTAAATTGAAATCTTTAGACGGTATTGATGAAGTCTATGATAATATACATTTGGATGAGGCAGAAAGCTGATCGGATCCAGATGGCGATAGGGCGATATAAATTTTGCATGAATAAAAAGACGAAATATGTATAAAAAAAATAATCATTTTGTTTTGATCATCAATTGTTTCAAATTCCTCTTTCAACTGAGCAGTGATCACAGATAGCAGTTAGATTAAAGAACAACAAACAGTTCAAAGCAGCAGTAGTTTTGGTCATAGTTCCGCTTAAGTCCTGCAATTACCAAATTCCCGTATCGCTTCACTTGTTGCTTCCTTGCAATTCATGAGTTCGTTCTGAAATTCTTCAGATATTGCGCAGTTTTTTGTTGTTGCTAAGCTGCTCTGCATTACGTCACAGATTTTTCGAATTTCTTCCCGATTTTGACGAAACGGAACAGAGTAATCACCGAAACATACGACTTTGAATTGTTGTTTTCGTTATAGTTTATTTTTCACATTTCTCCCATCAAAAAAATTTTAAAAATATATATACACACATTTCAAATTGATTTAAACAAAATATGGTTGAATTGATTTCTGTTTGCTGTAGTGACTTTGCCGAAAGCATCTGACCGGAATACTCTCGAATAAATTTCATTAGTTTAGACCATATTTTGTACAGTGTCATCTTTTGTGAATTGTTCGAATGGGATTTGTTGTTTTTTATTATTGATTTTTATGACTGTGAGGTTCTTTGGTATAGGATAGCAAAATTTTTAATATTTTCGTAAAGCGGATATCAGTCGTTGGTGGCCTTATTTAGCTCATGTTTATAATGCTGTTCGGAACAGCTATTACACAATAGAAACATTATTTTATAATTCTCGACGAACAAGAATGGAATTTTAAACGATTCTTTTTTTTCATATATAAAAAGCACACGGTATCACCATATATCATCAATATCAAATATTTTGCGCAGCACATTGTTATCCCGGTTCGAGATAGTTGGCGAACACGAAAACCGATAGCACACAGAAAGCTTGGAAATTCATATAAATTGCAAGATTTTTTTCTAATTTCATCGTTCTTGGTGTTTTATATATGTATGTACATGCATATATATATATGCCTGGAATTGGAATTTTATTCCCTATAAGTAGATTTGCCAAGAAACGGTGCAATAATATCAACCATATTTGGATAAACTAAATACTTGTAGACTTCATCACATAATTTGCTTTCTATCACATTTGTTACGATACTCCAATCGAAGGTGTGATCACCAACGGCTGGCTTGGCCGATATCCAAAGACGTGGCGGTCCGCGGAAACTAGAAGTGCATCAATTCTTCGAATAACTTTTGCTCGGACAACAAAAAAAAACAACTTCAATACTCACGCTATCCATATCCTGTCAGAAGGCGGTGGTGGCAAATTGACTACAACTCGCGATACCAATCCTTTGAGTTCAACTCGCAGTGTAATTTTCGTGTTCATGTTCTCCATGGCACGTTGAATGTAGGGGATTTCAGTTGCTGATTGAAATAGATTCGAAGCTGTAATTCGATCGACGATCCTTAACAATCGTCGACTGTTGCCTGGGGCATTGTAAAATGCCTGTGAGCTTGCATTTGCATTGGCTGGCAATGCTCTAAGGACGAATTTTGATAATTTCTATTCAGCTGTAAACTATAAATACTTACTCTTGGGTCGAGTCGATTGGACATGCGACAGGACTTTCTGAATCGGAACTTGAAGCTCCACTGCTCTCGGCGTCACTATCATAGATTGCGGAGTTGATCATAGTGGAAGGACTCCCATTTGAGATTGCTGAATTTGTCGAAGCAACAGGCGGCTCATCCAAGGATGATGCGCCGACTTCAGGCTGGAGCCCGTTATCCATATCCCCTAGATCGACATTTATGATTGAATTCGGATCGTAAGATTGCTGCTGCTGTTGTCGTTTCAGTCGCAATAAATTTAATTTTGTTGTAATTGTCATATGCATAAGTCCTTCATATGTAACATCAGCATCCACCCAAATGCCACGTTCGTCAAGGAGCGGCTGTGAAACTCGATGTATTAGTGGCGGTGTATCGCCCAGATGTGTTTGAGCAATAACAACATCTTCCATGAAGCTAGGTAGCTTAATAGCGCTCAATTTCTTCTGTAAAAACTCTTGGATTTTTTCCAAAAGTTCCGGATCGTTCAAGCAACCGTATAATGCACGTCCGATTAGAACATTAGCCCAAACAACATTAATAGATGGGCCGAAAAATAGACTTGGGTCGATTCCTTTCCAAAGTTCTTCTTGCTTCTTTTGCCACCGGTTCTAAGGTATAGAAGCACAGAAGAAAAAAAACAAAGAGAGCGGAAAAAAATAAATAAGTTTTTAGCGCGAGTGGAATTGTAAGGATTATAATATTGTATTCTAGTTCTATTTACGAAAAAATCTAGGAAAAGTCAAATTACGTGAGACAAAATCGTAAATACAAAAGAAAATCTAAACAAAAAAATAAACAATACATCACAACATACTTGCTTGATCGGATCAGGAGAATGTCGGGTCGAGATTTGTGATTTTTTACTTCTAGTTCTACATGCCTTCTGCGATTATTGTTTTCGAAGATAGGAAGCAAACAAACCGAAGAGACAATCGGAAAATTATGCAGAATAAATCATGAAAAAAAAGGAAAAACAAAAATAATTCAAACAAACAGAAATTGAATAGTCAAAATTAGCATAATCTGTAAGCAACAAACGTAGCTAAAATGTGGACACAATGCAGCAGTAAATTTTATTTTGCTCTCTGTTCTGAAAAAAAAAAAATATTGAATCTCACCTGATATACGGACATAAAACGAATATAATCGTGACAATTGCTGGCAGCATTTGATGCAATTATAAGTCCTTCGAATGGTTCTTCTTGATCTGGAATGAGTTTATCAGATGAATTAGTTGTATCAGTTTTTATTCCATCAGTTCCAACGGCCGATTCCTGAAATTATGATTGGCAATAAAGTTCTGACTTGATGTTAGTGAAAATTACCTCAAAGTTTTCCGGCGAGGGAACTGCCTTAAATGCCGCCGCTAATTCTTCATCAGATAACATAACAATTTCGGGATTTAGTAGTTCTTGTTCGTTTACTTTGCCCAGACTGGCTGCTAAGAACCGTCTATACCAATCTTCTTTTTCCCGATCGCAACGAGCGAATAAGAGTAATCGAGTCTCATCGCCACACGGAACAGTTCCTTTACCGAAATCCTGTTGCTGACCGTCGTATAGTTTCTGAAGCTATAAAAATAGGTTGGATTTGAAGTCATCTAGCTGATATGAGGAGCGTTAGATTCTTAAAAATTACATTTGATTGTAGAACGGTTGTCCCGAAATCAAAGTCACTCGTTTGCCTTTCAGAATGATCCTCATTGGAATCGTTCGAGTTCTGATGCGAAATGGCAGTATCATTATTTCCGATATTTACAACACTTGTTGAAATGTTATCACTAGGCTGAGTCACTCCTGCTCCTGGGTTTATGGGTTTGTTTTCTATAGATATTCGATTGAAATTAATTATTTCGAAATTTTCATATTTTAACTTATCGTACCTTCAACTTTACTGATTTCCGACGTGTTTATAATCAACTGGATCGGATACTTTCTGTTGAAATGCCTGTAAACAAATGATGAAGCAATAAAATTCCATTCTTAATTTTTATTATTTATGTTTTGAAGTAATCAGAAGTGTTTTCTTCGCACTTGAAATCACACGAGCTAATTTTAAAGCTTGCAGAGACTATTTTCCCGAATACCTTTCAAGTCTATTTGGTCTCAACAACAAGTGTCACGTTCAATTCGATTTTAATGAACTTTTTTCATCTCTTAAAATAATGGCTTAGTTCATGTTTCTGAAATTACTTTCTTTTTTTGAATAAATAAAAGTACTTACCGTTTTCTTGCTAATCCTCGCGGACACATCTCGACCCGACAGTCGAGCAAATTGAAAAAACGATGTTTTGTAAATGTTACATTTTTCCTATGAATCGGTGGTTCATTCCACATAACACGCTTCGGTATACGGGCGTTTGTATTAAATATTCTCAAAATTGTACCATCTAAACGTATATAAACCGGTCTAGTCATCGATATGTGAAAATTGGATGGATCGTAGCTGTTTATCTCATTCATCCATCCCTGCAAGAGGCATATAGATTAGATATCTAACGAGAACCAAAATGGATGAACTGATTTTTTTTTTCATTAGTACTGTTGAAAAGGAAGATTGTTAGTGGAGATACGCATAATTATTTTATCGGTTCCAAATCAAGAAAGCTCGTTGTTCTGTGAGCTTCAATTTTAGCTGACATTAAGCTATCTTCGGTTCCTTATGAAGAAGGTATCACATTAGATCTGTTCGCGTACCTGAACCTATTATAATATATCAAAATAGATTCGCAGAAAGTCGTTTTTGTACTCTTGCTGCAAGCCAAATTTTGCCGCAAAAAGAAGGCAGCTGCCAAATTCTGTTACTGCTGCAGTTTGCTGAAGTACGCGAACAAACCTATTACTTATTGGCGCAGATCAATCCTGGAAGCGTATCACCGGAAAGATCAAACGTCTTACAGATGATTTGATAGCTATTGAAACTGTGTTTGGTTGGACGATTTAAGGGCCTTCGCCTAATTCATACTCTGTCGTAAATGTCAACTTAATACCTACCATGCCATGCTCTGATACTACTCTTGAATAGTTTGATTTTAAGAAATTCTGGGACCTAGAAGCTACTGGAATCAATACCAAAATGCATACAAGTGAAGACTTTCTGTTCAAAATATATTGTTCGAAAGAAAGACCATTATATCGCTTCATTACCTTGGAAGTCTCCTCAATTCAAGCTGAACAGTAATCGCGAGGGTGCTTTACACCCCGTTACGATGAGCTTAATTGGGAAGCTATCACAGCAGGACGTCAAGTTGAAGGAATATGATCAACCGATGCGCGAATTTATAACAGCCGGATATGCTGAACGTATGTCTACAGAATGCTACCGCACATATTTATATTATTTGCCTCATAAACCTGTGTACCGAGAAGATAAAGATATGACGAAGCTTCCCCAACATATCCAGTTCGAAGCCAAAAACTCTCCAGAAACCTGCACTTTGCTTAATGAACATTTCTATATGGACGACTTAGTGGTCGGTGTAGACAGTGAGAAGACCGCTATAAGGCTTTACAAAGATGCCGTGGCTATTATCACAGATTTTCTTAAATTAAATGCATCTTGCTATGAAGTTCATGATGCTAGTCCTCGCGCTTACGGCTGTTTGGATTACTTGCGCGTTCTAAATAAAGGATTGCACGTTTCTATTAGAATTCTGATTGCTAAGAGTCGAGTTGTTCCCCCCAAAGAAGAAAATAAAACTGTAAACGCAGATTATAAAAGAAGGGCACTTGATGCTGCCTAGCTTAAAATTGACTGGTGCGCTGCTTAGCGCCCGTTTATGTTCGAAGCTTCATAACGTTTTAAGACTGAATTTTTTTTTTCTTTTTTTTTTTGATCGATTCAAAGATACCCTTATTCTGGATAAATTCCCGCAAATGGAAATCTTACGTCCAAAATCGCGTCAAAGAAGTAGGTGAGCTAAGTCGGGAAGAAAATTGGCGCTATTGTCCAGGTTATCAGAAGGCAGCTGATGATCTGACTAGAGGGCTAACCGCCGAGCATCTGCTTGAATCTAATAATTGGAAGTAAGGACCAGATTGGCTATCAAGCCCTTATGAAAGTTGGCTAGAGTTTGATGACACAATAGATTCCTGTATGATGTTTGCTTCATTGAAGCGAAATTTTAACTATCAAAGAGCCTTTACTCGATTATTGTAAATACAGCAGATTGGGGCGCTTTTTGCGAATTACGGCATACTGTCTTAGATTTGTGGACAAAATCATAGAAATACGTACGGCTAATCGAAACTCGTAAGTTTTTATCAACATGTGAGCTTCAACGGGCAGAACTTCACTGGATTCCCTACATCCAGGAAATCTCGTATATAAAAAAACAACGAGTTGAATCCTGTGCTTGATGACCAGAGAGAACTGCGTATGTCATCTCGCTTACGTCTACTGGACAGATTTGCGTCTACTCGTCAGATCATTATGCCAAGTGAATCTTACAAGAGCGAGCTTATTGTTTTAGATATGCATGAGAGCACTCTGCATAGAGGCGTTAACCTTGGTATCATCGCGTATTAGGGAAAAATATTGGATTGTTAGAGCAAGACAGTTAATTCGTAAAGTAGTTAGAAGATGTGTAATTCATGACAAACCAATCGCACATTCGTTTGCTCCTTTCCCTATCGAAAGATATACAACCAGTCGGGCCATTCAAACTACAGACATTGATTTCGCGGGGCCACTGTAACCAGATAACTCCAGCTGCAGCTCAGAAAAAGTATATATTATGCTCTTTACTTGTGCCGCCGCTAATACGAGTTGTTCACTTCGAATTGACACCGGATTTGTCAACTGAAAGTTGCCTAGTTGGGCTGAGAAATGCAGAATTTCCTGATTGCTGAATACATTCATGTTTTTTTTTTTAATGAGCAGCGAATAACCTGGAGGTTTATAGTGAAAAGAGCGCCATGGTGGGGAGGATTCTGGGAACGTATAGTTAGGAGCGTGAAAAATGCCCTAAAGGTTGCAATGAGAAGAAAACGAATTGAACATATTTTTGATTGAAGCGTAGATGATAGTGAACTCGCGACCTTTGACCTACTTAACACAAGGCTCCTGGGATCTACCACCGTTGACTCCTACGCATTTTTTATTGGGAATTCAGCCCCCATTTAATTCCTATGGCGCAGTCATCCGACCTGTCTCACAGTGACATAAGGCAGTTGTGGGTCGAGCGATCGCGGCTAACAAACTTTTTTTTTTTTGGAAACGCTGGAAGCTGGAGTATCTGCAGCAGCTTAGGTCCCTACATCATAACAACGGTGGATTCGCACGTAACCTACAGGAAGGCGAAATAGTGCTGATACCAGTGAGGTAGTAGAAATGGAGTGGACATGCCCATAAGATTTACATTGAAGGGGATGGTAGTAATTTTTTAGCTACTCATTGTCAAATCCAAGTAGTTCCCCTCCAATTTGACAATGAGATCAAAATGGCGTTAAGGCAGCTTTAACATGCTTTGTGCGCGAGAGGATTGAAGGGGCTAATGGTGGAAAGTTATACCGTCCGTGTCCAGGGGCTGGCTGGTACATGATTCTAATGTATCTCGTTCATTTTGGAAACTTTCCATCGTTCAGAAGATTGATCCTGGTAAAAACGGCATGGTGAGATCCTGCGAGATTCTGGGAATTACAAAACGAGCATCGCTAAGAGAATTCGTGCCCGCGGCCGAAGATTGACCGGAATTATATATACATACACAGGCTGCATGGATGTGTGAACTTTTGAACTTACTCTCATTATTTGAAACCTGTAGTTAGGACTCATTATATTACCGAACAAAATAAAGAGATTTATTGCTGAGTAGCCCGGGTCTTTTTATAAAATACCAGATTTTTGTATAAGTATGAAATAGCTATCAAGAATTTCTGTCCGTTAAGAAATTAAAGAAATACTTACAGCGTAAGATTTAAGCGGTTTATGTTCTTCTGCTGCTGGTATCTCGCAAATCGGCAGCTTACTATAATCGGGAATTTTAAATAATGTTCTCTCGGGCCCGTCGTGCCCCACATCGAAAAGTTTCAGTAGCACATCACTTCTTTCAACGAATTTAGAAAAGATTTCGGAAATCGAACTGAACAGAGCAATTGTGAAGAGACAAGCAATAATACCGCGGAAGAAATCGGCTAAAGGAAGCACAATCAGTACTGCAAGTAAAGCTACAGCGATTATTGTGGAGCGTGATCGATACGTAGTCGAAAGACAATATATTAAAAGTTGAAAGGATGTTTGACAGTCCTCCGAAGATTTACCGTCCACTGCCGTCCTACTACCGGATTGATACGAGTCCTGGCCGGGTGGAGTTCTAAAGCTCGCATCGGACGTTGCTGACGCATAGTAGTATTCACTAAGGGGTGTAGCACGATCACTGGGCAGAATGTTACTAAATTCAGTCGTCAGAGGCTTTTCGCTGGTAGTGTACATTTGCGTTTGAGCCTCGTCCTGATTGTTTAATACGGACAAAGTCATGCTTTGAGGCAGGATCATATCCTCGAGCATTTCAACCCCACTTTCGATTTCGACGACATCTTTCTTTTGCTTTGATGACGAAACTGGAACGGCTGACGATGCCGAATCGCTTTGCTTTTCTTTTTTTCGCCTTCGAAACAAATGCATTTCATCTTTTGCCGCTTTCAGAGTCGGCATCTTTTTCGCAGATGCTGATCTCGAGGCGGACATGGCTTTTGAACGCAGCGACGCAAACGGTCTCTTAATGTTTGAAGTCGACGAATTGATTGCGATTTGTGGTATGGACTCGGCATCTAAGATTTCAGCATCCGCATCAAAATCCGAATCATATTCGGAAATTTGTGTGGTTGCAGGAGTCGATAAACTTTTCGTATGTTGTTTTGATTGCGCAAATCCAGTCGAAAGATCCAAGGAAATATCGTCACTGGTTGATGTTTCGTGGTCAGAATCTCCTCCTGGATTTTCAGCTGCAGAAGTAATTTGCTTAGGTTAAGAGATGAATGATTGTTATTGATACCTTTTTGAGACTGCGAACTTGACTGGGATGATGGTTGTTGTAACTGCGGATTGTTCTTTGACTTGATGTCTTCCATGGCTTGAGATACCTTGCCTTTGATTAGTTTCCATGTCCCAACTGGACTGGGCTCGCCAGTACTGCTCGACAAAGTGCTTAAGATATTCGATCCAGGAGATGAACCCCCGCCTGCGTTCCCTTCGACGCTTCCAGAACGCTTCCGATGGAAGAAACTGTTTTGAAGAAAATCCTTTCGCCAACTGAAGTCATCCGACTGAAATATGAAATCGATATCAAGAATATCGAAAAAAAAATATGTAAATATCGAGTTAGTATCAACTTACATTCAATTGGGGACTACTTGATAACGAACTACGCCCTGCATCAATACTATTAATTGCTCCGCTATCGGCAGGATATGAGGCTGGCGGCAGAAGAATTTCCTCGACACTTTGCTCACTTGCATGGAAACGAATTGCAAGCGGAACACTACTCGTTTGTTCTGATTTGTTGCCATTATTCGATGTCTGTTGGTTTTTAGTTTGGCTGGTACCTTTGTTATTAAAATATTTAATTTAGTGAAATTCTCTAGTATCATTCTACCTTTTCCTCGTAATGATTCCATCGCATATTAACTCGTTCTCTCTCTCTGACCACACAAATATTGTTTTATGAGGCTTGCACTTATCACTTGTTTGTACGGTGGGACGTGAATAACATTAAGTAGAAAACTGTGCACTGAACACTAGTTACAATACTGATAACAATGACGAAGACTCGGAATATCGTCACCGTTTACCCAACGAACGATGAATCAATCTGGTGGTGAAATTCACCGAATTACGACCTTTAAGACATTGTATCGGAATGTACTATTCAAATCGTCCATAATTCAGTAAACTTATTATGATGTCGTATCACTTGCTGCAATCTCTGATGCATTTGTTTCGTCAAATACTAGTCATTAGAAATACTACTTTGATTTATGCTCCCCAATTAACCGGTTCCGTGCTATTTACAATACAGACTATCTGAAACTAATCGATTGTCAAGCGAAACTATATATTAGCCATGGGTGTATATTTTTATCACTTTTCAACTTTACACGTTTTCACAACTACTGCAAACAAAATTTTGACGTTTAATTTTCAGTATTCTACGTGTCTTGCAAAACCTAGATGCAAAACCTAGAAACTCCTACCATTCCTTCAAACAATAAAAAAAATCTATTTGACATTTATTTTTGTGCCTCAATTTATGCAATGCAATATCTGTCAAAGCAACCTGAGAGTGGATTGGTATCTTTGCGAGTAATGAGCCGTATTTGAGCAATGAATAATCCCAGCGGGAAAAGAAGCACTTCAAGAGAATTTTGTCCGTCGAGGGAAGCGCTTCCGTTTAGCTTCATTATAATAATGCTTCTAAAGTACTATGGTAAAATCAGATAGAAAGCAGCTGATGGCTCAGGCACACGTTACAGTATCTCCCATAATGTTCTCGAGGTCAGAAAAAGTAAATTAATAAAAAAAGCAAATAATAAACAAAAGAAAAATAGCGAACACATGAAATGTAAGTGAGGGCACGGCCAAGTCGGAGCAACGCGAGCATAAAATAATAAAATAAATACACAGGTATATATATATATATATATATATATATATATATATATATATATATATATATATATATATATATATATATATATATATATATATATATATATATATATATATATATATATATATATATATATATATATATATATATATATATATATATATATATATATATATATATATATATATATATATATATATATATATATATATATATATATATATATTGTTGCAGGACGACTTCTCAGCCGAGCCGCCGTCAATGCAGCATGGTTTATTATTTTAAAGGACTCATTTTTATTTTGCCCAGCGTGCCTGACTTTGCCGGCTAACACAGTCTGGCGTGGGTTTTGGGCATAGAAAGAGTCACTTTGGTGCTACGGCACGCGGACATCACATTTTTACAAACAAACATGCAAGGACAAACGATGGTGAGGAGAAATCATTATTTTTCTTAAAATAATTTATTCACACCTTGTTATTTGCAATAAACCCATAATAAAAGAATTAGAAAAAGAACCAAGAAAATATATAACCAAAACTATAACGAAAAGGTATCTATGTATAGTCTATAAAAACTATCTGGACCTTACGAAAGAAAGAAAACAAAACAGGTTCAATAGATGAAAAATTAGATGACAGTATTGAAATAAAACTATTACAAGTTCCCAAACCCGGCCGGGATCGGTTAACACCAATCGTGACAATTCCTTTTTAACCAATAATTATACAAATAAGATATAGAGAATTCAAATAAATAAATAATTTCACATTCCATGTTAATATTAATATTAATGTTTTATATACCTTTATATACGAATTCCTTTTGTTTTCTTCAAAATAACCGGTAAACTTTAATATTTCATGTTCATATTCAATATTTATGTACTATCCTATTATTTTAGTTAAATTTTCTTGTTTGTTTCAAGATTGTATGTTGTCTCTATGTTACAGCAAAACGCGATTCAGGTTTAAATTATGCGGTGAAGTGCCAATAACTCTAATTATATGAAGAACACACGATACAATTGATATTTATATATGTATAGTTTAATTGATGGATGCAAATTTTCCTTATTCACAATAGGTACTTAGCTGAAGTATTAGCCACTCGAATGCATCACCATCCTTCGTATTTGCCACCAAACATTCATCAATTGTCCGCAAAAGCCTTTTTCGTTGATAATCCAAGATTGGCCTTTATGAATCCCTTCTGCTTGCTTTGTCGAAGTTCCTTTAACGCAACGGTTAGTCGGTTTTCTTCAGCTCCACTGGTTTTTGTTTTTTCGTGA
>OZ022267.1:6520141-6560141 GCA_963978885.1 Nemotelus pantherinus | reverse complement strand
GAACATTGGTGCGGTATACAACGGTCGGACCAAATGTGACCTGAAAATCAATGTTTAGGTCGGGTCTGTTTACAGCGGTATACTGTCCACGACCTATTTTAGGTCAGGTCGCTTGAAATCGTGGACCAACCTAAATTTAGGTCGGGTACTGAGTGTTTTCAGCACGTGGACTAAAATATGTAGGTGGAATTTGGTGTGTAGTCCGCGGACTAAGCGCGTGTTGTATACGCTACCATTGGGTATCCAATTCTGATTTCGCCAAGAATCGTGGATAACCAAAAAAGTTATAGATGTTTCTAAAAAGAAGCGCAAAGCTTACAAAATATACATGTCAGATCAAAATTCCGCAGTTAAGAAGCAGAACTACACAGTGTTAAAAAGGGAATCGAGTCGACTGATAAAGGAAGCTAAACGCGAATTTTACTCGAAAAAGTTTGAAGCATCGGCTGGAAGTAGTTCAAAATACTGGAGAGTTATTAATGAATTAATGCAAGCAGGAAAAAATGTAAACCAGCGGGCAACATATATTAATGAATTATCAATAAATGGATTATTAATCTCAACCCCTGAAGGCATCACAGAAGAATTGAATAATTATTTTGCAATGATTGGAACTAATATCACTCAACAATTCCACAATGTTTTCGAGCAAAGTGAAAGTGCAATTCCTGAGAGTTATGCCAGTATTCATTTAAGACCTACAGTGCCAAGTGAAGTAATGGAAATTATTGATAAACTAAAAACCAAAGTTTCTCCAGGTGTCGACAATTTAACTTCCGAAGACGTCAAAATACTAAAAAATGAAATAGCCGAGATTTTAACGAAAATTATTAATAGTCACTTAAAAGCAGGTTCTTTTCCTTCCTGCCTTAAATTGGCCCGAATAACACCAATCTTTAAGGGAGGTGATCCTTCGGATCCTTCTAATTATCGCCCAATAGTTGTTACCAGTGTAATGAGCAAGATATTTGAGAGAATCTTAAATTTCCGCATAGTGCAGCACATCAATGAGGCAGCAATTTTAGCTCCAATTCAGTACGGTTTCCAAGAACACAGCAATACAATAGCGGCCACGTTAGACGCGGTCCAATTCATTAACAGTTCATTGGATAGAGGTAACTGTGTAGCAGCTATTTTGTCGATCTCAAGAAGGCCTTTGACACGATTGACCACAGAATTTTGCTTCAACGACTCGAAAAATATGGCATTAGCAAGAAATTTAACTCGATAATAAAAGATTATCTATTGGATAGGCGGATCGTGACAAAACAATTACAGTGCATCAGTCGGGAGCGTTTTATCAATATAGGCATACCGCAGGGATCAATTCTTGGACCAGTACTATTCATCCTGTATGTGAACTGCATCCAACATCTCCAGCTGTCTGGCAAATTGGTCCTTTTTGCT
This sequence comes from Nemotelus pantherinus, assembly GCA_963978885.1. Classification (NCBI taxonomy): domain Eukaryota; kingdom Metazoa; phylum Arthropoda; class Insecta; order Diptera; family Stratiomyidae; genus Nemotelus; species Nemotelus pantherinus. Next base: position 6,558,734 of record OZ022267.1, on the reverse strand, counting down.
GATGACACACTCCTTTTATATTCTGGAAAGGATGAACCGTCTCTGGAGTATAAAATTAATAGAGATCTAGAAACATACCAAGTGTGGCTTAGGCATAGCAAACTGCTTATAAACATCAACAAGACCAAGTACATAGTTTTCCAGCAGAAAAACAAATGTCCTATAAACCCCTTTATTCAGATAAACGGAATTCGTCTGGAAAAAGCTGAATCTATGAAATATCTTGGTTTAATCCTGGATGAGAAAATGTCATGGTTACAGCACATTAACCACATCAGACATAAAGTCGCACCAATGATCGCAGCCTTAAGAAAATTTGAGTTCTTGGAAACCAGAACTAAATTAATGATGTTTAATGCTTATATTCTTTCAACAATCACATACGGAAGTATTCTATGGAGTCAGACATCAAAGCAAAACATTGAGTTGATTGGCAGACTTATTTCTAAAGGAATTAAAATTATGTTTAGAATGCCGATTCTAACACCAACAGTTACTGTGTACACTCGAACAGGATTGTTAAATATTCAACAACTAGTAAATTTTGAAAGGGGAAAACTGATTTTTAACATCCTGAGAAACAATTTGAAATGGCCTAACACCCCCCGCACTGTGTTGGAGATAACTAACCGGGAAACCAGAACTGCTAGAAATTTATTTCTTACAACTCCAAGAACAGATAGATTGAAGATGGATCCAATACAGCAGGCTATCGCATATTACAATTCATTGCCGAACTGTATATAATAGAGTTCAAGGTACACTTGAAATCTCACATCAAAAACACCAATCCTTAATGAAGGAGATACCAGAGTTTTTTGTAGACTTTTCTCTGGACACATGTCAATGAGGACAATCATATAGCTTAAGGTATGAAATGTGATTAAAATTAATAACAATTGTATCTTCCCTTATACCAATTTTTAATTGTCTGGGAAGTACTAGGACGATATGTTTGATAATACGTTGATGCACACGGACCGTGCATACTGATTGAGTGATGGAGAGAGTGGAAGGAAGGAGGAGAAAAAAAAAAAAAAAAAATATTACAGTACATGCACTTCATCGAAACGAGGTCGATTTTCAGAATTTTAAGCGAACTTTGAATAGACGATCTTTAATTCATATCGCTCGAAACTAACTTTAAACAACTGAATTACTTAAATTGGAATTGTTTTTGCGGGATGATTAAAATTGAACAACTTTTTATTAACATTAAAAATTTTAATCTTCATTGAAAATTCCATTTTGACAAAGTAGTTTTGAAAGTAAATTTATTGTCAAGTATCGCTTATAAATTGAAGTTAAAAATGAACCTAAAAACAATTACATACATTATACAGTTTTTACAGTTTTCTACATTATAGTTTTTCTACATTATACAGGTCTACATTATACAGTTTTCTTTGTTCTCCTGAAACGAAAATGGCAACAATAATTGATATACGTTTTTTTCCTCGATAAATATGTTAACTGAATCTTACCGCGGCATATAGCAATGCAGGAGTGTTTTTCCTTTACAGTGCCTTGTGCTCTAGATTGATGGGTGTCGAATTGATACCTAATTCATCACTTGAAACATCATGCAAAAGAGATTCACACTCACTGCCAACTTCTTTGCTAAGTTTCTCTTCCAGTGTAAGCGATTCGAGGACATCTTCCGTTTCATCCGAGCACCTTATGGCGATAGCGTGAGTTTCGGTTTCCGCTTGAGAAACAATATCTTCGAGAATTTCACAATCCTTTTGCGAGTCTTCACCGATAGTTTGAATACTTGTAACTTTCGATTCTACTTCTATAGGAATTCTGCGTGTTAGTATTCTTTGCATGCTCTGTAATATCTCGCTCATCATTTCAGAATTTGATAAACCTTTTTCTTTCATCTCATGTATTTCTTTAAGGAGATTCGATTCATAGCGTTCTTTATCAATGACTGGTTTACGATATTTTTCCAGCATGGACTGCATCTCATCTGCGAAATTGCAAAAAAAAAAGCCGAATTTATGTTATGTGATAGTGGATACAATTGTAAGGTTTATGAGATTTTTCCGCAGTACCTATTTGCTCTAACATAAATTGCCTATTAGATATTCGGTCTTTAGTTGATTTCATATACGCTCCATTCGCTTCCATTCGCTCAACAAAAGCTTCGCATGCAGTTTGATTGTTAATTTCGACATTTTTTCGACGCTCGATAGTGTTCTGAAATGGAGAAGTTCCATGTTATATGTTATGATTGTCTCAGACTTATGTTCGAAACATACATGAAGCTCATGTGTATCAGTGGTAGCGACCTCAGCAGCTTCTATCAGTTTGGTGGAATGCAAACTAACTTCGTTGAAAATTCGCTCCTTACTCGCCAATTCGTCTTTAAGTGCATTAACTAACAGCATTTTTTCGTTTATCTCCTTATTCAGTCGGTCAATTTCCTCTGTGTATTCTTTCCGTACTGTTTTCTTGGTTAACTTCTGATTAATTTCCGGTCGGTTCTGTATGTTTCCCGCGCGATGAACATACTCCAAAGTGCTCATAGTCTCATCGTAATCCTTATGACTGGGAGATATAGTTGCAATAATCGAAGTTTTCGTTCGCCCACCTAGTGATTCCTGAAGAAGACGAGTCAGTTTTGATTCACGATAGGGAATATGTGGCGTTCTTTCCACTAAAGCGGTTATAACTCGACCCAGCGTTAGGAGAGATTGATTTATATTAACGGTTTCTCGCGTGCGGATGCCTTTGTCGTTTCCTGCTTTTGATATGTTTTCACTGCCAGCCAAGTCCACCAGATTGAGTTTGCCGATTTTCAGCATCTCTTCCCCGTCCATACTATTTTCTCTGATATGAACAAGGATCGAAAAGACTGTGTGCGAACGAGATGATTGAGCATTCATTAGTGTCGTTGCCGTCTTTCTACGTTTTTTGCCCTTTTCGAGCAGTTTGTAGGCGTCGTCTTTGCTGTGAACTGGTATCTCTTCAAGACCCGAAACAATGATGGAACCTTTCTTGGTTGGGTCGTCGAAGATACGAATTTTTGTTGAATCGTCAGACGAGAGAAGATCGCAAATTTCTTCATTGTATAATTCGAAGTAGGATATTCTCATGGAGAATTCTAATTCCATCATACGCAGCTCATCGAAGAGATGACTTAAGGCGCGCGGAATAATTCCAACCATTGATTCCTGGAAATTTCGAGCAGATAATTTATCGGTTAAACAGTCAAATTTAAGGTTAAAAGCTATAATAGTTTTAAAAAATAAAGTCAAATATCATGTGTGCCAGTTAGTAATTCTCCAGTTTTTGCTTTGGGTGGCGCTGGAACTGAGGGTTGGTTGACAGTATAAACTCTTATGTCATTTTGCTGCTATTATCGAAGCATATTAGAGGTGCAAACAATTTCGAGATATCATCATTATTTTGTGGTAAGCAAGTCCACTTTCGAAACATATAAAAAGCGTTTGAGGTACATATCGCTTTTCTTGTTCAATCAGTCAAGTAGGAGCCGTCGCATCTTTGTGGAAACTTATGTTGGCAACGTCCTAACCCACAACGTTTGTTTGCGTAGGTTTAGACAATTCAAATCTGGTAGTTTGACTTAAAAGATAAATAACGCTCGGGCCAGCCAAAAAAACACTGTTAGACGATATGGAAACGCAACAACAAGTAGAAGACAGATTATATGTTAATTTACAAACAATTTCTGATCGTCTGAATGCCATAGGAAAGATCCAGAAGGTAGGAAAAAGGATACCACATCCATCTGAACGACAGAAAAATGGAGAAGCAAAAAAAATTTGTGAAATTTTGCTTTCTCGACATGAAAGAAAGTTTTTCTTGCATCGGATCGCAACTGGAGACGAAAAACGGATATACTTCAAAATACTGAAACGTAGCACGTTATGGGCTGTCGCAGGACAGATATCAATATCGACTGAAGGACAATGCTCTGCATTGGATGGGATCAGAAGGGTGTCTTTTAACATGAGTTTCTGAAAGTAGGTGAAGCAATCAAAACCATTTTCTACCAAATTTATTTTAATTTTAAATTCAAACCATGCATTGTTCGGAAAAGTGATTTTGCAGCACAACAATGTCCATTCAAAGGCGGCGAAAAGGTCACAGGCATAATTTCTGTGCTTAGCTGATAACTAATTAAAGCTATAGAAAGTCGATTAAAGCATACATTTCGCAGAAAATAATTGAAGAAATCCTAAGAGGAATATTTAAATTGCCGTATGCTAAAAGAATAAATTAGGCGTGGAAAATACAAAATATTGACAATTTAAGTCTGCGAAACATTAATAATTTAAGATAAGTAAAATATGCTACTCATAAGAGCCAGTTGAAGAAAAAATGAAAATAGTGGCCGATCGATGAAACGGATAGGGCGAATATGTCAACGCTGCTGAGCTCGCTGTCTCTGCAAATTTATTTTCATTTGTTTACTTTTCAGAAAATATAAGCTTTGCCAATTTATCTCTGAATATCACTGTCATGTAACACAAACTGACTGAAATTTCGAGACAACACGAGGCGAAGTCGACCAAGTCGGGACGAGTGGTCTCCCCACACACTCCAGTTCGTGTTGCCTCTGTATGTCGAGGCGAGCACGTGTATGGAGCATTAAGCTGCATACAAATATTCACCGAGATTATGCGGTGCGGGACGAACACTAATGTGTGACTCGACCACTCGCCTAGCCTTGTTCGATCGAGGAAAGAAAATGCTGAAGATGAGAATGAAAGCATATTTACAGTACAATTGCGACCAGAAACATAAGAGGAAAACCAGGATAGGGCGGAATCGGTGATGCCAAAACACTTCGAGAAAAAAAGTTTGTGATTAACAGAATCAAATATTATGGAAAAATTTGTGTAAACAATATTGATCTGTTTCTGTTGATTCAAAGCAGAAGCAATCAAGTTGGAAATGGTTATAAAGTTAGATGCGGAAGATCTGCCTTTAATGAATGCATATTGCTCAAAAGTTAAAAAATCCAGCTAGGAATGAGTTGATCATTTAAAAATGGAGATGCGGCCTAGATATGGCGGAGAAAAATGAAGTATAAAAAAAATGAAGTATAAAATTAGTAAAATTCCCGCAGTACTTTTTGCGTACAGATCTGCCTACTCCAACACTTGGGGCCTTAAATCTCGGGCGGCTTATTAGACAGGCCGATTTTGGTGCATGTGGCGATTGTATGGTGTGAAGAAGCAGAGAGCAAGACCAATATCAAAGAACTAACGAAACTGCAAAGGTTAGTTTGCTTAAGTATCACAGGAGCATTAAGTACCACCTCAATGGCCGGGTTGCCGACGAAGACATTGAGAGAGATGACCAAGAAATTCCAAGAAGAACATTGGAGCATTTGGTAAGAGATTCCAAGAAAAGCATTGGAATTGGTGAGAAAAACATCCCGATCCTGAAATGCTTTGGAAAATTCTGCTACGAAACATTTTCGAGAACTTAAAAGAAAAGGAAAGAAGAAAACATTGGACTTATTTTTTTTACATAAGAAACTTACTACCTAGAAGCGACACTTTTAGCAATAATAGAATAATTTCGAAAAAAAAACATAAAATCTCGCACAATTTTCAAGAAATTGATGATTTGTGTTATTAATGTTACAAGCCTTCTAAGTCTTCCTGAAGTACTAAAGATTTTATAAGATTTGTTACACTTTTGTTTATTTGTCATTGGCTTAGACCACGGACTTGACACCAAAGTGGACCTAAATTATTCACTTCACCTGTGGTAAACACTCAGTATCCGATTCAAACTGGCGTTAGGTGAAAAAACGGAGTAGAATATATCGGTGTAAACGCACCTGATCTAAGAATTGATTTATATACAAGCATTAATAATATGTGTATGTTGAATATAAGCTCGCATCTCTCTCGTTTGACGCAAATTCATTGAAATAAACATGTTTGAGAGACAAATGGAAAAAAAATACTATTCATAAACTAAAATTAAACTAAATGATAGCTGTCGCCAATAAACGAGGACTAAATTCGACTTCGTCAAAATTTAGGTCAGGTCGATGTAAACACCTTAGAACCAAATTCATTTAGTCCGTGCTATAGGCCAGGTCGTATTTAGGTCACAATTGTTGACTCATATATTCTCGGGAGCAGCAGTGAGTTAATAATAACGCAAAAAGAAAATCATTTCACTGCCTAGATGGGCAGTGAAAGAAAAATTAATTCACAACTTACATCTTCCCATGACGATTTCAATTCCGGATTTTCCGTTCCAATCATCGTATGTGTCTTTCCCGTACCAGTTTGGCCATAAGCAAATACCGTACAATTATATCCAGCCAAGACTTCTTCAATCAAATGCGCTACGACAGAATGATAGACTTCGGATTCACTAGTATCAGTCACTATGGAATCGATCGATAACTTTCGTTTCGAATCTAAAATAAAGTTGTTATTTTTTTTTTATAACTTAGATGATATTGTGGCCATTGGTTTTATTGTAATCTAACCTGAACATAAGGATGTATTGTATTGTAGATTGTTAAGATGTAAGTTTTTCACGAAAATCTGCTTTCTAGACGCTACGTTCGATATCTTGCTGGTGTTTATCTGCATTTTCAATTTTTCAATACGTTTGCGTATACGGAAGAGTAACGACAAAGACGGGTTCTTGATATTCATTACTGATATCGTTCCATGGTCAGTTGATGTTTTATTCAAATGTATATTTTCGATGTTTCCCATTCGATCGGAAAATGGGATCCGATCGAGCAAAGATTTTCGAAAATAGATGATCTCACGAATTTTTTTAGTGATACTTTCCAAGGGGTCGAAAGCTGTAACTAAAATATGATATTTTCAAGGTCATTGAAATGTTGACAACATACCTCCGACCTCTCCGACATTTCCATCGATACGTTTCAGTGTGCCTATGCGAAAGGATATTTTATTTTGATTTTGGCTAATAAGCAGCATATGGATTTGTTGCTTTTTTTGTTGACCATATGGTTCCACTGCAGTCATTTCGATTCTCATCATCATTTGATATTTTGAGGGCGTTGGCATGGACAAGATTTGAATCGGTAAATACGAGAGCATCTGATGAATTTCTCGAGTCACAAACAACACCAAAACCTCGAGTAGAGGCTATTTTCCAATCCGTCGACAAGCTGCTTATTGTTCTCGCTTCGAGTAATTTAAAACTTTCGATGCTACTTCTATAAATGGAGCAGGACGTGGTGTTTTGATGTTTTTTGCAAAGCAAAAAATTATAGTTGTTGCAATCGAACGAATACGGTCGAATCTTATCGAAATTACTGTAGACTGTCTGATTTCATCTGGCTACATTCATTCGAAATCGTAGTACCGTTATTATCTATCGTAATTGAAAACACACGGATTTGACCTTGACCTTGACCTTGAAAATTTTAAGTTCATTGCGTGTGACAGCCTACGATGGTAATGGATGTTTTTCTTCAAAAATTGTAAATCGTTCATGAAAGGATTTTATAAAGCTTCTGTATGATAAACTAAAAACAACACATCAAACAATAGATCAAGGCTAGATATAATTCAATTTCACCGATCGCTACTTATCGTAACATCAATAATTTCACTTGACCACGGTAGTATTCCCGAATTACAAGACACATTTCTGCTTAGATCGAGAGCGTGTAGCACTGAAATGTCGCTAGTTGCAAATACAGTATATATCACTGGTAATGCACTAACAATCTTTAGAGTTGAATCTTTCGCATTTTGAATGTTAATTTCCGAAATATGACTAGTATTTATTATAACGTACTCGTAAGCACTATTTACACTCAGTTCACTTATATCAACGACCGGTTCATTATTCGTTACTTTTGTGCCACTTTACTACTTTTTTCGCGACCCGCTGGACGATGAGAATAAGCTGAATAACTCCAGCAATCGACTAGGCGATAGCCCGAAACGTCAATAAGCCTAGTTTGATATTTTCAATGTATCCAGATCAGTACTTGAAAAATAACGGTACAGAAAAATGATGACTCTCAAAAGAAAAAACAGGTTGGATAAACTTTAAAGACTCGATACTCTGAGAGTCAAAAGCCTCGTTTATAACGTGGTTTCAAACCGGCTTAGGATTAATCAAACCACGTTGTATACGCGCTGTGGATTGATTTGAGTTAAGTCGATCCGATCACAAAATTTTACTGAATTGGATCGACTTGGGCGTTACAATACGCGGATCGAGCGATTGAGGATTGAAAAATTAGAAGCTCACTTGAGTTCTATTCATATATGTGACGTTACGATGCGATATACTTCACTTTAGTAGAACTAGCTGCATTTTATTCGGTTAATCCACTTCAATCCAGTCACACCAAAAACCTACTTTGAAGTTTCATTTCAATCCATTCGAAGCCAAGTCACTCCAAGTCGATCCTGGTAATATACAAGGCTAAAGTCAAGTCAAACACTTATACATGTAAAAATATGTACATATGCAGTGTGGCCAGATATTTGGGAGAAAATATAGCCCAATTTCAAATTTTCATAGCCCAAAATAGCGATGATATTTGATTTGTAGCCCAAAAACCGCCACATCAGATAACTGCCTTTATAACTAAATCAATTCATTTGAGCTGGTTAAATTATAATATTTGTACCCATAAAATTCATACCAAGTAACATAAATGTTCTTAATGCAGCCCGAAAGTCGTTTGAAACATGTAACTGCTAAAAAAAAAATCGTTTTTTTTATTAGGTCAAAATGTTTGAAATGCTCTTAAGATATACCAAAAAAAGTTTTAAAGCGATATTCGTACTAGTTCTCGAGTTATAGTCAGTTAAAGGCTGCGCGGCGCTCCCCAGGTCGGTGGAGCTTTAAAACTTTAAACGCGTTTTTCTCAAAGTAGTACTTTTTCAACTGCCGTACAAGATATCTCAAAAAATATTGAATCGATCCGGCTCAAATTTATACCACATCTACAAAAGAGTATTATCTCCTCGTTGAACCTAAATGTTATTGTAATTTCAGAAAAATAATTTGTTTATTAATGTTTAAAGTGTGATTTTTTTGAAAAATAATCGATTTGTATGTTTAATCTAAAATTAATGTAAAAATTTAAAATATTTTTTTATAAATTTTATTGGTTCACCTATGAATTACATATTTCATTAGCATATTTTTGTTTCTCTGAATGTTGCAAGTTCTTCGGAAAAGGCGTTAAGTTGTACGAGGCAGTTTTTGATGTGTTTTTTCATTCGCTCGCATCGCCACCATTTTGTGTTGAAAAATTACTAAAAAAATATTTTCATTTACTGTGAGACATGTATTTTAAGGATTTAATATTAAAAATGTTCTGAATGAACAATATATATATTTTAAATCAATGTGAAATTAGCAATTTTTTTTCGATTTTACATGTATTTCCCCCCTTAATGCATCAGCGTTTGAATTTTGTGATCACTTTTTATAAAATACGTCATAGTCATATTCTTCGAGTTTAAGGCGCCACCTAATTAATTTTGAGTTTGGGTCTTTCAAACTCATCATCCACGTTAAGGGCTTGTGGTCCGTAACAATTTTAAATTTCCGTCCGAACAAGTATGGCCTAAAATACTTGGTGACCCAGACGATGGCAAGAAGCTCCTTTTCTATAGTAGAATAACTCATTTCAGATGACGTTAGGGTTCGGCTGGCGTAGTATATGTTACCAGCTTGTCGTTACCAATCGGACCTTGTGAGAGGACAGCTCCGATAGCGTAATTGCTAGCGTCTGTCGTGAGAATGAAGGGTCTCGAAAAGTCGGGATATTGAAGAATTGGGTCATTTATTAAAAGGTCTTTGCAGATATTAAATGTTTTGATATAATTTTCATTCAGGTCGATTTTAGATTCGTTTTTGAGACACATGGTAAGGGGTTTGATTAGTTTAGCGAAGTCTTTTATGAATTTCCTATAATATCCCAGCAGTCCGTGAAAGGATTTGATTTCCTTTTGTGTCTTAGGAAGGGGAAAGTTTTTAATTGCCTGTATTTTATCAGGGTTGGGTTTCACGCCATTTGGCGCCACAATATGGCCCAAAAACGCAACTTCTCTGTTGAGGAACTCTGACTTGTCCAGTTGGATTTTGAAATTAGCCTCTCTCAGTTTCGTAAAGACCTTTTTTAGATTTTCTACATGCTCTTGTAGAGAGGTCGAGTAGAAATTAATGTCATCTAGATAAACAAGACAAATATGTCCTTGTAGATCTTTCAGAACATTATCCAATGACGGAGTATGCTGATTCATGTACAATAGATTTTATAATGATTTCTTTCGCTCAGTGGCATGTGTGGATGATTCGTTGATGATCATTTAAATATATGTTTTGTGGATGATTATTTTATTATATGTTGATGTGGATAATATTTTTTTTTGCATCCTTACGGGCATGACTATTACGAAAAATTTGAATGCATATGAATACCTAGCCACAAACATATATATGTAGGTATATATAGTCATATGGATAAATATATACAATTTTCTGGTACCAATTTATTTGTACGGAGCAGAAAAAAACATCACTATAAGCGTGTAAAATCCATCCACTTATCGCCTTAGCCCCGCCTTAAAAAAACTGGATTTGAGTTGACTTGACTCGTGAAATCTAAAAACGCGTGGACGCATGGACTCATGTCTAAAAAGGGCTTTACAGTTAGTCCGATTGAAAAATATATGAGTTTCGAGTGCATTACAGTGCACGTCGAAATATTACTGCAGAAATTTTGGATGAAAATTTCTGCATGCTACACAACAGCTCATGCTATGGATAGGGGGAGTCGTTGTTGTTTCCAATGCTTCTGCACTGGTTAGCATTGTTCTATTATAGATAGGGGGAGCGAAAAAACACGCCTAATATTTTCATCTATCCATTTCATAATGCGTCCACATGCGCTGCTCAAAACTTCCCTAAGATCGACTAATTCAATCATCCCCTGTTGATTATAGGGCGTACTTTCAGTCACTGAAATTTCCTGAATCATGTGGTGGGGGAAATTCAGGATATGTACGAAAATGCTCTCATTGCATTTCCTGAAAATTAACAAACAAACGTATCAGTTGTCAGTTTTTGGGAGAACAATAGTGATCGTAAAAGTCATCCTAAACGGTGATAAATTATCGCCACAAAAATATTCGTCCTTCATAATAACATTACGCCAAAAACCGTTTGACAGTTTTCAGTATTTTTCAGTAGCTCAGAGCCTACTGAAATTTACTGAAAGAGGGGAAATTTTCAGTTAAACGAAGTACAAAAACGGCTTCATTGCAATTAATTGCAATTAATCGTAGTACGCGAGCAAATCTCTTTTGTCGTAAAGCTGGTACTGAGTTAATCGTGAAGCTAAATTTCGATAGGTCTCCATTATCTGGTCATTCTTTCGAGCGAAAAATTTTACTATGGAGAAAAGCAAAGACACTGCTCATTTCTGACGGATGAAATGTCAAGAATTTCAATTTTCGATCGATTTTCTTGTTGGAAAGTCATTTGCACTATATAATTTTCAAATTCAAACACCATATGTCACTTTTTAGCTCGAAAGAATGAACTGCACATACTATGTATGTCATACAATGCCATCTATATTTTCAAAGCGAAAGCAACTGCGAAGCAACTTTTCATGCTAAGAACAGAGTATTACTCTTGCTTATTTTCAAGCTAAATTTTCGTCGAAACCAATTTCACGTGAAATTTTGTATGAAAATTTCACGTGAAATCGAACTCAGTACTATGCTCAGTACTATGCTGCGAAGAGTTGCAATCAGCTGTAATTGCTTGGGATACGCGCAAGATTTGAAATGTATGCGAAAATGTAAATAGAGTTAACTTAATATTACTAATTTCTTTGAAGGATTAAAAAAAAATCTTTTTGTTAATAATATAGATAGTTTTTAGCAAAATAAAAATGTAGTAAATAGCAAAATAAAGAGATAGTAAATAGCAAATTAATTGAAGTAATTTAATTATGGTTTCAAGACCAGTTTTTAAATGTATTTATTTATTTATTGCGAGGGATATTTGGCCTCCTCCTCAGACACCGTCACTTAAATTTTAATATTCAGCTATATATGCCTGGTATTGCTGAAAAAACCGCAAACCTGTGCGAATGCCACTAAACAATGTTCGACGACCAATCGAATGTCTTCGCAAGAATTAACAAAAAGAACTACTAATAAAACTGCAGCCTATACTGCGAACATTGAACGCCGGTCGAAAAAATGATGTAGCAACAATTTCCCGCTTGATTAAGGACATACAATATGACTTACCTTCGGAACATACAGTTTCCGGCTATCTAAATGTTTAACACTTTTTTCTAACACGATTTCACGTAATTTCGCGACAATATCTAGCACATCCACTCTTCAGGAGAAGCCCGCTTGCATCTGAAAGGCTACGGAATATGCAGAAAAAATTGGGAGAAGCGGAGTTGAAGTTAAAGCAAGATGTTTCCACACGTTGGAATTCCACTTGTGAAATGCTTGAAAGAGTAGTAAGAACAAAAAATAGTTTGATGTCGACGATAGCTATTGATTATCCAGAAGTGGAAAATATCAATACGGAGGACATCGAAATTTTAAATTCGTCCATAGAAATACTATCTTATTTTAAAGATGCGACTGAAGAGATGAGCTCAGAAAAGAAGGTTACAATTTCAGAGGTATTTTTGTAACATTATATACACTTTGAACAATTTTATATTTCTACATATTGTATTTTACAGATCATACTAATTGTTAACGCGTTAAAAAAGAAATGCCTACAATTTCTCTCGTCTCAGGCACACCCTTCTTCTGTGCAGCGCTTGGCACAAACACTATTAGATGATATTTCAACTAGATTTGCCGGTATAGAGGCAAATAATTTATTCGCTGAGAGTACTATTCTCGACCCTCGCTTTAAAAAATACGGGTTCACAAACGAGCATGCTTTCAGGAGAGCATGCATAAACCTCAAAGACATGGCAGGAAGGGTGAAAGTTCAGTCCATTGCTGAGGAAAATGATGTACCGACAACATCATCACCTCCACCTAAACGTAAATGTGGTATATGGGACGATTTCGATCGGGAGGTTAATGATGTCCTAAAAAAAAAACTAACCCAACAGCTGGTGGTATTATCGAGGTGGATAAGTATCTCGAAGAACCACTATTGCCTAGAAGCCAAGACCCTTCAAAATGGTGGTTTTCAAAGAAAGAGGCATATCCTCGCTTGTACCAGCTTTTTAGGAAAAGGCTGTGCATAATTGCCACTTCTGTATCTTAAATTTCCGCATAGTGCAGCACATCAATGAGGCAGCAATTTTAGCTCCAATTCAGTACGGTTTCCAAGAACACAGCAATACAATAGCGGCCACGTTAGATGCGGTCCAATTCATTAACAGTTCATTGGATAGAGGTAACTATGTAGCAGCTATTTTGTCGATCTCAAGAAGGCCTTTGACACGATTGACCACAGAATTTTGCTTCAACGACTCGAAAAATATGGCATTAGCAAGAAATTTAACTCGATAATAAAAGATTATCTATTGGATAGGCGGATCGTGACAAAACAATTACAGTGCATCAGTCGGGAGCGTTTTATCAATATAGGCATACCGCAGGGATCAATTCTTGGACCAGTACTATTCATCCTGTATGTGAACTGCATCCAACATCTCCAGCTGTCTGGCAAATTGGTCCTTTTTGCTGATGACACACTCCTTTTATATTCTGGAAAGGATGAACCGTCTCTGGAGTATAAAATTAATAGAGATCTAGAAACATACCAAGTGTGGCTTAGGCATAGCAAACTGCTTATAAACATCAACAAGACCAAGTACATAATTTTCCAGCAGAAAAACAAATGTCCTATAAACCCCTTTATTCAGATAAACGGAATTCGTCTGGAAAAAGCTGAATCTATGAAATATCTTGGTTTAATCCTGGATGAGAAAATGTCATGGTTACAGCACATTAACCACATCAGACATAAAGTCGCACCAATGATCGCAGCCTTAAGAAAATTTGAGTTCTTGGAAACCAGAACTAAATTAATGATGTTTAATGCTTATATTCTTTCAACAATCACATACGGAAGTATTCTATGGAGTCAGACATCAAAGCAAAACATTGAGTTGATTGGCAGACTTATTTCTAAAGGAATTAAAATTATGTTTAAAATGCCGATTCTAACACCAACAGTTACTGTGTACACTCAAACAGGATTGTTAAATATTCAACAACTAGTTAATTTTGAAAGGGGAAAACTGATTTTTAACATCCTGAGAAACAATTTGAAATGGCCTAACACCCCCCGCACTGTGTTGGAGATAACTAACCGGGAAACCAGAACTGCTAGAAATTTATTTCTTACAACTCCAAGAACAGATAGATTGAAGATGGATCCAATACAGCAGGCTATCGCATATTACAATTCATTGCCGAACTGTATATAATAGAGTTCAAGGTACACTTGAAATCTCACATCAAAAACACCAATCCTTAATGAAGGAGATACCAGAGTTTTTTGTAGACTTTTCTCTGGACACATGTCAATGAGGACAATCATATAGCTTAAGGTATGAAATGTGATTAAAATTAATAACAATTGTATCTTCCCTTATACCAATTTTTAATTGTCTGGGAAGTACTAGGACGATATGTTTGATAATACGTTGATGCACACGGACCGTGCATACTGATTGAGTGATGGAGAGAGTGGAAGGAAGGAGGAGAAAAAAAAAAAAAAAAAATATTACAGTACATGCACTTCATCGAAACGAGGTCGATTTTCAGAATTTTAAGCGAACTTTGAATAGACGATCTTTAATTCATATCGCTCGAAACTAACTTTAAACAACTGAATTACTTAAATTGGAATTGTTTTTGCGGGATGATTAAAATTGAACAACTTTTTATTAACATTAAAAATTTTAATCTTCATTGAAAATTCCATTTTGACAAAGTAGTTTTGAAAGTAAATTTATTGTCAAGTATCGCTTATAAATTGAAGTTAAAAATGAACCTAAAAACAATTACATACATTATACAGTTTTCTACATTATACAGTTTTTACAGTTTTCTACATTATAGTTTTTCTACATTATACAGGTCTACATTATACAGTTTTCTTTGTTCTCCTGAAACGAAAATGGCAACAATAATTGATATACGTTTTTTTCCTCGATAAATATGTTAACTGAATCTTACCGCGGCATATAGCAATGCAGGAGTGTTTTTCCTTTACAGTGCCTTGTGCTCTAGATTGATGGGTGTCGAATTGATACCTAATTCATCACTTGAAACATCATGCAAAAGAGATTCACACTCACTGCCAACTTCTTTGCTAAGTTTCTCTTCCAGTGTAAGCGATTCGAGGACATCTTCCGTTTCATCCGAGCACCTTATGGCGATAGCGTGAGTTTCGGTTTCCGCATGAGAAACAATATCTTCGAGAATTTCACAATCCTTTTGCGAGTCTTCACCGATAGTTTGAATACTTCTAACTTTCGATTCTACTTCTATACGAACTCTGCGTGTTAGTATTCTTTCCATGTCCTGTAATATCTCGCTCATCATTTCAGAATTTGATAAACCTTTTTCTTTCATCTCATGTATTTCTTTAAGGAGATTCGATTCATTGCGTTCGACAAGTTTTTTATCAATGACTGGTTTACGATATTTTTCCATCATGGACTGGATCTCATCTGCGAAATTGCAAAAAAAAAAGCCGAATTTATGTAATGTGATAGTGGATACAATTGTAAGGTTTATGAGATTTTTCCGCAGTACCTAGTTGCTCTAACATTAATTGCCGATTAGATTTATGGTCTTTAGTTGATTTCATATCGTCGGAAAGGTTTTCCATTCGCTCAACAAAAGCTTCGCATGCAGTTTGATTGTTAATTTTTTCCGTTTTCATCGACTGTTCCGGCTTCTCGATCACATGCAAACTAACTTCGTTGAAAATTCGCTCCTTACTCGCCAATTCGTCTTTAAGTGCATTAACTAACATCATTGTTTCGTTTAGCTCCTTATTTTCGCCATCTAGCTTGTACTGCATACTGTCATGTTTCAGTCGGTCAATTTCCTCTGTGTATCTTTTCCGTAGTGTTTTCTTGGTTAACTTCTGATTAATTTTCGGTCGGTTCTGTATGTTTCCCGCGCGATGAACATACTCCAAAGTGCTCAAAGTTTCCTGGAGATCCTTATCACCGGGAGATATAGTTGCAATCATGGAAGTTTTCGTTCGCCCACCTAGTGATTCCTGAAGAAGACGAGTCAGTTTTGATTCACGATAGGGAATATGTGGCATTCTTTCCACTAAAGCGGTTATAACTCGACCCAGCGTTAGGAGAGATTGATTTATATTAACGGTTTCTCGCGTGCGGATGCCTTTGTCGTTTCCAGCTTTTGAAATGTTTTCACTGGCAGCCAAGTCCACCAGATTGAGTTTGCTGATTTTCAGCATCTCTTTCCCGTCCATACTATTTTCTCTGATATGAACAAGGATCGAAAAGACTGTGTGCGAACGAGATGATTGAGCATTCATTATTGTCGTTGTCGTCTTTCGACGTTTTTTGCCCTTTTCCAGCAGTTTGTAGACGTCGTCTTTGCTGTGAACTGGTATCTCTTCAAGACCCGAAACAATGATGGAACCTTTCTTGGTTGAGTCGTCGAAGATACGAATTTTTGTTGAATCGTCAGACGAGAGAAGATCGCAAAGTTCTTCATTGTATAATTCTAAGTAGGATATTCTCATGGAGAATTCTAATTTCATCATACGCAGCTCATCGAAGAGATGACTTAAGGCGCGCGGAATAATTCCAACCATTGATTCCTGGAAATTTCGAGCAGATAATTTATCGGTTAAACAGTCAAATTTGAGGTTAAAAGCTATAATAGTTTTTTAAAAAAAAGTCAAATATCATGTGTGCCAGTTAGTAATTTTCCAGTTTTTGCTTTGGGTGGCGCTGGAACTGAGGGTTGGTTGACAGTATAAACTCTTATGTCATTTTGCTGCTATTATCGAAGCATATTAGATATCATATCATCATTATTTTGTGGTAAGCAAGTCCACTTTCGAAACATATAAAAAGCGTTTGAGGTGCATATCGCTTTTCTTGTTCAATCAGTCAAGTAGGAGCCGTCGCATCTTTGTGGAAACTTATGTTGGCAACGTCCTAACGCACAACGTTTGTTTGCGTAGGTTTAGACAATTCAAATCTGGTAGTTTGACTTAAAAGATAAATAACGCTCGGGCCAGCCAAAAAAACACTGTTGGACGATATGGAAACGCAACAACAAGTAGAAGACAGGTTATATGTTAATTTACAAACAATTTCTGATCGTCTGAATGCCATAGGAAAGATCCAGAAGGTAGGAAAAAGGATACCACATCCATCTGAACTACAGAAAAATGCAGAAGCAAAAAAAGATTTGTGAAATTTTGCTTTCTCGACATGAAAGAAAGTTTTTCTTGCATCAGATCGCAACTGGAGACGAAAAATGGATATACTTCAAAATACTGAAACGTAGCACGTTATGGGCTGTCGCAGGACAGATATCAATATCGACTGAAGGACAATGCTCTGCATTGGATGGGATCAGAAGGGTGTCTTTTAACATGAGTTTCTGAAAGTAGGTGAAGCAATCAAAACCATTTTCTACCAAATTTATTTTAATTTTAAATTCAAACCATGCATTGTTCGGAAAAGTGATTTTGCAGCACAACAATGTCCATTCAAAGGCGGCGAAAGAGGTCACAGGCATAATTTCTGTGCTTAGCTGATAACTAATTAAAGCTATAGAAAGTCGATTAAAGCATACATTTCGCAGAAAATAATTGAAGAAATCCTAAGAGGAATATTTAAATTGCCGTATGCTAAAAGAATAAATTAGGCGTGGAAAATACAAAATATTGACAATTTAAGTCTGCGAAACATTAGTAATTTAAGATAAGTAAAATATGCTACTCATAAGAGCCAGTTGAAGAAAAAATGAAAATAGTGGCCGATCGATGAAACGGATAGGGCGAATATGTCAACGCTGCTGAGCTCGCTGTCTCTGCAAATTTATTTTAATTTGTTTACTTTTCAGAAAATATAAGCTTTGCCAATTTATCTCTGAATATCACTGTCATGTAACACAAACTGACTGAAATTTCGAGACAACACGAGGCGAAGTCGACCAAGTCGGGACGAGTGGTCTCCCCACACACTCCAGTTCGTGTTGCCTCTGTATGTCGAGGCGAGCACGTGTATGGAGCATTAAGCTGCATACAAATATTCACCGAGATTATGCGGCGCGCTAATGTGTGACTCGACCACTCGCCTAGCCTTGTTCGATCGAGGAAAGAAAATGCTGAAGATGAGAATGAAAGCATATTTACAGTACGATTGCGACCAGAAACATAAGAGGAAAACCAGGATAGGGAGGAATCGGTGATGCCAAAACACTTCGAGAAAAAAAGTTTGTGATTAACAGAATCAAATGTTATGGAAAAATTTGTGTAAACAATATTGATCTGTTTCTGTTGATTCAAAGCAGAAGCAATCAAGTTGGAAATGGTTATAAAGTTAGATGCGGAAGATCTGCCTTTAATGAATCCATATTGCTCAAAAGTTAAAAAATCCAGCTAGGAATGAGTTGATCATTTAAAAATAGAGATGCGGCCTAGATATGGCGAAGAAAAATGAAGTATAAAATTAGTAAAACTCCCGCAGTACTTTTTGCGTACAGATCTGCCTACTCCAACACTTGGGGCCTTAAATCTCGGGCGGCTTATTAGACAGGCCGATTTTGGTGCATGTGGCGATTGTATGGTGTGAAGAAGTAGAGAGCAAGACCAATATCAAAGAACTAACGAAACTGCAAAGGTTAGTTTGCTTAAGTATCACAGGAGCATTAAGTACCACCTCAATGGCCGGGTTGCCGACGAAGACATTGAGAGAGATGACCAAGAAATTCCAAGAAGAACATTGGAGCATTTGGTAAGAGATTCCAAGAAAAGCATTGGAATTGGTGAGAAAAACATCCCGATCCTGAAATGCTTTGGAAAATTCTGCTACGAAACATTTTCGAGAACTTAAAAGAAAAGGAAAGAAGAAAACATTGGACTTATTTTTTTTTACATAACATAACCTAGAAGCGACACTTTTAGCAATAATAGAATAATTTCAAAAAAAAAACATAAAATCTCGCACAATTTTCAAGAAATTGATGATTTGTGTTATTAATGTTACAAGCCTTCTAAGTCTTCCTGAAGTACTAAAGATTTTATAAGATTTGTAACACTTTTGTTTATTTGTCATTGGCTTAGACCACGGACTTGACACCAAAGTGGACCTAAATTATTCACTTCACCTGTGGTAAACACTCAGTATCCGATTAAAACTGGCGTTAGGTGAAAAAACGGCGTAGAATATATCGGTGTAAACGCACCTGATCTAAGAATTGATTTATATACAAGCATTAATAATATGTGTATGTTGAATATAAGCTCGCATCTCTCTCGTTTGACGCAAATTCATTGAAATAAACATGTTTGAGAGACAAATTGGAAAAAAAATACTATTCATGAACTAAAATTAAACTAAATGATAGCTGTCGCCAATAAACGAGGACTAAATTCGACTTCGTCAAAATTTAGGTCAGGTCGATGTAAACACCTTAGAACCAAATTCATTTAGTCCGTGCTATAGGCCAGGTCGTATTTAGGTCACAATTGTTGACTCATATATTCTCGCGAGCAGCAGTGAGTTAATAATAACGCAAAAAGAAAATCATTTCACTGCCTAGATGGGCAGTGAAAGAAAAATTAATTCTCAACTTACATCTTCCCATGACGATTTCAATTCCGGATTTTCCGTTCCAATCATCGTATGTGTCTTTCCCGTACCAGTTTGTCCATAAGCAAATACCGTACAATTATATCCAGCCAAGACTTCTTCAATCAAAGGCGCTACGACAGAATGATAGACTTCGGATTGTCGCGATTCAGGCCCAAAAGATCGATCGAAAGTGAATTTCTTTGGCGTCTTCGAATCGAACAGTTGTCGCACAACTACCTCTTTCGGTGTCACAACATCGACCACTTCACACGATCCAATCGATCGTTCCCTTGAATTCAACGGCCTGCAAGACGAAATTTATTATAAATATCATTGATTAATCATCTCCTGTTCAAAACTAATTTTGTCAACTATCTGACTGAACTTGAACACTAACCTCACTCGAACATAGACTTGAATATTTTCATTCGCTTTGGGCTTAGTTTGATTCGTACTACCCGAACTATTCATCTTGAACGATGGTTTTGCTTCGCACTCAGGCATTAAACAATATGAAAAATGTTTAAGGATGTAAAAACTATGGGTAAACTGGACTTAATGCGAAAAGGTGGTAGAAAGGCTGAAAAAATGAAGAAAAACAGACAAAATTATACAAAAAAATAAAAAAGAAGATAAAACAATTAAGAAAAAGAAAAAAAAGAAAGAAAAGAAGCCCCAAAAGCAAACGCACAATCACGAAAACACAAACATATTAGCCCGACATCTATCGGCGAAATTTATGTAACAGCTATGTGGGGCATCAAGTCCAGTTTTACCGTGGGGCATCAAGTCCAGTTTTACCAAAACTATGAAATATTCGTGAATAAAACTGCTCCGACCCAACTTGCACTGTCAAATATTCAAACGAAGCTCGATCCGTTCGTTTAAAAACTGGACTTGATGCCCCGGTAAAACTTGCATACGGTAAAACTTGGATACGGTAAAGCTGGGGTGTGTTCAATGTGCATGCTATAGCTGCTCCAAAAGCATAGCATAGCATCACGTTAGCAAGTGTCAAAATTCGCAGTAGCTAGGTGAAGCAGCTATGGATATTGGACAGCCAAGAGCTGCTACGAAGAAAGCCATGTACGAAGGCAGCCTTTACGCAGGAAATTCAAAAATAATTTTGTTTCAATTTTTTTATTGTAATTTTTGCATTTTCGTGGATCAGTTCAATACTTCCATTGCATTTTGGAAACTGTATAAAATCTAAGAGTTGTCAACATACAGCTGAAAAATCCATTAAAATTTTCCTAACATATTTAAAACGTATCACTTATTTCCGTCTTTTGACGCCATATATGAGAAAAAGAGCAAAAAATAATCATTGAAAATTTGATAATACAGGAATCGGAGCACCCGGCCTTTTACGCTTCATGCTCGCCTTCTAAAAACTCAAGATGAACTGCGCTGTGTACAAGCCAACTTAAAACTCGAGTTGAGTTTAAGTGTTTAAAAGCCCGTATTTAATTTATCCTGTCACTATTTTCAAATTTATTAATAATCTCCTGTGTCACAAAAGCGCAAAAACTTCTTTTCATTTCAATGATTTCAATTTCCAATTGAAAATTACGTTCAAATTGCATGTCAGCTGTGTACGCACGGCCATTTTGCCGTAGCTACTTTCTAGCTATCCTCCAGACTACGAGCAGCGAATAGCTGCTACCTTAGCAGCTATTCCGGAATCTTGGACAGCCCGACTGTCAAATAGCAAGCATCAGAAAGTAGCTATTTCGTGACATTGGACAGCCAGAGCTGCTAAATTAGCAGCTAATAGCTGCTATAGCATGCACATTGAACACACCCCTGGAGTTACAATCAATGCAACCAACATTTGTTGCACAACAAAATGAGTTTGAACCCATGAGAACGTATGAGAGCAGTTACAATGATACAAATTCACCTTAATTGATAACTATATCCAATGAATAATCTGTGTAAATATTACTTTTGATTGGTTATGAGTTCATATTACAAGTTTATCGTAGTCAATTAAAATCAGAATGTCCAAATCTAGGACATCGTTACAAAAATTTGTAAGTCAGTGTACCCGAACCAGTCAAGGATTAAGATGACAATGTTTAATGTAGAAACAGGTAAACGGAAAATATACGTTATGTGTCAGAATTGGTACTCAGATTGAAAATATTTGTGTTTTGTTCATTATCTTGAGTATTTACACGGACTCAAACAAAAAAAGGGTTGGTTCTGTTTAATTCCACGTAAATACTCGAAATATTTCTGAGCTACTTCACAGATACCCGACAGTATATGCACATGAGACTAGTATATAATTCTTAATTGCACGAATATTAATCATATTGCACATTAGTGTTAGTTAATGTGCACATATTAGTACAATTAAATAATTTTTACAATATAACCAAAAGTATTCCAAACTAACAAGTTCGAAATACTATACGTATTCAAAAAACATGAATCAAAATAATTTCGAAGTAGAATAGAATTAATCCTTAATACCCGTTGTTTATGCTGGTTACTCTCACAAATGAACTAAGCACAAATGTTTACAGTTACAATTTGATATGAAACTTGACTATACATTATATTTCTTGTAACATTTCGTTTCCGTTGTTTTTGCTGGTTACTATCACAAATGAACTAAGGACAAATGTTTACAGTTCCGTTATCGGGTAACAGAAACGGCATGCGCTTCCCCAGACAAAATTCACAATGAACCTGAATTTCATAATTTAAATTTAATAATTTAAATTGAATTTAATAATTTAAATTGAGTTTAAACAAAAACCGAACTAACCACCGATCACAGCCACTAAACTTTCCTGGCAATTGAACTCTGAGCGCAATTGAACTCTGAGCCTACACTAAAAAATATGGAATCCTACACTAAACTGATCAATTCGAACTTACACGACAGCACTTGATTTTCTTCTAATTGATTTTTTTCTTCACTTACGGCAACTGCAACATTGAATTAGTGGATTGATGCGAATATACTATTTATCGCGATTTCGAACTCCACACGTACTGAAAGTAAGCACGACGTCTTTGCTAACTGTTGACGCGCGTGAACTCGTAAGCAGGCAAGAACGAACTAAGCTCGTCGAACGGAATGATTGGGATGGGATGGGATGGTAGCCGAGCGGTAGGCAGTAGCCTCGTTTATAACATGGTTTCAAACCGGCTTAGGATTAGTCAAACCACGTTGAGTTAAGTCGATCCGATGGATTATAATACCATAACAACAATAACAATAGATCATAATTAATAGACACATCAAACAATAGATCAAGGCCAGATATAATTTAATTTCACCGATCGCTACTTATCGTAACATCAATAATTTCACTTGACCACGGTAGTATTCCCGAATTACAAGACACATTTCTGCTTAGATCGAGAACGTGTAGCACTGAAATGTCGCTAGTTGCAAATACAGTATATATAACTGGTAATGCACTAACAATCTTTAGAGTTGAATCTTTCGCATTTTGAATGTTAATTTCCGAAATATGACTAGTATTTATTATAACGTACTCGTAAGCACTATTTACACTCAGTTCACTTATATCAACGACCGGTTCATTATTCGTTACTTTTGTGCCACTTTACTACTTTTTTCGCGACCCGCTGGACGATGAGAATAAGCTGAATAACTCCAGCAATCGACTAGGCGATAGCCCGAAACGTCAGTAAGCCTAGTTTGATATTTTCAATGTATCCAGATCAGTACTTGAAAAATAACGGTACAGAAAAATGATGACTCTCAAAAGAAAAAACAGGTTGGATAAACTTTAAAGACTCGATACTCTGAGAGTCAAAAGCCTCGTTTATAACGTGGTTTCAAACCGGCTTAGGATTAATCAAACCACGTATGTATACGCGCTGTGGATTGATTTGAGTTAAGTCGATCCGATCACAAAATTTTACTGAATTGGATCGACTTGGGCGTTACAAGACGCGGATCGAGCGATTGAGGATTGAAAAATTAGAAGCTCACTTGAGTTCTATTCATATATGTGACGTTACGATGCGATATACTTCACTTTAGTAGAACTAGCTGCATTTTACTTCCAGAACTGATAAATTCAATGTAAGGGATATTATATTTATGGAAAAAGCTAAGATAATATATAAAATACTCAATAACAATATAAAATCTTCGATATATCCAATAAGACACTGTGATTATCACAGCTATCACACAAGATTTAAAGATAATCTCAGGCTTGATATCGCTAGAACGAACAGAAAACATAGAGATCCTATTAGATTAGCTATGGAGATCTTGAACAATTTACCTAACTCTTTGAAGAATCCTAGATCTTTTCCCGTCTTTAAAAGGCTGCTGAAGAATCACTTTAGAACCATGTAAAGAAAATTTCATACTATTTACTACTAGTTTTTACCGATTGCTAATTTTTGAAATTAAAATTTTTTTTTTTTTTGCATCCCTCATACCAGCAATCTGTTGCTGTCTGGGAGGCAGTTTCTCGCGTTTTGTTTTCTCCTTGAAAATCCTTTAATTAATTTTTATTTATATAATGAAAGAGCTTCTTTTTCTTCTTTGCATGCTTTTTATTTTTCCTGTTTTCTCCACTAACTTCCTACCAACTAACTCTATCTTACTTTCTTTATTCTCAATTTATCCTATTTATATTTTCTTTTTAATTATTATATAATTTAATTTCAAATTAAATGTGTCGAGAGTGTGGTTTTGGGATTCCTTTCCTATCCTATTCCCTTTCGGGGGATGATGATAATTTTAATTGCTTGCTTCTTGACTAAGCGGCTTACTGCTGCTAGGAAGAAGAGGCTCTGCAATGAAGCTGACCCCATTGTGTTATTGTGTTAACTTGTAAGGTTGATTAATATAAGATCAAGAATTTTGCCATTAATATTATGTACGGATTTCAATTGGGAAAGGAAACATAAGAAATTGCAGGAAGATAAGGTTAATGAAAGACTACTGCTATAAATAATGGTAGAAAAAGAGATATTCCTTTCGATTGTTGGCATACTAAAATCACCACATAAATCTAAACGGAAGGAAAACGGCATAGGAGATAGGATATGTCAGAATATTACTACATATTCTGACCAAAGTGGTCTAACGACGGGACTGGTCTAGGAAACTGCAGTCGCCGTATAATGGACTTTATATGGTCCCAAAAGTACTAGATCACGAGCAGAATGTAGTTGAAGACATATCTGGACCGACTATATCCTGAAGAAAATGCAATGGAGTCGCGACCACTGACAAACTGAATCCTTATGAGGTTGCAGTAGATATTGACGCGAGCTATGATATTAACGAAAGATCATCGAGTACGGTATGAAAAATATTATAAGAAATAGAATATAAAAGTCGCGGCAAAGTGCAGTGTGGCGTCGAATTATAAGCTATGATAAAACGACACCTGCATAAAACGTTTCCCTGACAAAAGATACCTCACGACGGTCAACAAATGGTCACACCTCGTCTATCCTCGCCAGTTTTTCACATGCTGAAACATAGAGAATGCAAATGAGTTCCTAGTCGGCTCTCGCCTGTTTTATGGGAGTTTAATGAGGGTATCTGAGAGTTTATGAGGGTCTCGTCCTAGTTCGCTTCGGCTCGAAATGTCGGTATTGATGTATATGATATTTACAAACCTATTTGGTCTGCCCCTGAAATGATGGGCAAGATGCATCACATCGGACAAGATGCATGCGTACGGATGGATACCAGGCACACAGTTCGAATATTTGTAAACAAATTTCTGAAAAAAAGAAAATGCTACCTACACAATATTACCACTTAAATTTCACACCATCAGAAGTATGTTAATTTAAGTGTACATATATGCATATAGTGCAGATAGGTAGGTACCCTTTCAAAGGATAAGCCATCTTCAACCTATGCTTTCTCGAGACTTTCGTCGACTATTCTAGTTATGGCACCGTCAGCACCTAACCCTCAAGTACCGACATCCGGTCTAAATCTTTATCCGACGATAGAATAAATCAATTCAATACTCATATAAACAAATTCATCTGCAACCACTCAATACCTTTCAAAACAAATTCAATACTCATATAAACAAATTCATCTGCAACCATCATAACAATCTTCATATAAACATATCTCCTCAAGACAAAAATGTTTACCTTAGAATGTTTATCAAATCAACCCAAATCGGAATTTCTAAGATCAAAGCAAAATTCGCATAGATCAGGTTACAGAAATCGCACTAAGCAATTTCTGCAACCTCAGTAGTTCAAACCATATATAAGTGTGTTTCAATCGATCAATCAAGTTCAAGTTCAATTCAGATTCAGTCAGTTAATCAAGTTAAAGTTTAATTCAGTTTCATCAGTTAATCAAATTCAGATTCAGTCAGTTAATCAAGTTCAAGTTTTGGTTTGTTAAAATAAAAACCCACAAAAGGGAATGTGTACAAACGTAAAAAGTTAAAAGTGAAAGTGAAACGAAAAACTAAGAAAACTTACAGACATAATGATAAGAGTAGTGTGTGTGAAAAAAGATAGGATTCTAATAAGAGACGATGACAATCTCATCGTACTCTTTAGAACCTATTATAAAATAAATGGAATCTCATTTTTATATACGAAACTTTAAAATAATAAAAATGTGAAAAATAATCAAACCAGTGTTTAATTTATTCTTAATATAAACGACCACGATAAGTTAACTGGCGCAGTCGGTAAAAATAAATTTTTTTTAAAAAAAGAACAGTGAAAACAGTGTAATTATAACACTAAAAAAACACTAAAAAACCCTTAGCATTGGGTTCGAGCAGAATTTTAAGAGAATTCGCTCGCTGGACTGTACACTTCAAATGTACTGATTCAGCTTAACAAATATAATAACTAATCTTAGTTATTAAAAACTTACAGTGCATATAAAAACACTAAAAAACCCTTAGCATTGGGTTCGAGCTGAATTTTCCGAGAATTCGCTCACTGAACTGTACTAAGTACTGATTCAGTCTAAAAAATAGCTAACTAAAGTTATTAAAAACATAAACACTTACAGCAAAGCAAAAAATTATAGTTGTTGCAATCGAACGAATACGGTCGAATCTTATCGAAATTACTGTAGACTGTCTGATTTCATCTGGCTATATTCATTCGAAATCGTAGAACCGTTATTATCTATCGTAATTGAAAACACACGGATTTGACCTTGACCTTGAAAATTTTAAGTTCATTGCGTGTGACAGCCTACGATGGTAATGGATGTTTTTCTTCAAAAATTGTAAATCGTTCATGAAAGGATTTTATAAAGCTTCTGTATGATAAACTAAAAACAATAGATCACAATTAATACCATAACAACAATAACAATAGATCATAATTAATAGACACATCAAACAATAGATCAAGGCCAGATATAATTTAATTTCACCGATCGCTACTTATCGTAACATCAATAATTTCACTTGACCACGGTAGTATTCCCGAATTACAAGACACATTTCTGCTTAGATCGAGAACGTGTAGCACTGAAATGTCGCTAGTTGCAAATACAGTATATATAACTGGTAATGCACTAACAATCTTTAGAGTTGAATCTTTCGCATTTTGAATGTTAATTTCCGAAATATGACTAGTATTTATTATAACGTACTCGTAAGCACTATTTACACTCAGTTCACTTATATCAACGACCGGTTCATTATTCGTTACTTTTGTGCCACTTTACTACTTTTTTCGCGACCCGCTGGACGATGAGAATAAGCTGAATAACTCCAGCAATCGACTAGGCGATAGCCCGAAACGTCAATAAGCCTAGTTTGATATTTTCAATGTATCCAGATCAGTACTTGAAAAATAACGGTACAGAAAAATGATGACTCTCAAAAGAAAAAACAGGTTGGATAAACTTTAAAGACTCGATACTCTGAGAGTCAAAAGCCTCGTTTATAACGTGGTTTCAAACCGGCTTAGGATTAATCAAACCACGTATGTATACGCGCTGTGGATTGATTTGAGTTAAGTCGATCCGATCACAAAATTTTACTGAATTGGATCGACTTGGGCGTTACAAGACGCGGATCGAGCGATTGAGGATTGAAAAATTAGAAGCTCACTTGAGTTCTATTCATATATGTGACGTTACGATGCGATATACTTCACTTTAGTAGAACTAGCTGCATTTTATTCGGTTAATCCACTTCAATCCAGTCACACCAAAAACCTACTTTGAAGTTTCATTTCAATCCATTCCAAGCCAAGTCACTCCAAGTCGATCCTGGTAATATACAAGGCTAAAGTCAAGTCAAACACTTATACATGTAAAAATATGTACATATGCAGTGTGGCCAGATATTTGGGAGAAAATATAGCCCAATTTCAAATTTTCATAGCCCAAAATAGCGAAGATTTTTGATTTGTAGCCCAAAAACCGCCACATCAGATAACTGCCTTTATAACTAAATCAATTCATTTGAGCTGGTTAAATTATAATATTTGTACCCATAAAATTCATACCAAGTAACATAAATGTTCTAAATGCAGCCCGAAAGTCGTTTGAAACAGTAAAAATATATGATATTTTACACAGATTAAATTTTATTCATAACGTATTTGAAAATGGAAAGCAGGAAAAATGTGAATAAATTACAGGAACTGTGTGAAAACTTTAGAAAAGTCTGTGAAAAAATAAATGTAGAGGATCACTTATTTTTTAAGGACTTTTTTTTAATATTTTCACACAGAAAATAAAAACATCTTGCAAATTTGGGTGGATCAAAAAATGAGTTAGTATAAGCAGCAGTCTTAATGGCTAGAATGGCTGAATGTTTTATTTAAAATGGGTACTTTTCTGTTTCCCCCCCCCCCCATTTTTTTCACAGTTGGTTGTTGCAATGCTTCTAAAATTGAGTAGAAAGTAGTAATTAACCAAAATTATGATGGAGAAACACGTTAAAAAAAAAAAATTTTTAATATTTTTTTAAATTAATTTTTTAATTTAAAAATTAATTAAATTAATTTAAATTTTAAATTAATGTCACATAACAGTGAGAATAAATTTTGCTCTATTTTTGACGTCTTACCTTTCCGAAGCTTCAACGCAATTTACAATTAAGCAATTATTTTACAATTTATTTTACAATTTATTTTACAATTATTTTACAATTTATTTTACAATTATTTTGCAGCAGGCCTCCCCAACAACACATTAACTTTTGAAAAACTCATTCTGCCACATAAAAATGGAAAAAAAATTTAAAATCGCAAAAAAATTTTTTTGTTTTAAATGCATTTTCCCACCTCAATTTTTGTGGAGTAACACTTTTTAACCCATTTCGAGCAGTTTTCATTAAAAAAATTAAAAAAAAATGGAGGGGAAAAAACAGAAAAGTACCACAATTTATTCTCACTGTTATGTGACATTAATTCCACATTTAAATTAATTTAATTAATTTTTAAATTAAAAAATTAATTAAAAAAAATTTAAAAAATTTTCTTTTTTTAAACGTGTTTTTCCATCATAATTTTGGTTAATTACTACTTTCTAATCAATTTTAGAAGCATTGCAACAACAAAAAGTGAAAAAAAATGGGGGGGAAAAACAGAAAAGTACCTTAAAATGAGTCAAATATTAATATTTTATCCGATATCATACATTCAAAACTATGCAAGCAAGTTTTGAAATAAATATTTTTTTTTGTCAGACGATTTGCTGTTAGCATTATGCTAAGACGTTTAAATACTATCAAAACAAATCATACGTCCAACAATTCCACATACGGGCCTCCAAGCAACGTTTCGCGAAAAAATTGAAGTGTGTTTTGAAATAAAATGAATAATTTTTTGACAATGAAATGGATAGGATATATCATGTTTATACATATATAACATTATTTATTTATTTCAAGCCAAACAAGGCATATAACAAAAAATAATAATAACAAATTACAATTTGAATTAAATATAAGTTTTCTTAAACTACACTATAACAAAATAGTATAAATAGTTTTAAATACATATTCCAAACTTATATTTGGTGGTCAACTTGAGGAATTTGTAAGGAAAAATGTTTTTTTAAGATTTTAGATCCTTGAATAGAGCATATTTGAAACTCGTCTTGGGAATAGATAAGGAATAGTAGTTGGAAAAATTGTTAAATATTTTGCAGCATCTGTTGATGGGCTCCCTGTCTCCATAAACAGTCCGACATGCTGATGTTCATTGAGAATACGTGTAAACCTAGTACGTCTTACAGGGTTATTGAAAGTGATTTTATTCGAGAGATACTCAACGTTGATCAAGCCCCTAATTGCATCAAAAATGAAACATGAGCATAATACCGTTCTCCTCGAAGAAAGTGTCTCAAGGTTTAAAAGGCTTAATCTGTAATTATAAGATGGCAAACTTTCAAAACCGTGTGGGTTATAGATATCTCTCAAAGCCAAAATAACAAACTGCTTTTGGATGGATTCCAATCTATCGCTATGACAGTTGAAAATGGGATTCCAAACGATGCAACCATATTCCAATATTGGGCGAACTAAGGATACGTAAAGAGATTTTGTAACCCATAAGTTCTTAAATTCTTTCGCACGTCTCTTAATGAATCCTAATTGCTTGCTGGCTCTTGCTAGAACTTTGTCGTACTGAAGATTGAAACGCAGCTTTTTATCTAGAACGACTCCGAGATCTACAACACTATCCACTTTTTTCAGCAACTGATTACTAAGACGGTAATCAAAATTTAAAGAGCATGACTTGCGGGAAAAGCTTATGGCATGGCATTTGTCTACGTTAAGAAAAAGTTTATTGCGGTCACACCATCGCTCCAACGATAAGAGTTTTGACTGAAGGAAGTTTGAATCAGATTCCGATTGAATGGTGTGGTATAATTTTAGATCGTCCGCATAAAAAAGGTGTGGAATATCGGATAACACTTCCGAAAGATCCGAAATAAAAATATTGAACAGAAGTGGACCTAAGTGGCTGCCTTGAGGTACCCCCGAGGAGACAGTAATTATTTTTGAGAGAAAACCTTGGAATTTTACATGTTGTGTTCGATTCCGAAGGTAGCAATCCAACCATCCTAGCAAGTTTCCGGAAATGCCTAGTTTTTGCAGTTTATATTTCAAAACATCATGGTCAACACGGTCAAAAGCTTGGCTGAAATCAGTATATATGGCATCGATCTGACACCCTTTCTCCATATTGCAAAGTACATCCGAGATAAATATCAAAAAGTTGGTGGTAGTTGACCTGCCCTTTCTGAAGCCATGTTGCTGTTCGTTAAGAAGAGGATCAATAGCTATAATGAGTTTATCACAAACAATTTTTTCAAATAGTTTAGGTATAGCTGACAAAATGGCAATGCCTCTTTAATTTTTAACCGAGCGCTTGTCACCACTTTTATGAATTGGCGTGAGATGAGAAGATTTCCAGAATTGAGGAAATCTACCACATGATAGTGATTTGGTGAAAATTATAAGCAGGGGTGAGATGATAGTTTCTGCACTGTTGATTATGAAGCTCGGAGGAAGTAGATCTGGTCCAGGACCTTTTTTCATGTCAAGTTCGCTTATCGCTTTTACAATATCCTCTCTAGTTAAATATATTTCATCAGCGATAGCCAACTGAGGTGTTGAGACATGCGACATGTTACATAATCCACCGGGTGGACAGAAAACTTCTTGAAAATGGTCGGCAAACATGTCACATATTTTTAGTGGGTCAGCAGAAAGTGAGTCATTTTTATACATTGCTGTGGGATAGCCTGAAGTTTTGCGCTTGGTGTTCACGAAGTCAAAAAATTTTTTGGGGTCCAAGATTATATTTTCCCCAACTATATTAATATAACATTCATATGCTTCGCGAGACTTCCTTAAGAATTCTTTAGCTAGTTCATTGTATCTTCTCTTGATATCTTCGCTAGCATTGATGTCGGTTTTTATTATCCTATATAGTTTGTTTCTCTCATTTCGTAAACACCTCAGAGTTCTATCCAACCAAGGCTCTGATAGTTTATCTTTTTTCTTTATTTTCGGGACGAATTTTTCAACCGCATCAAAAATCAACTGGTAGAATAAAGACACAGCATCGTTCAATTCCAACGTTAATAGAGAACTATTCCAGTCAATATTATTCAAATGGTGGTTAATGCTCTCATAGTCAGCATTTCGAAAATCATATACAACTGAATTGTTGTATGATTTTGAGGTTGTCAAATCAGATATAGATAGCTCGACTGTAAAAGCAGAGTGGTGAAAAGTATTGGAAAAAAGATGCTCTGCATCTACTGTCAAATTAGCTACTACATCGTCGTAACTGTTGGTAAAAATTAGATCTAACCAATTGCCATTTTGGTTAGAAGTCGGGGCGATTTGCTGCAAATCATTGCTGTAAAATGTACTTACAAGATTTAAATCAGATGAATCAACGATATTGAACGGAAGGAGGTTGTTGTCGTTTTCATCTTCCATGAACTTTAAATTTGGACGGTTGAAATCTCCTAGTATTATAATCTTATCATTATCATTAAGTGATGAGACCAGAAAAGATATGGTTTCGCATATGTCATTGTAAACGGTATCGTCTGAATTAGGCGGGACGTAGAAAGTACCAATGTACAAGAAACCTTTGGACCAAGAAATTCGAATAAATTTGTGTTCAAATTGATATTGTGGTTCGGTCTCGACTATTTCACTTGAGAGGGAGTTATGAGCGGCAATGAGTACACCACCACCTCTGGTTTGTCCAGTATGGATATAATTACGGTCATTTCTGTATATGGTCCAGCAACCGTCGAGTATTTCCTCGTTTAAATTAGAGTGGTTTAACCAGGTTTCGGTAAAGGTAAGCACATTAAATTTGCAAGATTTGGCGTCAAGGAAGAGTTGATTTAGTTTACCTCTCATACCACCGCAACTGTGGTAAAAAAGTTTGAGGCCATGTTTAGATTGTTTTCTGTTAGGATCCATACCTATTGAAATCTTCTCTTGCATTCTGAAGCTGAGAAATATATTTTGAGGAGACATGTGAAGCGTATAGTTTTAGGTCACTTTTGACTTGGTCTGCGGATACTCCAAGTTGTTCGTGGTACCGAGTAAAGATAAGATGAAGGGTATCAAAGTCGATTGGTAGACCCTCTTGCTGGATCATAATTTTCAAATGGGTTTTAGTTTTACCCTCAAAACATGCGCAGTCGCTAGCTTTGTGCATATAAGCCAGGAAAAGACGAACATTGTCGTATATTTTACCATCCCTTAGCCGAGAAAGTAGGTACCTATTTTCTAAATCAGCACTTGATGTAATGGTAGCTTTCACATGTGGAGGCACTAACGGGTCTAAAAAACTGGATGCAGGTTGTGATGGAAATTTTGTAGCTAAGGTGGTTGTGGATGGTATTTGGTCTTCACCACGGATGAAATTTGTATATGGAGAAGGTGATAACTGGGCTGGAGTAGGATTTTCATGCAGAGAGTCTTTCCTAGCTTTATTGGTATCATTTTGGCCGCTATGTGCAGTTTCACATTTTTTGTTGTTTTTAACCCCGACATTCTTTTTTGTTAATTTCCTTATGACATTAACATCACATCCGCCAAAGAGCTCCTGTTGAAACTTGACCAGGACGCCAAGGAAGTAGGCCTGAAGATCATTCAGACGAAAACAAAAATCATGTCGCAAACAAGAAAGAAGACCTCCATTAGACAAAATATAATTCTTGACGAATATAATTTAGAAAATGTGGACGAATTTATATACTTAGGCTCGAAATTGACAACGAAAGGCAGTGAAACTGACGAAATTAAACGGAGAATACAGCTCGCTAATAAAATTCTCTACTCCGTTCTGGCCCTACTGAAGACCAGCTGCATACACAGGAAGACGAAGCTCCAAGTCTACAAATCAATCATCAGACCTGTGTTGTGCTACGGATGTGAAACTTGGACCCTTACCCAAGCATCCGCAAATATGTTGAACGCCTTCGAAAGACGGGTCCTCAGGCGTATAATTGGAGCTAAACAAGAGTGCGGCCAATGGCGGATAAGATACAACCACGAGTTGTACGATGTTTTTGACGAGCCGGAGGTTGCTACAATCGTGAAACTGCGGAAGCTGCAATGGGCTGGTCACGTGCAACGAATGGACGAGCATCGAGTACCTAAGAAGGTATTCGACGGAAGGGCCGAGGGTCGAAGACCAGTGGGAAAACCCAGAAAACGCTGAAGATGCAAATGTGCATCTTCAGCGTTTGCAATGTTCTCGAGGTCTAGATGAAAAATTAGGTGACAGTATTGAAATATCATTTATTATAATAATTGTAATGTAATTATTATAGTAATTGTAAATCATAAACAAAATGTCCGGAAATTATTTATTCTGCTTATTCTCTTGCATTCAATGAATCCATATAATGCTCTCAGTAATCGGTCATTGATTTCCATACGACTTTTTTGTTCTGTGAAACAGTAAAACTAATGCTAGTCAATGCGTAATATTGCAATCAATATAAGACACTTAAAACTTGAAACATTTTTATAGAACTTAGAAGATCTATTGAAGAAAACCCTCTTGGGGAAAGCAATTAAAGAAAACTTCGCAACAAAAAATAATCTAACGCATTCGGATCGGAATGACTTGTGCACCATAATTGCGGACCATTGGCTATCAAAGGGGCACAAAGTAACCCGATATGATTATTTAGAGACAGCAAAAGCAATCAAAAAGCTATTCCCAAAGGAAAAAGAATTAAGCTTCATTAAAGTGATATGTACTAGGCTATGTTAATATTTATATATTTTTTAGGAAACTTATGTTTCCAGTATTTCCAAGCAGAAAGGAAGACTTGTGGCTCGTTTTTACACTCTGTCTAGGAAATACCAGCAAAAGGGACTTCTCAAGAGTCGTTATAGCCTTAAAAAAAATTCTAGCACACCTGATTATGAAAATATTGCCTTACCTATAGCAGAATCTGCAATCGAGGATGTGAAATGGCGCTTAAAAAAAACTTCGAGCCCGAACATCTTGTTGTTCCTATATGGAAAAGAACGCATTTGTACCGAATGCAGCAAATGAAAGACCCTTCAATCGACATTTTAACGGAATGGCCTATATTGAGACAACAAAATATCGGGCTTTATTTTTTAACTTTGATATCGATTGTCATTGTATATACCCTTGCAGATCGAAATAGATTTTGAAGAGTTATTTCCGGGTAAGGACCGACTTCTCTCGTCAAAGTGGGGAAAATATTCGGAAAAAATACTAAATTATTACAAATCATCGTTGAAGGATAAGAGCTGTAGAAGTATTTTAGAAAAGCTTCAAAACGTCTCACCAGGCAATACTCTGGATTTGTGTTCCATAAACTTATTGCCAGGAATATTAATTCCTTCCGTTATCGATTCAAAAAACAAAATAAAACCATGGAAGCCATCTGTTTTAGAAGTACAACAATGTTTAGTGTTGCTTGTTGAGGTAATACGTTTCACTATAATAAATATGCTGATTATGAATTGTTATTTAAAAATAGACAAGCAACAATGTTCTCACTAGAGCTGAACAGCATGGCGAATTTCTCAGGGATAAAGGATTATATGTACAACCATTCATCATTGCTGTAGGAGATATATTTTCACTAAAAGAGCTATATGTATACTATAATAATATTTTGTATAAGTGCCAAACCTTTTTTAAAGCGTTTGCACTTACATTTAAAATATTTCATGTTTTTAATCTAGAATACCCAAAACCCGTTAAATCTGTCTGGAAATTCATCCAAACTTACTTCTACGAAATTCCAGTTGTGGGTAAAAAAACAAGTGCTTTGTATGAATTACTTTCTGACCTAGAAAACTAAATCTTTGAAATGTACAGATGCTTTATTTGTAATTGTGCCAATGAAAATGTTAACCGATATATAAGCCATTTGAAATATATACACAAATTGTCATACCACACAAAGTACTTCCAATGCACATGCTGCCCACAAACTTTTCAAAATATATATTCATTTCGGCGACATTTGTTAAGAAAACATTCTGATGAAAAATCATGTGAACATTTCAATGAAAATGAAATACGAAATTGTCCAATGCAATAAGTTCCAACAGCAGCTCAGAATAGTAACAAGTGTGAAACATCTAAAAACTCTAATTGTGATTTTAGAATAGTAGAAGAACTTTTTTCACTAGTATTAAAATTATATGGCAACAATAGTATGAGCAGAAAAATAGCAAAGGATGTAATTAACGACATAGAAAGTTTTTTCAATAATTTTATTACACATGCATTACAGTTTTCGGACATAAAAAGCAAATTATTAGAGTTAAAAGCATCTTTTGAATTGTTTAACAGTGAATATAAGGTTGAAAATTATTTAAGAAGTAACAATATGGTCTGCAATGTAAAAGAGTACATTATTGATGATAGCATAGAAGTTCAAAATCATAGCCGTGGAATATCTAAAGGATTATTGCTACCCATTCAGCATTATATTGTACAATTTTTACAAAAACCTGGCATTTTATCTTCCATGAAAGAAAATGAAGACTACTTAAATAAACAACATTCAATTTCAAATGTAATACAGGGGGTATCCTGGAAAAGAAAAATTGCGAATTTCTCTGATAAATTTGTTATTCCATACATGTTATACCAAGACGACGTTGAAATTAATAATCCTTTAGGATCGAAATCTGGTGTTCATAAATTATGCACTATTTACATACAATTATGCACTTCCTTTATTGCACACTTCATTAGCTTCAAAATTGGATTCAATACTTATTTGCACCCTAACCAAAACAAAAGATGCGTTTCATGGTTTTTATAGGGATCTAAAACCTTTAATTCAAATTTTAAAGAAAATTGAAGAAAGTGGCCTAACTATTACTGTTAATAATGTAAGCCAACAGGTTTATTTAGTGCTATCAAATATTACAGGACATAATTTAGGGCTTAATTCTATATTAGGCTATCCAAAATCTTTTTCAGCTAATTATTGCTGTAGAATATGTTTGGCGCATAAAAACCAAATTCAAATTTTAACAAAAGAAAAAAGTTCCCTTTTAAGGAATGATAAAAATAACTCCTTGCATTTAACTAATAAAGACAATGAGTTTAATAAACAATTGTGCGCTTTCACAGATCTAAATTCATTTAACGTGTTTGAAAATGTTACATGTGATTTGATGCACGACATTTATGAAGGCATTTGTCATTTTGAAGTAACCACTATTCTATCCTACTTCATATTTGAAAAAAAATATTTTACTCTCTCAAAACTTAATAGTAGAAAATCTACATTCAATTATGGTAAGAATGCGTCCAAGAACAAATTTATGGATATTTCTTTAAATCACTTAAATTCAAAAAAAATGAAAACATCTGCAGCTCAAATGAAAACTTTTATATATTTTCTGCCTCTGATGATTGGTGACTTTGTACCCAAAAATGATCAATTTTGGAAACTGTTACTATTGCTAATAAAACTCATTGAAGATGTTTCACAGCCTGAATTTGACGAAAACACTTTATCAACCCTAGCTTACACAATAAAGAAGCATCACCAATGTTATATGAATTTAATTGGCGCAAACCTGACACCTAAGCACCATTTTATTACACATTATCCTACAGTAGTGAAAATGCTAGGGCCATTGAAAAAGTTATGGGTAATGCGGTTTGAAGCCAAGCATAGTTGAAGCGATACGCAACAGTTGAAGCGATACGCTAATGTATGTTGTTCAAGAAAAACTATATTGTTAAGTTTAGGAATTAAGTTGAATTATCAGTATGCTTTACAACATTACGGCGAATTCAGTAGTGCATTGTATAAAATTAACAAGGTGAATTATGATCAAATTGACTTTACTCAGTATGAAATATATGCAAAACTAGAAAATATAAGCCCTGAATGTAATTTTACAAAAGTTTGGTCCCTAAAAAATATTGAGGTATGTGGCACCAAATATCAAATTAAAGATATTATCGCATTTATTGACAGAGAGAAAGAATTGAGTTTCCACACTATAAAATTCATATTGCTCGGTTGCAACGAAAAAATTTATTTCATTACTGATATGCTGAATGTGACTAAATTCGACGAGCATTTTCAAAGCTACATTGTAGACAGGGGCAATATTTTTAGAAAACAGTATAACGTTATCAGTTGCGATAAAGTTTGTTATCCTCCTATGAATTTAATTAAGCTAGGTAATGGATACTTGGTAATTAGACTAAGTTTGCCTTATGTATGATTCGGTGTTTCTTCATTTTTTGATTTTTCATTCAATAAAAATATTCTAAAATCACAAACATTCGATTCTTCTGTTTTAAAAGTAAGGGTATAGGGGTATATATATACATATATATATATATATATATATATATATATATATATATATATATATATATATATATATATATATATATATATATATATATATGTATATATATATATATATATATATATATATATATATATATATATATATATATATATGTATATATTTATATATATATATATATATGTATAAATATATATATATTTATATATATATATATATATGTATAAATATATATATATTTATATATTTATATATATAAATCATATTCTTGATTCCATAAATTTTTTTATTCCATAATTTTTCCATTTTTAATTCCATAAATTTTTTCTGTGCACATATCACCTGTAGATCTTGAACGTCTATGACGAATTTTGGCCACCGGAACGCCCTTAAAAAAATTGAAAACTTCAATTAAGTGCCTGGGAGCATGTGCTACATGAATAGCGAATCCAATTTCTGC
>OZ022267.1:6257641-6515141 GCA_963978885.1 Nemotelus pantherinus | reverse complement strand
TTCATCCGAGCACCTTTTGGCGATTGCGTGAGTTTCTTCCAGTGTAAGCGATTCTTTTTTCAAGTTTTCGAGGACGTCAACAAAGTTGCATACATCTTCCGTTTCATCCGAGCACCTTTTGGCGATTGCGTGAGTTTCTTCCAGTGTAAGCGATTCTTTTTTCAAGTTTTCGAGGACGTCAACAAAGTTGCATACATCTTCCGTTTCATCCGAGCACCTTTTGGCGATACCGTGAGTTTCTTCCAGTGTAAGCGATTCTTTTTTCAAGTTTTCGAGGACGTCAACAAAGTTGCATACATGAGAGACAATATCGTCGAGAATTTCACAATACTTTTGCGACTCTTCACCGATAGTTTGAATAATTCTAAATTTCGATTCTACTTCTATGGGAACTCTGCCCACTAGTGTCTGCATTCTCTGAGTTATCTCGTCAACCAGTTTAAGGCTTGAAACGTCTTCTTCTATGATCTCATGCATTTCTTTAAGGAAATTCGAAAGACGAGCCTGCATTTTCTCTATGTATTCTCTCAGTACTGTTTTCTTGGTTAACTTCTGATTAATTTCCGGTCGGTTCTGTATGTTTTTCGCGCGATGAGCATACTCCAAAGTGCTGAAAGTTTCATTGAGATCCTTATCACCGGGAGATATAGTTGCAATAATTGTAGTTTTCGTTCGTCCACCTAGTGATTCCTGAAGAAGACGAGTCAGTTTTGATGCACGATAGGGAATATGTGGCGTTCTTTCCACTAAAGCGGTTATAACTCGACCCAGCGTTAGGAGAGATTGATTTTTATTAAATGTTTCTCGCGTGCGGATGCCTTTGTCGTTTCCTGCTTTTGAGATGTTTTCACAGCCAGCCAAGTCCACCAGATTGAGTTTGCCGATTTTCAGCATCTCTTTCCCGTCCATACTATTTTCTCTGATATGAACAAGGATCGAAAAGACTGTGTGCGAACGAGATGATTGAGCATTCATTAGTGTCGTTGCCGTCTTTCGACGTTTTTTGCCCTTTTCCAGCAGTTTGTAGACGTCGTCTTTGCTCTGAACTGGTATCTCTTCAAGACCCGAAACAATGATGGAACCTTTCTTGGTTGAGTCGTCGAAGATACGAATTTTTGTTGAATCGCCAGACGAGAGAAGATCGCAAAGTTCTTCATTGTATAATTCTAAGTAGGATATTCTCATGGAGAATTCTAATTTCATCATACGCAGCTCATCGAAGAGATGACTTAAGGCGCGCGGAATAATTCCAACCATTGATTCCTGGAAATTTCGAGCAGATAATTTATCGGTTAAACAGTCAAATTTGAGGTTAAAAGCTATAATAGTTTTAAAAAATAAAGTCAAATATCATGTGTGCCAGTTAGTAACTCTCCAGTTTTTGCTTTGGGTGGCGCTGGAACTGAGGGTTGGTTGACAGTATAAACTCTTATGTCATTTTGCTGCTATTATCGAAGCATATTAGAGGTGCAAACAATTTCGAGATATCATCATTATTTTGTGGTAAGCAAGTCCATTTTCGAAACATATAAAAAGCGTTTGAGGTACATATCGCTTTTCTTGTTCAATCAGTCAAGTAGGAGCCGTCGCATCTTTGTGGAAACTTATGTTGGCAACGTCCTAACGCACAACGTTTGTTTGCGTAGGTTGAGACAATTCAAATCTGGTAGTTTGACTTAAAAGATAAATAACGCTCGGGCCAGCCAAAAAAACACTGTTGGACGATATGGAAACGCAACAACAAGTAGAAGACAGGTTATATGTTAATTTACAAACAATTTCTGATCGTCTGAATGCCATAGGAAAGATCCAGAAGGTAGGAAAAAGGATACCACATCCATCTGAACTACAGAAAAATGCAGAAGCAAAAAAAGATTTGTGAAATTTTGCTTTCTCGACATGAAAGAAAGTTTTTCTTGCATCAGATCGCAACTGGAGACGAAAAATGGATATACTTCAAAATACTGAAACGTAGCAAGTTATGGGCTGTCGCAGGACCGATATCAATATCGACTGAAGGACAATGCTCTGCATTGGATGGGATCAGAAGGGTGTCTTTTAACATGAGTTTCTGAAAGTAGGTGAAGCAATCAAAACCATTTTCTACCAAATTTATTTTAATTTTAAATTCAAACCATGCATTGTTCGGAAAAGTGATTTTGCAGCACAACAATGTCCATTCAAAGGCGGCGAAAGAGATCACAGGCATAATTTCTGTGCTTAGCTGATAACTAATTAAAGCTATAGAAAGTCGATTAAAGCATACATTTCGCAGAAAATAATTGAAGAAATCCTAAGAGGAATATTTAAATTGCCGTATGCTAAAAGAATAAATTAGGCGTGGAAAATACAAAATATTGACAATTTAAGTCTGCGAAACATTAGTAATTTAAGATAAGTAAAATATGCTACTCATAAGAGCCAGTTGAAGAAAAAATGAAAATAGTGGCCGATCGATGAAACGGATAGGGCGAATATGTCAACGCTGCTGAGCTCGCTGTCTCTGCAAATTTATTTTAATTTGTTTACTTTTCAGAAAATATAAGCTTTGCCAATTTATCTCTGAATATCACTGTCATGTAACACAAACTGACTGAAATTTCGAGACAACACGAGGCGAAGTCGACCAAGTCGGGACGAGTGGTCTCCCCACACACTCCAGTTCGTGTTGCCTATGTATGTCGAGGCGAGCACGTGTATGGAGCATTAAGCTGCATACAAATATTCACCGAGATTATGCGGTGCGGGACGAACACTAATGTGTGAGTCGACCACTCGCCTAGCCTTCTAGCCTTGTTCGATCGAGGAAAGAAAATGCTGAAGATGAGATTGAAAGCATATTTACAGTACAATTGCGACCAGAAACATAAGAGGAAAACCAGGATAGGGAGGAATCGGATATGAAAATTTCACGTGAAATCTGCTTCGGCGAAAATTTAGCTTGAAAATAAGCAAGAGTTGTACTAAGTTCTTAAGCATAGTACTGAGTTCGATTTCACGTGAAATTTTCATACAAAATTTCACGTGAAATCTGCTTCGGCGAAAATTTAGCTTGAAAATAAGCAAGAGTGGTACTAAGTTCTTAGCATGAAAAGTTGCTTTGAAGTTGCTTTCGCGTTGAAAACGTAGATGGCACTGAAACATGTCTCCAATCATTTCACGCCAGTTTAGTTTGTGCAGTTCATTCTTTCTATATAATAATAATATAATAATAATAATTCAATAAATACTAGTAAGTAAAAGAAAAATTAATTCTCAACTTACATCTTCCCATGACGATTTCAATTCCGGATTTTCCGTTCCAATCATCGTATGTGTCTTTCCCGTACCAGTTTGTCCATAAGCAAATACCGTACAATTATATCCAGCCAAGACTTCTTCAATCAAAGGCGCTACGACAGAATGATAGACTTCGGATTGTCGCGATTCAGGCCCAAAAGATCCATCGAAAGTGAATTTCTTTGGCGTCTTCGAATCGAACAGTTGTCGCACAACTACCTCTTTCGGTGTCACAACATCGACCACTTCACACGATCCAATCGATCGTTCCCTTGAATTCAACGGCCTGCAAGGCGAAATTTATTAGAAATATCATTGATCAATCATCTCCTGTTCAAAACTAATTTTGTCAACTATCTGACTGAACTTGAACACTAACCTCACTCGAACATAGACTTGAATATTTTCATTCATCTTGAACGATGGTTTTGCTTCGCACTCAGGAATTGAACAATATGAAAAATGTTGAACAATATGAAACCAGAGGGCGAGAAGGTGGTAGAAGGGCTGAAAAAATGAAGAAAAACAAACAAAATTATACATAAAAATAAAAAAGAAGATAAAACAATTAAGATAAAGAAAAAAAGAAAGAAAAGAAGCCCCAAAAGCAAACGCACAACCACAAAAACACAAACATATTGACCCGACATCTATCGGCAAATTCATGTAACAGCTGTGTGGGGCATCAAGTCCAGTTTTACCAAAATGGGGTAAACTGGACTTGATGCCCCACACCCGGGAAATCCCACCACCAGAGGGCGAAAAGGTGGTAGAAGGGCTGAAAAAATGAAGAAAAACAGACAAAATTATGCAAAAAAATAAAAAAGAAAATAAAACAATTAAGAAAAACTGGACTTGATGCCCCGGTAAAACTTGGATACGGTAAAGCTGGAGTTACAATCAATGCAACCAACATTTGTTGCACAACAAAATGAGTTTGAACCCATGAGAACGTATGAGAGCAGTTACAATGATACAAATTCACCTTAATTAACAATAACAATAACAATAACACAATGGGGTCAGCTTTATTGCAGAGCCTCTTCTTCCTAGCAGCAGTAAGCCGCTTAGTCAAGAAAGAAGCAATTAAAATTATCATCATCCCCCGAAAGGGAATAGGATAGGAAAGGAATCACAAACCACACTCTCGACACATTTAAATTGAAATTAAATTATATAATAATTAAAAAGAAAACATAAATAGGATAAATGGAGAATCAAGAAAGTATAAACAATAATAGACCGAAGTTTCATTTGCAATCAACAACAAACAGATAGTCAGTTCTAAGTTAGACTTAAGTAAGTCAACTATCATTACCGGGGAATAAAAATTATATCAGATTATATAAACCCGTGTTTTAATTGTTAAAATATTTTTTTTTAAAAATATTAAAACACAAATCTTAAGTATTAGACTGATTAGGTTTTTAAGGCACTTCGCAGGCTCAAGTGAGCCTGCGTCCGGCCGTAGAAGTGGATCAACGAACATGAAGTATATGATTAAAATAAATTAATAAAAAACACTAAGATCCAACTAGATTAAAATTTTATGCAGATGATCCAATAAGCTAGGTTCTCAATGTACAAACAATTCTAAATGAAATTTATTAGAAAAGATAAATTGATCAAGAAACGATTTGCTGGCTTAAACTTCCGGACTCTTAAACCAACCTGACTCTGAGAGCTTGGTACGAAGTATTGATAGTACTTAAAAGTATTTTTTTCATTCTCAGACTTATCTACATTTTTCCATGAGAAAATGTTGTGAAGGAAACAGAAGACCGCAAGGATTATTCTCGATTCACAAAACAAAAACGGGACCCAGCCTTTATAGATCAAATGGAAAAGTTATGAAGGATCTTAGTTGATTTTAATGTTGGTTGCAAATTGAAAAGGCCATCATATAACCTTAAACATGGGACGTACTGTTTAAAATCGTTAGATTTGTTGTCATGCTATTATTGACGGAATATTTACATGAATCGACGAAGAATAGATGAAACGAAACAGGATTCATTATCTAGTTAGATTTTTATGGTAGAATATTTTCGGATTCTTAGAATGCTTCATAAATGAAGCTTCCTTCGATAACTTTCATATTT
Organism: Nemotelus pantherinus; assembly: GCA_963978885.1. Lineage (NCBI taxonomy): Eukaryota > Metazoa > Arthropoda > Insecta > Diptera > Stratiomyidae > Nemotelus > Nemotelus pantherinus. The sequence goes on along the minus strand of OZ022267.1, from coordinate 6,509,760 downwards.
CGCAGCCGCTGTGCTAATTTCCGTCAGCGAATTAGACAAGTGCATCGACAATACTGCGAAAATTGGCAAGTGCATCTGCAATACTGTGACTAATAATATAAAAAAAAACCGACCTACCACAGTACAAAATAGCGAAACGACTGGTTCGAAACACGAAAAGCATAAGTAAACGGGTCTTCTATCGCCAAACTATGGAATTTACTCGGCACATCAGCTTTGTTATTGTTGCGATGCAGCACTTTAGCTGTTGTTGATAAAAGCAAACAGAGCCGTTTTGCGAAAAGCAGAGAACGCCATTAAAAATTCGCATCTTGGGAAATAACTGCAGCAAATTACCGCATGCTTTTGTAATATTTGTGCAGTAAATACAAGTAGAAAGGACTTGGCGAATTAAGTAAGCATTTCCAAAGCAGTTACAGCAACCTACGACAGCGAAAAATACTGAATCTGCCCCCGCAAGACGTAGTTGGGAACGGAACAAAAATGACTCCGGAGATGGCAAAAAAGAATATTGTTCCGTAAAGACTGTTTGTATTTTTCGGAAGGAATAAATTATCGTAATCGAATTTTACTCACATTGTAGCGACTGAGAATGCCTGCGAGAAATGTTGCATTCAGTCACAATATACTTCACGACTGCACAAACGCTGAGTTTCTGTGACAGAGAAAACGACTTTGCGCGGGCATTGATCAAGCCCGGCGACCGACAACAATTCGCCGATAGATCCGAATCTATTCACTATTCGCAAATTCGATCGTTCGAAATTAGCTACAGACGCGTTTTCACCAATATTTCTAATAGGAGGAACGAATTATAACTATTTTTACCCCCGAAAACTGTTTCGCGTTTCGCACTGCACTTCCTTCTTTTCTTATTGTGTTTGACAGTTGCTGTAGACTGCGGATCGCATCGAGTACCGTTAGCTAGCTGTAACGACTAACTAGCTCTGCACGAGATAACTGTTCCGTTAATGCCTGGTATTGCTGAAAAAACTGTAAACCTGTGCGAATGCCACTTAACAATGTTCGACGACCAATCGAATATCCTCGCAAGAATTAACAAAAAGAACTACATACTAATAAAACTGCAGCCTATACTGCGAAAATTGAACGCCGGTCGAAAAAATGATGTAGCAACAATTTCCCGCTTGATTAAGGACATACAATATGACTTACCTTCGGAACATACAGTTTTCGGCTATCTAAATGTTTAACACTTTTTTCTAACACGATTTCACGTAATTTCGCGACAATATCTAGCACATCCACTCGGTAAGGGGTGAACTTGGATACTTGTGCCCATCGATTAGTGTAGTCGCTCACCGCAAAGGGCACACCGATAAGTAAGGTGAATTTTGCAACACTGCTAAAGCACTCAAACTGTATGCAGGTGAATAATAGGTGAATGAAAATGAGTAGAAGAGAAAAGTGGGAATATGCTGAAACGTTTAAAAAAACGATAAATGTTAAAAATTTCTTGAGTAAAGTGCAATTTATGCGATTTAAGCAAGAGTGTATGAAAATGCGTAGAAGTACAAAATGCTAATATTTAGAAGAGTAAAAATTTTTAAATATTTTAAAAAATCAAACTTCGATGACGGATTGGAAATTATCTCAACCCAATGTGCTTGCTAACTGATAAGTATTCCATATAAACGATTGCGGTTAGGGTCAAAGTTTTGAATTTGTGTTCTTACCAGTAAAAGTGTTTTGAAATTTTTCGGAAAAAAGTTTGCAGGATAGACAACAAAAAATGTTGCTGTAAATGCATATCATCTACAACTAGATATTAATTCAGCGATATATGCAATATCTAAGTTTTTGTCTGTATCATGATGCATAGTGATGAAAACTTTATTTGAGAGGCGTAGCTATTGATTGAAAATGTAGCAAACTAATGGGTTGCAAGTAACAAGCAAATAACTTGCATCCACACCGCATAAGCCGATTAATAGATAAAATATTATAATTTATAGTTACAAATTCTTAATAAAATGTTAATTTTGGCACACAAATTGCAGAGTTTAATAACGTGAAACGTGCCATAGCAATTGCTCTTAATCCGATAGAATATGGATTTTAAATTAACCTGACGAATATTTTCAGACAAGAATCGCAGTTCAAAGCATTGTTTGATTCATAAATTGTAATGTATTTATCCGGGTGTGGCTGAAATTCTAAGGTTGTTAAGTAAAAGGTTCGCAAAAGTGGAATTGATTAACGATCTATCGATCGTTTGTTGCTATTGTAACGAATATGAAACACTTTTATAAGCAATAATTTTTATTTCTACTAAAAACTCTTTAATCAAAGTCAAACCTACTTTTCGAAGATAATTTAAAAGCGGTCTGATTTTTTACTGATTTTATAAAGCTTACAAAACGATGATTTGGATCGAGTTTTGTTTGACTAAATTCGTTTCCAGTAGCACTCAAACTGGAAACAGCCGTGTTCACTTCGAACGAAAATCGATGACCCGAAGCTTGTGGGCACACCTATCCAAGATATTGGATCATATGAGATGCAAATAATATAAATTTTTTGTTAATTGCTCAATGAATAAAAGGTTGTGGAGTATAATAATAAATAGAATTGGGTGTATCATGTGCAGTACTTTAGGTTCAAGTTGAATCCGTTTTTACTGTAATTAATTTAATTATAATGGAAATGTATGTAGATATCTTATAACATTGCACACTGGTTACAGTTTCCCGATGTGCCAGCTAGCAGGCAAATTATGGTTTTAAGACTAAAGAAAAATATGTAATCTGCTATGAATGTGTATATATGTAACATGCAAGATTGATGGGATCTAACAGGGTAGTAGCAAAGACTTTGACTCTATGATGCATGCGCGTTTGCACGTAAAATTGAATGGAAACTAAGTAAATTTTGGGTAATAAATCAGTTATTAATATTCGATGTGATCTTCGAAGAATACTGGTGAATATATGAGAGCAAAGAATCAATAGGATGGAAGAATTCATAGAATGAGTGGCTACTAGTTTCGAAAGTATGCACTGTTTCTCAAAAAATCAATAATCACCCACTGCAAGTGATCACATCAGTTAGATATACACTATGAGCTTAGTTAAATTTGAATTTTTATCGTCCCAGAATTAGAAAATATTTCTATTTGAATATGGTAATTTCACATTAACGTTTAGAAAAATTTTCTTTTTGATAATCGACAGAGAATACTTAGCTCAGAAATTTTAAGATGAAATAGCTCGATATCGCCAAAAACCAATAAATATGTTATTCAATAAGGACATAGCAATTCACCGAAAAATCACCGTTGTACGTGAACACGTCATCCGATTGAGCTGAAATACTCAAGATACAGTGGTATATATGGAACAGGTCCTAGTTTCACCAAATGTTGGTTTCTTTAGTGCTTTGGCACCAACTGCCATATAATTGATATTTTAAGTGATCTTAAAGTCCTAACAACAAATATATTTTCAAAAAACCAAGTAGGGTAAGTGCACTAGAAGTCGGCTATGCGTCAGAAGTCGGCCACTTTGTCTATACACTTTGAAAATAAGAAAAAAAACGTCTAAAAAAAAGGAAAAAATACTCTAACGGATTGGTTGAAACATAGTCTCGAAGTGGCGTAAAATCTAGCGCTGTATGTTAAGTCTAATGAACGCAATTATTCATTCAGTTTGTGGAATCGTCAACTGCACTCAAAAACTTCATGTGAATGTCATATTTTCTTAAGAAGTGATATACAAATTATCCTTAAATATTTACTGTTTTTGTGTGTGATCGGTGTTGAAAATCAACTGGTGTGTAAGTTTTTCACGCTAGAATCTTAACTTTATTGAAATAAATTGATTTAATGCTGTTAAATTGAAAAATATGAGGAGGCCGTATACTGAATAATATATTTTACGATATGTTCAGTTTCCGGCCATGGTGGCCGAGTATTGAAACTTCACTAGAAATGTTATTTTGGTTATATTTCCAAGGAAATGACGTCATATGTTGACTATAAGGGAGAATTATTAAAAAATACAGTATTGTTAAAAAATATTCAGTATTCGGCCCCATATAAATCATGAAAATTTACCTTGGCCGAAAACTGATGCAGAAGATTTTAGTAATCGGCCTCATCTAACGTTTTTCTATAGTTGTTCTTTATTTCCAAGGAAATGAATAACGAAACGGAAAAAGACGGGACTGGCCGTATATTACCAACTCTAGAATCTTACAGAAAAAATAGGATTATAATGGCACTTAATGATATCCGCAATAGTAAGCTAAGCATACGTAAAGCTGCGGCTAAATATTGCACCCCATGCAAGATCATTTGCATGGAAGAATACCTGACGAGTGCGACAAAAAAGGTCCAAGTTCCATATTATCTACTGAGGAGGAAACAGCCATTACTGAATAGTGCATTAAGTTATCTAAATGTGGCTTTCCTCTAAAGCATGATGATTAATTGAATACTGTTCAAAATTTTTTGAAAGATGATGCCAGGGTGAATTCGTTTAGAAATAATCGTCCTGGAGGAACCTGGTTAAAATCGTTCTTTAGAACAAATCCTTCTTTAAGTTTAAGAGAAGCAGAAATACTACATAAAGGCAGAGCAGCTGTTACTTTGCACTATATTAAGAACTGGTTCAATGAACTCAAAGAATTTCTTCCAAGAAAACCAAGAACCCAGAAAATTTTCAACCAAGAAAATTTCCTTCCTAGGCGAATCATTAATGGCGACGAAACTAGCTTCTGCCATTGTCCCAAAACTCGCAAAGTTATTGCTCCTAGGGGCTACAAAACATTTATCAAGTGGAATCAGTTGAAGAAAAGGGTACAATCACAACATTGCTAACCTTTTCGGCTGATGGCAAAATACTACCACCCTTAGTAGTTTTTCCATACAAACGCTTTCCTAAAGATATTGTGTATAGCGTACTAAATGGTTGGATCCTTGGTAATACGGACTCTGGGTGGATGCGGATCGAAACATTCTATGAATATGTGACAAACTGTGTCAGTAGCTGGCTGGTTGAACAACAAGTACCAAAGCCTGTTTTGCTGCTGGTAAAGGCAACTGACAACAAATATCCTTCAAATTAACCTAATGAAATATTTGTGATTGCTTCATCTGCAATCAAAGAAGTGTCAGAAGATCTTGCCACATAAGGAATCAATGATATTATATAGGAATCAATTTGATATAGTTTTGAAGGTTTTAGAGGAGTCATCGAAATCTCAGAGCGAAGAGGACACTAATAAGTCAACAGTCAGTATGAAAGTTTCGTCACTTCGTTGCCGAGTGTTATTCGATATTAACGACGATGGAAAGTTGCGAGTGTCAATTTTAATAATGCTGAAGTCCTGATTCATCTAACAATATGCTCAAACCTCTCGCCGAAAACATGACCTGCTTAAACTCAACTCCAAAGTCAAGTTGCAAAGATGATCAAAAACTGAACTTTGAATTGCGAGCCAGGAGGCTGGTTTTTTCTAACTATGGTGCAGCCATAGAAAAAACATATGCTGCAGAAGCTAATAAGGAAAATTTAACTGCAGAATCAGCGTCTGTTCATTTAGAGATTCCCAGCACCATACAATTAAACACCAGTCACACGTCTAGCATTATTCCAATTAACCTTCTTTACCGACCGAAAAAGAAATTCGTACGGTTCCTAATGTCTTCTAGGGTTTTGTGCCAACACCTGGTCTACTTTTTATTGCTAATTTATGTCTACGCCTGAATTTTTCGCCTCTTGTCTTCAAATTTAGGCAGATAATGTGTATTCAATATTAAACATATTTCGTTTGTTTTACCTAATCTAGTTTATTCCTAATGAGCTAAAACTCTCGATTTTTTCTTCACACCGAACAAAAGAAATAAAACTGTTCGTAGAAGATTATTATTGTTCTATGTCCAGAAAGACATAGTACATATTAGCAGTACTATTGTATTACCCAAAGCATTAGCAATTACCTTAGAATTTGAGGGAATTATTTTCAAGCACTGATTACTTTAAATATTAATAAACTAGTGAAAATTGATGCAATCAAAGCAAAAATTTAAATTATTTATAGCTAAATTCGTAGCCAATAGCTAAATGAAAAATTTTGTAGCTAAACAGGTTCGTGTTGTAGCCAAATCTAGCTACAATGTAGCTAAATTGCCATCACTGATAACAAGGTCCACACCAAAATTCAGCTTTTCCCCTAATTTTTCCGAAGCATCATGTCAAATTTCTCTGGACTATATTGCAAAAAAAGCTTGCTCTCGTCGTTGAATAATTCTGGGTCTACGAATGGCATGCTCCACATTATTACTGGAAAATGTGAAATCTGAAGGGTATCAGGCCCGCGAAAAGCCAAGGCATTCCATCACTTTCACTCATTCAGTAATATGTTATTTCGTATTATATACAACTCACGCTATGTGATTGACATGTGCCACGATAAAAGTGTGTATGCCAATTTAAAAAAAAAGAAGTAAGCATTACAAAATCCTAAACAATAGCCTTCCATTACACAACTAAACAGTTCAACGGCACAATAACAATTTTCTCACTGTGTCATCTGTTTAATTTCAATTAACAGTTTGAAATGATTTCGCAATAAATTATCATGTTTATTGTGATCAAGTGAAAAGACTAATTTGTTGCCGTTGTTTATTCGAAAGTGATGCAGCGCCACGCATGAGAAATTTTCTTTGTAACAAACCTATCTTTACGCTTGTCACCGAATGCAGCACATTAGTTATTTAGTCTCTGTCGGCATTGCATTGAAACTATGAATGACAACAAACTTTTTTTTTCATCGTAATTAAATTGAATGTTGCAGCAGTACATCTGTTCAATGAAATTTCAATGAAACAGTGTTTACTGCTACATAAAAAAAAAAGTGAAATTTTCGTAATCGGTCATGTTGATTCGAATTTTTCGTGCAGTTGTAAACAGTCGGTGGTTCAAATCGTATGTCTCCTTAAAAATTTGTGCAAACTGAACGATCGTGTTCTAGATGACTTACTAGTTCTCAGTAGACAGGCTCTATAAGCGAGGAGTTTTTTTTTTATCATATACGCTAGAGTCTATAAAGTGCGAACGGTAGTCATAGTACTAATTGTGGTCTGCAGAGATCTGACGCTAAGTCGTCTATCACATATTTAATAATCCACCCCCGGTCAGTCGGAGTAGCATTTAAATGTGCTTTTCGCTTTCTGGTGTTAAATCACTGATTGATGTTGAATCCTTGCAGTGTAATTTCGATGGAAACTCTGCTCATTACAAGCTCCAAGTCTCGAATCTCGTTCATAGTATTAATTTTCATCGTGAGCTATCTTCAGAGCGGGAGCGTAGGTGGATTAGGATGGAAGAATGGACAGACGAATTCGTGCGCTGGTCACAAGTAAATGAGTTTCTTAAGGCAGTATTCTGGTCTAGAGGCTCGATTTTACGGACGCAATAAAAAAAAAACATAAACATTTTTGGTATATATTTTTTTTGTAATTCTTTTAATAACATTTTGAAAGTACGAAAATGTATTCAAAAAATAAAAAAAAAAATAAAATTGATGTAGATACAGGCCGGCGAAGTGAAGGCTCCAAAAAAAAAAAACTTGTCTCATGATTGACATGATTCCAATCTTCCTGGTGGTCTGAAACAAAAAATTTTGGTGAATTTTGTAAAAAGAAGAATGTAAAATTTTTCTGACGTAGGCGATTTGAAAAGTTTTTTTTCCACAAAATGGCGTCCAGTTAAACAAAATGTCGTTTTTCTACCTCATTTTTTCAACTTTGGGCATTTTTAATAAAAAGTAGAAAAAAAATTTAAAAAATGCCTACGTCAGACGATAAATAATAGTTGCCGTGTTCCATTTTTACTAATTAGTACTTGCAAGTACTTGGGAGTAGAGCACAAAAGGAACGCCATCTTCGTTCATACGAGTAGATTCTAACCTGTCAAATTATATGCAGTTTTCAAATGTAAAACAGTTGAAAAAAAAGGGAGAAAATAACAAGAATAAATCGATAAAGAATATCAAAACAACTAGCAGAAAATTAACTCTTTTAACTTTCTACACATTATGAGGGCTATTTCTAATTTCCTAACTACCAAAACATTCAATATAACCATGAAAAAACAAAAACCACCTATTGCCAACTAAATAGCCACCTCACGGCAAAAAAAGGCGTAACTTCTCATGAACTACTCGGGAACGAGAGCGCGAGTAGTTGGAAGTTGACACAAGTACTTGCAAGTACTAAATATTAATAATGGAACACGGGCAGTGTTAAAAGGGTTTGTGCAAAATTTCACGTAAATCGGTTCATTACAACTAGAGATATCATGTCAACCGTATCGAGAAAAGTAGTTCCGGGAAAAACGCGTTTAAAACTTGGAGTCTCGTTTCGGGCAGTTAGTTGGCGTGTCACAAAAATAGCTGTAACTCCAAAAATAATTCGAATTTTCGAAAATCCTTTTAAAAGCTTATTCTTAAAGGTCTAAACTTTGAAAATATGCAAACAAACAAAAAAATCGATTTGATCAAATTTCTAGACCAGGATACCCCCTTAAGTCCTTTACAACACTCAGCATGGGATACTTTTAAGTAGTTGCAGTAAAAGTTTAAGCTCAATATCTTTTGGAATTTAACAAGGGACCATTTATCCTTTTGTTGGCAATATCTTTCATTCTCATATCGAATACGTTTTGGTGAGACTATTTTTTTAGTCCAATGATGAAGAAAGGAAAATTTTCGTGATTAAAATTTTTCTATTTGTTTTCTTACAAACGAATGATATGATATTGAATTTCAGCGATAAGCTTTTAGCGATATTGAATATAATGTGCAACGTGACACAAACAACATCTATACAAACTCGTGACGCTTGCTATGGATGCTTCTTTCGAGCTGCTGCAATGTCCGGTGCTGCCAATCAGATCATATCACTTAGCCAGTGTGCAAACTTGTATCTTCCCAATACGGAATATGCTCCTTGTGCGGCACAAATTCAAGTAAATCGATCTTATATGGTCTCACCTATCTCTAACGTTTTTATATTGATCTTATCTAATATTACTAGACTTCGGGTACGATTTCACTGTCCGCAACTGGCTGCAACAATGGCTACTGTAATTTTGTTCGTTGTGTCCGACGGATAAATGCTAATAATTTGGTGAGTGACAGCAGCTCGAAAGATATTTGAACGGCACTCGTTCTTGGCTGTTTTAACATGAACTTTATATAGGTAGATGCTTGTTTCATGGCGAGTCTGACCAACCGGACTCTGGCTACGGAAGCGGATCGTGTTGGGTTCTACACGAACATGACTAGCTGCATCCTGACCAGGACCCGTTGCAATGCATACAATCCAATAACCGGAGAGCTGCAAAATCGACCAGTTCAAACAGTCGCTGTCTATGGACTAGATAAATTCCTAGGAGGACTAAATAAACAGCAGCAACGACAAACTGCCCTGTACAATTCGTTGCAGATTTCATCGAGCGGAGACATACGAATCATTACGTTTCCGGCAAATGTTAATGTTGCTGATACGTTTTGTACGCGCAGTAGTAGTTTGAGTCAAGCTGGCTTTGGGACGCTTTCATGTTAAATGCAATTCGCTTGAGTCACTCTATGGATGAATTGCGTTTCTTTTCGCATTCGTTTTAAAGTAATGCAAAATTTGATGTGTTATGTGATTTTTTTTTAATTGAATTGAATTAAAAAATATTTTTATTATGAATTGTTTGTACAATCTTAACCTAACTTACAGTTTAATTCACAAGAAAAAAAAAACTTAAAATCTAACGGCTATACTATTTTGGCCTGCTGGCTCTTATCGTTTTTTTTTTTTTTGGCTATATATTTGGCATAAATTTTGTTTCTTATACACTAATGTTTACCCAGCCTGTACAACAGCTGGGATTACACTGATTATAGTTTTCTTAAACATTACCTTACATTTAAATTACGATCTAACCTATGTCTATGTGATTTTAATATTACCAGCTTAGTCTGGGATACAACCCAGCAAACCGAAAACATCGTAATTAATTCATAAAAGAGTCATATTTTACGAATGTTCTTGTCGTTAACGAGCTCGCAAATGGATCGAAAACGATTCATTGGTCCTACTAAAATGGCCATCCGAGAAGAATCATTTTTAACGATTCGTAAATGAGTTAGAAAAAATGTGGTTTTAGCGAGTATATATCACCTATAAACTCGTTAAAAGTGATATATTTATGAAGTAAAAGTGATACTTATAACGATTTCAGATATATTTGCTTGAATTGAAAATGAGTTAAAGTTATTTACTCATAGTAGAGTAAATTTGAAAGACTGGATGAAGCAATATAGGCTATTAAAGACGAACATAAAATATCGTTATATAAGAACACTGTTCAGCATAGACTAATTCACAGGACAGTCGAATTAAACTGAAATTTTGTTTGGGATACCGCGACCAGCAAACGAGGGGAAAAATCTATGTAAAATCTGCTGCTGAGCTGCATATGCCACAGGGCACATACACATGGCTTACATTATTTATTGCGTCGGTCATCCTAAGCAAAATTATTGCTGGGAATCATTTTATGAACAGGCTTGGTTTCGTATGAGGGATATGTGTGTCGATTGTCGAGAAACTATCGTTTTTACTAAACGCTCACTAAATTGTTTGTTGGGAACCTTCACTGAAATTTTATCGAGGAGCAATATTTCTTTAGCTACATCTTCCTTTTTCTCTCTTTGCTCTTTTTCACAATTGAATAATGTGTCTAATGTTAGAGGGACATAGCAACAAAAATAAATAGAAATGAAAACATTTTAATGATATTGCTAATCAGTCATATATTTTTAAGTAAGAAATAAACAGCGTTGTTTCAAATATATTAATTGTCAAAGTAAAATTGAATACAAATACAAAATAGCAAATGAGTACCTAAATATGGAATAGGTACCCAAATATGGAACATAAGCGTAATTCATTGTTTTGATAAAAAAAAAATGGCATAAACATCTCAAAACAAAATCGTTATGGCCAATAGGGTAAAAAAGCTCAATTCACTTGCAAAAGTCGGAGATCCATATATCAAACTCAGGACCAGCGCAATCACTATGTGCCCAAAGCCCACACATTATGCACTTGATCCAAGTTTTTCCTTTATTATCCTTGGAAAAAAGTCCTTGGCAAAACATGCATTCCGCATCGGCAGAATCAGGAGATTTTTTGCCAATAAGCTCACCAGGTTCACTCTCTGCGTTGAACTGGATAACAGTCTGTTCCTCAAAGTCTTCTTCTTCAGAATAAGTCTTAATATTCTTTGTTCGTTTATTTCTCTTGTTATTCTTTGTCTTGGCCAATTTAATTTCTTTTGCTTCTCTCTTAATATTTTTATCTATCAAATCATTTTTGTAGAATGATGTTGTTATAACTGCTGCTACTGCAGCTTTTCTTCCCCTGTTAGACACTTTTCTTCTTTTGTCTGGCACTGGACATATGGCATACGGAGTCACCAGATCTAGACTACTGGGGTTAAGTCTGGCAGTCGAGGGTTCAGGCTCTGCATTAGGACCTGTGTCTGTTACAGGTATTTCTGTTAGGGCTTGGTCAGTATTAGATCTAAATTCCATTATAGCCATATTGGTTGCACAACAATCTCTAACAGCATTTTGTTCCGCAGCAATGTAATCAATATCACTGAATACATTTTTATTGAAACGCCATAGTCCTGTCACGCGAAAGCCATTTGCTGCAATCTCACCTGTTTGTGCTTTCAAGTAGGATCTGCCGAATAGCTCCACAATATCATATGGACTTAGAGGTCTATATTTGTTTCTTATCCACATACGAATTTCTTCACTGTAGTAAGTTTTCAACGGCCCCATAAAAGTTTTGTCCAACGGCTGGAGCTTATGAGTTGTATGTGGAGGTAACGATACAATTTCCACGTTATTTTCTCTCGCGATGTCTCTTATATCGATATTACGAGTGTGACTAAAATGGCCATCTAATATCAATAAAACCTTTGACTCAGGAGTCGGGTTGGTGTGTTGAATGAAATGCTTGAACCAATCGGTAAAGATGTTCATTTGAATCCACGCTGATGGATGAGCAACCCCAACAGATCCTATTGGACAGCCTTTCATTGGCTGAGCGCTCATATTTTTCCTTGGAAATATAATGAAAGGTGGCACAAAATGACCAGTAGCATTCATGCAAATAACTGTTGTCATAAGAGATCCTCTTTCTTCTGAAGTAAGCGAAGCTATCTGACGTTTTTCTCTGTGCCCGACGATTTGGGGTATCTTATTTTGTACAATTGTTAAACCAGTTTCATCCACGTTGCATATACGGTTAGGTGGATAGTTATTTTTAGTGTAAACTTCTTCGAGAAGAGTGAAAAAGGCATCCACTTTTTCCTTCTGAAATCCAAATGCTCTGGCAAAAGACGTACCTGTTGGTTTTCGTATTGAAAGCTTGGTCTTATGACGGTTTAAAAATAACTTTAACCACTTTTTTCCTGCCATACCTGATTCAGCGAACGGATGCTGCAAGTTGTTACGCTTTGCTAGCATATATGCCATTCTGCGAAGATCGTTTCGCGTCAAACCATAAAACTTGCTTTCCATAATTAAAAGGTACTCTACCAGCTGACATTCAAGTTTTGCACCCAACACTGGCTTTCTTCCTAAAGTAGTGGTTGCTGCCTCTTCTGGGGACTGTTCATCTTTTTGGCATAGACGAAACAAAGTTGTCCTAGGCACTTGAAAATGCTGCGCCGCTTTTAAATATCCCATTTTTTCTTCCCAACGAAGTTTATTGCTTCCGCCATTTTTTCTTCATTCCAGATCTTACGTTTTTTGGTCGGTTGTAAAGCCGCCATTCTACAAATACAAAAAAACATATATTACCAAGAGAAATAATAGCAAGTACCAATCATCTGACATAGTAGGACCTTATTATGGACTATTCCATAATTAGCCACCACCGACTGTCCATATTTGGATTTTCATATGCGTCCAAACTTGTATCAATATTTTTTCAAGTTTCGTTATTTCAAATCCAAAAGGCCGCAAAATATTGGTTGAAACATTATATCGACGCTTAAAAGTATAACACTTATGTACCAGTACATACATATTGACCAAAAATATTCATTTATGACATACCTTTCAAAGTTTCGCAGTGGAGACAATACAAAACACTTCTATCACAAGTACTATATTCATTCAACTGACACGCTCACGTGAGTATGATACTAAAGTAAGCAAATGAAATAGATGGAGGTCGCGTGTTGCCTTTGCAACTTATTTGTTCTGAGAAATCAAGGAATTCCATATTAAGATGCTATTCCATATTTGGTTACTTTCCTCTAATAACAGAATACTTGATTTTGTTCTTACTAACTCTCCTCTGTCGTCTGTTCGTTTATGTGCTGCTCTGTCACCTTATGTCAGTCCTGTTCTTCACCATCCACCTCTTGCTATAGAACTTTCCTTCACCTCATTCCCTAAAAATAAAAATACCTCTGCGCTGCGTTATAACTTTGCTAAAGCTGACTTCACTTTCATGTCCAATGTTATTAATGCTGTTAACTGGTTTGCTTTTTTCAGAGGTCTGCATGTTGATGATGGCCTTCATGCGTTCTATGATTTCTTGTCTAATATTGTTTTCTGTCACACTCCCACTTTTCGTGTTCGCAGAAGTATTCATCCGCCTTGGTTAACTGTTGACGTGTTACGTGCTCTTAAAAACAAAGTCGAGGCGCGTCGGTAGATTTCGAAGCTCCGGCTTAGAGGCTGACTTACTGAGATACAGAAATTTACGATCGTATGCTAAAAAGATGGTTAAAGATGCTTATCATGCCCACATTGAATCCTCCATATCATCCTGTCAACAGAAACCCTTCTGGTCCTATATCCGTTCCCTTAAAAAGTCTCCCTCTATCTCTTCTCTGATGCACCTTAATGATTTGTCTGCTTCCTCGTCTAAAGAAATATGTGAGCTGTTTGCTCTTGTCTTTTCTTCTGCTACCTCTCAACCTAATCCATCTTTCTCTGCTAATATTCTCTCTGCAGATGCTAATAATTGTTGTTTGTTTTTAACGAGCCCGTTGGAGGTCGAAGGTTTGCTTGCTAACCTAGATAGTAGCACCAGCTGCGGACCCGACGGCTTACGTAACATATTTGCAAAGTTATTGTCATCATCCTTGTGTGTTCCTTTATCTGTCCTCTTTAACCTTAGTATTGCTTCCTGTACGTTTCCTTCTTCCTGGAAGTCAGCAAATATTAATCCCATCCTTAAAACCGGAAATTCATCGTGCGTCTCCAATTATCGTCCCATATCCCTTCTATCTTGCTTCAGTAAGCTTCTCGAAAAAGTTGTTTACAACAGGGTTTACCCTCTAATTGAACCTCTTCTCGCTTCTGAGCAACATGGTTTCGTCAAAGGTAGGTCAACAGTTTCCAACCTTCTTTCGTTCACCAATACTGTTGCCTCCGCTATCGACCAGTAAAAGCAAGTGGATGTATTATATACAGACTTTGCCAAGGCTTTTGACTCCGTGAACCACGAAATCCTCCTTTCAAAGCTTGATGGTTTCAATATTTCGGGTCAGCTTCGTTGCTGGTTTTCCTCATACCTTCGTGATCGTGCTTGTTTTGTAACGTTTCACTCTTGTTCTTCTTCCCCCTTTTATCCTACTTGTGGTGTCCCGCAAGGGTCAATTCTTGGTCCTCTCTTTTTCCTCCTGTTTATTAATGATCTCCCTTCTCTCTTCAGCTCCCCGTGTCTCTTGTACGCTGATGATCTGAAAATTTTCAGGGTCGTGTAGTCAGTGGATGACTGCTCCCAGCTGCAGGATGACCTGTCTGCTCTGGGTAACTGGTGCTCTGTCAACTGTATTTCCCTTAATGTTGCTAAATGTTTCCAGATGTCCTTCACATGTAAATTATCCCAGATCACGTTTCCCTATTCTATCCTTGGCTCTTCCCTCCATCCAATTGATAATTTCATGGACCTTGGTGTTGTGTTTGACACTAAATTAAAATTTGATGTCCACATTTTGCGTGTCACATCCAAGGCCTCGCGCTTGTGCGGCTTAATTCTACGAGCGTCCAAACCTTTTACTGATATCTCCTCGTGTGTACGCCTGTACATCTCCTTTGTGCGTAGTGTCCTCGAATATTGTTGTCAAATTTGGTGTCCTCATTATCGTTTCTTAATTGATGCTGTTGAGTCTGTACAACGTAAATTTACTCGCTCACTATTCCTCAAGTTCCGTATTCCCTACTGTGAGTATAGTATGCGTCTTTCAATCCTTGAGATCCCTACCCTTATTTCACGCAGAGTGTATTTCGACGAATGTCTCCTATATAAAATGGTTACTGGTTCTATTACTTATATCCCCAGAGCGCAGTTATCTGTTCGTGACCAGGTACATTCTACCAGGTCTTCATTTATCCTCAACGTACCATTTGTTCGTGCTCATACATATTTTTACTCTCCTCTTTTACGCTTGCTTAGGCAACATAATTCTTTGAATATTGGTCCTCTTCCGCCTTCGTTACGCATTTTTAAAACTATGTTAAGAGGATGCGTTTTATCGTATGAAATAAAGTAACTCTTTGAATTTTTAATGTCATGTCTGTGTTGAATTATGATTAAATTTCACCGCCTCATTATACTTTGTTTAGTTTTAATTTATAGTCTCTTTACTTTTTATATATAAGTTTATTCCTTGTTTAAACTTTAATTGGATTTGTATCTGTTGATTTAGACAATAATTCCGCCGCACAAAGGGATTAAATTTTAAAAATTCCTGGAAATCGATTTCGAGGTACTTTAGAGATGGGCCAGGAGTAATCTTAGATGTTCCGAACGAGACAGCGAGTTTCTTGGTCTTGTTGCGAATAGTTTGAGATCCCAGATACTTGGAGAGATTGCGAAATACGCAAAGCTTAGTCTTACTGCTGTTTGGTTTGATGCCCCATTCGTCAAAGTAAAGATTTAGTTCTACCAAGTAGTATTCCAGGCTCTTCGCTGCTTTGAGCGGGTCTTGGCTCGACGCGAATAAGAGCGTGTCATCGGCATATTGGAGGATTTGGACTTGGGGTTGGCCCACTGGAATTGAAAGGTCAGCGATGAATATGGTATAAAGAATTGGTCCAGTGACAGAACCTTGTGGCACTCCTGATGTCACAGGTTTAATGATCGAATCTGTTCCATTAACGCTGACATAATAAAGGCTGTTGGTAAGAAAGCTTGCGGCGAGTCTTATTACCTTTTCCGGGAATCCAAACTTGATCAACTTAAACAGAAGGCCTTGGTGCCAGACGGAATCAAAAGCCTTCTCGATATCTAAAGCACACACCACAGTCGGAATGGTTCGCTCATTCAAATGAGACACTATTTGATCCTGCAAGTATGAGATAGTGTGCTGCGTCCCGTGCTTGCGCCTAAAGCCAAACTGGTGCTCGGGAATTATATGTGTGAGCTCACATTATTTTTTTTTATCATTTCCATCCAAATTCTCTCAAAAATCTTCCCCAAGTTAGGAAGCAAAGAGATCGGACGGAAATTGCTGGCCTCTTTATTATTACCCTTCTTATAGATGGGAACAATCTTTGCTACTTTCCATGTGTTCGGAAAGTAGCCATTGTTCAGGGCGTTATTGAAATCAATAGAAAGAATTCTGAGCATAGAGATGGGTAGATGTTTAATAATGAAATTAGACATTCCATCATGCCCAGAAGACTTCTTACTTTTTCTACCGCGCAGCAGTTGCACCAAGTATTCACTATTGTCAAAGTGGAACCGGTCATCTGCATTTTGCGGATCATCCGAAGGGTTCTCGGATGAAAATGTGGCCGAAGTGGCCCATGCCTATGAAAAATTCGCTTTAACTTACAGCGCCAAATGTGTCTCACTTTCATGTGCTTAACAATTTTCGGCGGTAGCGTGTGATTCTGATATTTGTTAAGTGTGATCAAGCGTGCATTTTGGACAACGGTTTCGTTTATGATAACATTGACGGACTCTATTATATTATCAATCTGACGGTTTGTTAAGTTTTCCGTTACACAAACATCAAGATTTCCTACCGCAACGTCTATGTCGCGCTGAAATTTGCCCCAATCGGTATTTTTGAAAGATCGGGTTGTCTTTGGGGGTCTTTCCATGAAGGTGAAAAAAGAGCGGAACTGAAGTCGAAGCTTTACGGCAAAGTGATTAGACATACCAGCATGCGTCCAGCAGTGTGGGGGATCAATACTGCTGCACAGGTCGTCTGACAGGAGAAAAAAGTCAATGGTAGAGTTACTACTTGGTCTGGTTGGTGAGTTCGGAGCAACTACTTGCAAGGGAATGGGAGGACTGCTTAATTGCAGCCATTCGAGCAACACCCTACCGTTTCCATTGGTCACGGAATCTCCCCATTGTGGATGTCTCGAGTTCAAATCGCCACCGATAAGCGAATATTTATATTGGGATATGATTGAGTTAAACACTCCGAAATCATGTAGCATACTTGACTTTGACGAACTACATCGAACGTACAGAGATGCTACTAGGATTCGCCTACGGTCCGTTGTTTTGACTACAGCTGCAGCAAACGCACAGCACTTCAGATCGGGGACCGCGACGGGCTCCATGTCCAGATTACTCCTAACCAGTATTGCCGCGCTGCCATTTTGGTGGTCAAAGACAGTGGTAAACCCTCTAAAGCTGACTGTAAGGAATTCTGAAAGTCTTGTTTCTGTTATCAACTCAAGATCCAATTTCAACGCATCAAGGAGGTGTTGAGCAGACGCTCTTTGTGCCATCGAGATGAGCGAAGCGCTATTACAAGTGGCCACGTCAACCAAATTATTTGAGAAGGGTAGTCAGCAGCTTGAGAGTGGCAACCAGCCCCGCAGCATAATTTCCTGCCGCCAATACTTGGCTGATAAAGTCATTTATCAGTCCAAGATTGACATTAGCAGGAGATGACCCCTGCGAAGCTGGAGCTCGCTAAGAACCAGAACTCGGGGAAGCAGTAGCTCCTACTGCCTGTGCGTAGGAGATGCCACTTCGCCTGTAGTTTGAGACGCTCTGCGTTCCCTCTTTTTCTTGAGGACTGCAATGACATCATCAGGGGTGTAAACCACATCAGGTGTATTTTCCGGGGTGGCTACTTCTGCCGCCTTTATCATTACTTCGCCAAGTGAGCAAGCTGCTTTTTCTATGTCATCAGGAGTTTTAAGCGCTACGTCTAAGTTTAAATGGGAGCTAATATACATTTTATATGCTTTCCACTTGGTTCGCCTGTTCGTCAGATTTGAATTATAGATATTATTTGCAGGATTGCCGTAGACTGTGAATTCCACTGGAGAGTGGTCCGATGAAAGATCTGCCCCTGTGTTTGTTGTGATGTGATGTGCAGCAAACCCTTTAGAGAGCCCAAAATCAATTAGGTCCGGGATCTTTCGTCTGTCTGTTGGCCAGTAGGTGGGCTTTCCAGGTGAGCATACTTTGAGATGTGAGCTTTGTATGGCGTTGTACAGTTGATTTCCCTTTGGCGTGATGAGTCGTGAGCCCCAATGGGTTTGCTTGGCATTGTAGTCTCCAGCTATTAGAAATTTATTACCCAGCTGTTTAAATGAACCATGTTTATATTGAACCATGTTTATTTCAACTAAATAAGATATCATTATTTAGCATTATAATTTTACAAGATCTAGCATTATTTAGCATTAAATAAAATTGAATCTAGCATTATTCCAAAAAAATTAATGGCAGCACTGATTTTAGGTACTACGTTCTACAAAGAAACGCGCTTTTAACACACAAAATCACACTTTTATTCTCTAAACCCTCTAAACATACATGCTAACAGATGAACTACGGATCTAATTAATTTCTAATGCGTAGCTACACTCTCTATAAATATGTCAACGCCAAACTCCGTCAAAGCGGCGTGCCTCGGAACTATTATGCATTCGTATCTGGTCAAGTTCCGTACATTTGAAACTTAAACCAAATTTATGAAAAGAACTTGCAAAGAACCGAAAGCTTTTTGATGGTGTATTAGGTATATGTCTCAGATAAATAGTCGAATAGAATAGTCGAATTTCAATGCAGTGGTCCTTAAACTGAATTGAAATTCTATACCAATTTAAATTTAATTTAAACTGAATTGAAATTCTATACAAATTGCAATACGTTTAGGAAATAGGAGATTTATTGCCCTGCTTGGGCAATCAATGGCCTGCCAAAATACGTTAGCATAAGTGAAACGGACAGATTCTAACGGACATTCTCAGATTCTTCAGATTCGAACTAACTAAACTTGTATTTAAAATTTACTCGAAAAATCACAAACTCTTAGACACTTAAATAACAACCACAATTCTTCGTTCTATATAAACACTTTAAATCCAAGCATAATCGATTACTCTTATGCAAACTAGACAAAATAAACACTCACAGCATCTGAACTAAAGACCATTTTTCACACGTTCTTGAAAATTACCCTGCCAAAAAAAAATAACCACAATTCCATTTTAAATCGGGATATAATTTACATCTAGTCGAAAATAACAAAAGCACTTTTCATCCATATTGCGATCCTGTCTAAATATTTTCATTTCGGTACATATATACTCACAAAATGTCGACATCTCATCTAGTTGAATTTTCGAAAATCGCAAAACTACTCATATCAATTCATTTCGTTGCCCTACTTCAATTGGCATCCTTCATAATTATTTTACTATCATTGCCATCAATTGAAGTTGTGAAAATATCTCTGGCAATCTTTTTGAAATATTTTTCTTTTTTGTTGTTGTTTTGAAAGAAATCGAGAGGGGAAGCACAAGGACACACTACAAAGGGAAATCGAATTGAGTGTTGCTGTAATGCAATTAGGATATACTTTCCGTTGAAGGTATGAAACGTG
The DNA here is from genome assembly GCA_963978885.1 of Nemotelus pantherinus. Taxonomy (NCBI): domain Eukaryota; kingdom Metazoa; phylum Arthropoda; class Insecta; order Diptera; family Stratiomyidae; genus Nemotelus; species Nemotelus pantherinus. Next base: position 6,489,838 of record OZ022267.1, on the reverse strand, counting down.
TAATGCATTGCTCTTTGTTGTCATGATTGTTTTTTTTTACACCAATTTCTTTTTATTTTGCTCGAAGAATACCTTCAGATTGATGTCAAGGAGCATCAACTGAGAGGTGCTATAATGCTAATGGTCTCTTTGTGATGTTAGGTTTGCTTTGAGAGGAAACTGTTTTAAAATGCGCTTCGGATATAGAGACGAAATTAAGGGAATTTGAAAATTTTACACTATAATTAATGTTTTGTTTTGTTTTTTTTTTTGTCAAATCGATACTGGACGAAAAAGCCGTTAGAGCCTTGGTGGTAGCTACTAGCCTGGACGATTGTGATTCGATTCCGAGTATGGACGTCTATTAGCATCAAACTTTTTTAGACTGCGATAAACAAGTTATTTATTTATTTATTTATTTATTGTCTAAATCCACAGAACAATTCCAATTATTGATTAGACAAGAAGAAAAAATAAAAAAAAAATAAGTACAAGTACATAAAATATGTAAGAAAAAGAAAATAATATGGAAACCAAGAAAATTAATAAGAAAATAACATGAAAACCAAGAAAATAAACAAATTCAGAATGGAATAATAATACAAAAAAAAGAATAAAAAGCAAATCGATCGGAAAAGAAACAAACAAAATGAGTAAATTAGGACATATTACGATTATAAGAGATGACGTTATTTTTTAAAGTATTTTTAAACACAGATAACGTTTGAGGCAGAGGACCAAGATTAAGGCTATTGTGCTGACGAGGCAAACGCAAGACGGGGGAAAAGAAATAGGTGTCGGTACGGGCAAATGCAACATTAAAGGCAAATAATGTTCTATTAAGACGGCCCGGTTCCCTAACTGATAGTTGAATGCTGGGGTCAACCAATATACTGCCTTTAAAAAGTTTAAAAAGGAGGCACTCGTCGAGAAACACTCTGCATGACTCAAGGGAAGGAATTTGAAGGATGGAGAGGCGCATACTGTAATCACAATACGGAATACTGTACTTATAGAACAACGAGCGGGTGAATCGGCGTTGCACGGATTCAAGATTCTTCAGTCAAAAATCACGCCAAGGTCTTTGATATTAGAAGCAGCATTGAGAGGAGAGCCCAGGACACAATAGGAGAAGAGCAAAGGAGATATTTTGTGGGTGAAAGACATTTGATGACACTTCGCAACATTCAAAGTGAGGGCATTAGCAGTGCACCAGTTAGCCAAAGTATCCAAATCGCACTGCAATATGGTACAGTCACTAGCGGATTCAATCACTCTGAAAATTTTAAGATCATCAGCGTACAAAAGGCAAGGTGCGTTAAAGAGGGAAGGAAGGTTGTTAATAAACAAAAGGAACAATAAAGGGCCAAGAATGGATCCTTGCGGAACTCCTGAGGTAGGAGAAAAAGGTGTAGAAAAACAAGAGTTAACAGTAACGACACAAGAGCGATCACAAACGTAGGAAGAGAACCAACAAAAAAGGGCACCAGAGATACCAAACCCAGCTAGCTTTGATAGAAGAATAGCATGGTTCACAGAATCGAAGGCCTTGGCAAAGTCGGTATTGATGACATCTACCTGCTTTTGCTGGTCGATTGCGGAAGCAACGGTGTTTGACAAAGTCAATAAGCTAGTAGCCCTTGACTTACCTTTGATGAATCCATGCTGTTCCCTGGCCAGCAAGGGCTGGACGAAAGGGTACACTCAATTGTAAACGACTCTTTCGAGAAGCTTACTAAAACAAGGTAAAAGGGATATGGGACGGTAATTAGAGATGGAAGAAATATCACCAGCTTTAAGGATGGGAAATATGTTGGTGGATTTCCAAAGGGAAGGGAAGGTTCCGGTTGAAATGCTGAGGTTAAAAATTATTGACAGAGAAACACACAAGGAAGATGAAAGGGATTTGGTGAAAAAATTTGGAATGCCGTCAGCACCGAGGCTAGTGCTTGCATCAAGAGATAACATTAACAATTCTACTTCTAATGGATTAGTAAGAAAAGCAGAAAGGGTACAATCAGGAACTGGAAAAAAGGTTGAAGGCGAAGAGCTACTATGACGGGAGGTGAAGGAAGAGAAAAATTGAGCAAAAAGCTCACAAGAATCTTGAGGTGAGGACGCAGACTTATCATGAAGATACATAGCAGAAGGAATGCCAGAGGAAGTTTTAAGGGATTTAATATAGGACCAAAAAGGTTTAGGATTGTCAGAAGTAATAGAAGTTTCGACATGCTCTAAATAAGCACGCATAGCATCGTTGGCTGCCCTTTTAGCAGCAGCCCGTAATCTTTGAAAATTCAAAAGGTCATCAAGTGAGCCAGACCTTTTGTATTTGCTACGCGCTGCATCTTTGGCTCTAAGAGCAACCGCGACATCAACGGTGAACCACGGAGGATCGGAACCTCTTTTACAGCGAAAGGAAGGAGTGTAACAGGAAATTAAGTTGGACAAGAAGGAATAAAATTTGCAGATAGCATCATCCACACTTAGCCCTCTGAAGAAATTATACCAGTTAGTACAATTTATTTCATTGGTCAAAGCAGAATAGTTTGCTTTTTTAAAATTGAAACGAAGTCTAGAGGCATGCTTGTCTTTAGACGAACGGTTTATAGTTAAGAGGTCTGTTTCCGTACTTACAGCAAACTGCAGCAGTAACAGAATTTGGCAGCTGGCTTCTTTTTGTTGCAAAATTTGGCTTGCATTTGGCTTGCAGCAAAAGTACGAAAACAACTTGCTGCGAATATATTTTAATATATTATAATAGATTCAAGTACGGAAACAGACCTAATTCTATACAAAGAGGAGGGTGATGAGGATCAGGGCGCACATACGGAGACAAAGAAGAACTCAAGCAGAGTGAAGAAGGGTGAAGATTAGTCAGAACAAGATCAAGAATCCTGTTGTTAGTATTAGGTAAGTTGTTGAATTGTGAAAGTGAGCAAAGGGACATAAAGGAAGAAGTAGCAATAGAAATTTTGTTTGAAGACAAAATACAAGAAAAAGTTTTATCCCATTCAAGCGACGGCATATTAAAATCACCTAATAACAGTAAGGAAGCGGAAGGTTAGATAAGTAGATAATTGCCGTTTATTTTGAAAGTGACAAAATGAGCCGTTTATTTTGAAAGTGACATAAGTCACTTTGTTTTTAAATCGAGATAATTAAGGGTTTCCGTTTGAACATGTTGAAAAAAATATTGATGCCAACTTTCGAGAAGATTTACTTGTATTTCCTATCGGGTAATTCCATTGAAAATCGACCAAATTTCAGATAATTTTTGAACTCACCTCCTTGGAATTAGACAATAATTTGGTATCCAGAAGGTCTGGTGAACTTATTATCGAAAATGAAATATTTTTGGAAAATATGGTATATGTGACGATATATGGCCTCTTGAAGTTTTTGAGAAACGTCGGTTCGTGTGTCATTCAAAAAATTGTATCAAATTTTCTACTTTACGTAGAGCCTTCAAATATAGCTTGTTGGAAAGGAAAAGGTGTTGGTATTCTAGAAAAAATAGTGCAAGAAACATCCTGGCGAAAAAGGATGAAAAGGATCATTACAATGTCCTTTATCCTTGAATATTTCAAAATGTGCACCTTCGATTTTTTTCATTTTTTTATATATTGTAAACAGTTATATAAACTACAAATGTGCGAAATTTCAAAGTGGAGCTCGTAAAAGTACAGTCATGACAATTTTAAAGGTCTGGAATGCTGTAACCGCTGAAGAAAATTTACAGAAAATGGTACCAAAACAAGGTAAAACTTACCAAATATGGTATGAAAAAATTTTATGTTTTCAAAATAAATTTAAAACTGTAAATGTTGTTTCAAGCCCGCAGAAGATTCTTATCCAGTTTCTAAGGTACAACGATCTGTATAATTCCATTGCTTGTAACTAATACCACTCACGCAATTTTCATCAAATTTTGTTCACATGTACTTAGAATAACGGCTGATCCAGGGCAATTCTGGCGGCTGCCAAAGTAACAATCTGTTTGTGGAGGAGAGCATATCATCAGAGATAAAAAGTTCTTATAATTAGCCAAGCTTAGATCGGAACCCTTTGTTAGAACATTTATTTTTGATTCTTTCTGATAATTGCTCTGAATTTAAAACGTAAGTATACCGGGAAATCATCTTACGGTCTTCATTTAGTTCGAAAAATGAAGGAAAAACTCCAGAAAAAAAAATTTGATAAGGTATATTGTGTCTAAAACAATATTATCTGGCTTTCCCCTATTTGCGAATAGGGGAAATTGTGGGAGAGGAAACGAAAGACAATTACTCTCTTCATAGCATAATTGCTTTTGAATCAGTTTTTGTTTTTTTTTTTGCATTTTGCAATCCTAAAATTATAGTATGCTCAATAAAACTATTGATGACCTTCTGATCGTAACTTTATTGAATTAAAGAGGCTGAACCAAAGCTGTTCATCGTCTAAGTACTAATTTATATTTACTCCATGGCTGTATTATTTTATTACAATTTTATTCACATGTATTAGATTATTGATTCAATAAAAGATATTAACAGTAAAATTTGAATTAAAATATTTTAAATAGTTTTGCTTTAGTATCAAATGTATTTTTTTTTCACGATTTATTTTTGTATTTTGCTTTAAACGTTTTTTTCTTTCTTTCAGATTTTACGCTTAAATGGTAAGTGACGGATCAAAACTTTTTTTTATGACCTTCCTAAATTATGAATATAAAATGAAATCCTCGATTTCTACTATGGTTCATTTTTGAATCGTAGTTTCCCAAACTACAAGAGGTAGCCAGATTATTAGGGACATTGTTCATATTTTTTTTTGTTTTCTCTAGTTTAACCATTTTATTTTTGAATACAATATAATTATATTAATCACGAAAACTAAATACCATATATCTTAAATTTCACATATAATTTCACATATAATTTCACATATATAGTAAATTTTCGAAAATTAAATGTGCGTTCCTCAAAAATGTAACAAAAAAAAATAGTTTTTAGTAATGTTATCCAATGTGACTGTCTCATCAAGACATTCTGAGTGGAGCTTCTAATCAAGGTGGCTGTAAGCAATACAGCTTGGTCGAACAAAGTCTTAAAAGGCAATTTGTCAAAAAAACATTTCCGCAAAGTATTACATAACAGCAAATAACCGTTATTCACATACTGCTATTTTTATTTAAAAAAAAAAAGTTATATTTACTTGATGTCAGTTCTGAACGCCGACATATTTTTAGGCTATCTGGCCTTTTGTGGACTAGTGTGTGGGGTCCCTGGTTCGAATCCAGGTATGGACCGAGAAAGTCATCAAAATTAAACAGATAAATGAATGATACGTGATCCTACCGAAGCCTAGTCAGTCTCCAATTCATCAGATACATAGTTCAAATAATCGCGAAGATCAAAAGTGAATTCGTTCGTAATTAAAGAAAAGTACCGAGAGTACCGCGAAGATCAATTGTTTCTATGTACATTAATTCAACTTGTAGTTTGGTAGTACGAGCCATTGTAGTACTATAATTCGTCGGCAGAGGCCGGTTGGCGAGCCAAACTATAAGAAGAAGAAAAATAAAAATACCGGACTATTGTTACAAATATGTTTATTGTACGAATTCTGTATTTGAGGAGCTGGAGACTGACTGGACTCCCTCGAAATCACGTGTATCATTCATTTGATTTTAATGAATTTGGATCCAGTTTTCTTAAAATTTCAAAAAAATATCTGAAAAATTTCTGATTATAAACTTAAAGAATTTTGAGGTTCGCATGATTAAATATCGATTATATTAAAATCTAGGTATAAAACTTAAAAAAAAACCCAATTAAATAAGAAACGTTACTCACGTTTCGATTATTTCACATAGGATAAGCTTGCAAAAAATGGTTCTTAAAATGTTTATTTCATCTTACGACATCTGGAGTTTTCTTCTTTTTTTGTTGGCGAATTGCTACCAAACGAGAAATAAACCCACCTGTTTTACCGACAACACAAACACTATTATAAACAAACATAATGATACCAGCATAAAAATCAATGAAATAATTTAGTGAATAGAAATAAATTTTCTGAAGAAATTCATTTAAACTAGAAAATACGAGAATGTATGAACTTTCTGTAATAATTTGGCTACCTACTGTATTTGGATGGAAAAAAATTGATTGGAATGTTTTTTAATTCAGTGAAAGTTGACTTAAAAAAGGGGAACCTTCGGAAAAATTAGGGGAAAGCTGAATTTTGGTGTGAACCTTGATACTGGCATGTTGAACAAAATGTCAAAAGTCCTCATCGATCCAAGTGCTGCGTTACTTTTTATACAGGGTCAAAGGTCACCCAAAGTTACCTTTCCTAAATATCTCAGTAACGGTCACGTCTTTAGAAAAATAATGTAAAATGAATTTGTAGCTCAGAACATTTTCTAAAAAAATATTTTAAAACTTTTTCTTGTAATCATAACTGTTTTTGAGATATATTGATCTAAACATTTGTAACTCACACAGTATCCACTTTCTCAGCGGCATGTTTATATTATCCGATTTTGATTACGACTTGGAATGTTTGTGAGCTCGTTTTTCTATGTTTAAAAGGTCCCTAAAAAACATATATACAAACATGTCTACCACACTCCAGGATAGGTGGAAAAGTGTGTTCTGAAAAGTCACCACCCCTCCCCCTCCGTTGCCATAAAACTTTGAGGGACATCTGCTCGCTAGTCTCTTGTCAGATATAAACTGTATTTCTGCATCCTGGATGGGACATTCTACGAAGGAACAGGAAAAGAAAACAACATTGCATGTGAAAATAGGTTTTGTAACGCATCATGGCCCTGTGACGCAGTGGCGTGGCGTGATAGTTTACCATAGGGAAGCAATTCGACTTTGGCTATGCTTTCTTCAAAAAATTATTATTTATTAATAGATCCCCTCTTGTTAGCTACTTTCAACATTGCTAATATAAAAACTTTTAAGAATTACGAAAATGAGAGTACATATCAGTATTATCAGTATTTTAATTATATAATTATTTTCTCTTTAAATATATGCAAAAATTATATATTGGCAAACATATAAATTAGCGAAGCTGCAACATCAAGCTATGTAAATAAAGCATTTTCAAATATAGATACTGCAACAATTACAACAACAGTGATTATGCAAATTACATGTTTATAGTCCTTCACGCATAAAGAAAATTTCAATATTGTAGTACTTATAAAAAATAACAGTAAAATAATAATATTCCCATAGCGAATAGCATATATTTTTATATTTTTAAAATAACAGTAAATATAAAATAGATGAAAATCTATTACAAATCAAATTTGATGAGAAAATTCATGCATGCTTCTATTTAAAATTTAATGCATTTAATGTACAAGCACAATTTTTTGAATGGTGTCACAATGCAGTCTACATGGAGTGAAATTAACGCTCGTAGATACAATTTTTTCGTTGCTTCCATGCGTGTTTTTCTCTCATTATTTTCATTCGTTTTTGGAAAATTTATTGAGAAAATTCTTAAACACGATTTTTTTTTTCGCGATTTTTAAATAAATGAATTTAAAGTATATATCAGCCAAATGTAAGGGAAGCAATGGTTCCCTTGCTTCCATGAACGCCATGCCACTTCTGTGACGTCATGCTCAGGATTGAAGTATAAAAAGCAAAAGAATATCACGGCATAGTTCTGTCAACGCTCATTTTCGACATTATAGGAGCTCAGTCCAGACTATCCCCGAATAATCAGTTTTTTTTACCAATCCTGTGATGACTGCATAGCGTCAAAGCCTCGAAACCAATTTTCGCCTGAAATTACGTGACCATGTCCTGATCGTTCATGGGATAACACGGTATGGGAAAAAAACCACAGAACCGGTTATTTCGGGGTGGTTCGTTTGCGGGGGTGGGTAGGGTGTGGGTATGGGAAGAATAAAGAATTGACAGGATAAGCTAGTGATATTATCTTGGTTAACCATGGGCAACGAGCTCATTCCTGAAGATTGGAGATGGAAGTTCAGGGATACCATTTTATGGCAAAGGGGAGGGAGGGGGGGGGGTGTACTTTTGGGAGCACACTTTTCCACCTACCCAGGAGTCTTGTAGATAAATTTGTGTACATGTTTTTATTATGGGCCTTTTAAAAATAGAGAAACAAACTCACAAACATTCCAAGTCTTAATCAAAAAAAAAAGTGGATATTGTTAGTTACAAATGTTTAGATCAATATATCTCAAAAACAGTTATGATTACAAGAAAAAGTTTCAAAATATTTTTTTTCGGAAATTTTCTGAGCTACAAATTCGTTCTACATTATTTTCCTAAAGACGTGACCGTTACTGAGATATTTGTTTGCAAGCCAGTATCAAGGTTCACACCAAAATTCAACTTTCCCCTAATTTCTCAGAAGTTTCGCCTTAATTTGACTGGATTATGATATAGCTCCCTTCGGGGTGCAACTATTGAACTTTCTAACAGAAAAAAAAACCGATCAGAAATTTATGAATGTTTAACAATAAAATAATCAATTACATAATTTCGAATCTAATGCTTTTTAGCCGAAATAAATAAATAAGCCACCAAAAATGGTTAATTGCTTAATCTTGTTGTGAATATACGCTCAAAATTTTTCCTAGGAAAAATCATGATGGCTGAAAAACAATTTTCCAGTCTGAGCCTCTAGTTCGAAGAGAAGAAACTCCTCCAAACAATATAATTATTTTAATTTTGCACGTTTTTAGTTAGGGCAGGTTTGATAGCAGTACTCTTCATAGTTTCCTAGTTTGGCTTAACTCAGAGTGCTCAATCGAGATTATATTGACATTGTCGACATTATCCTATCACTAGGACACGTTCGATTGTCAAAAAAAACCGATTGAACTTAGCTCGGTTCGAGCAGTACTTCTTGTGCTGTTTCTCTCCAATACGGATGTTCGATCGCGGTCACTAAACAGAATCCTAAGTAGTAGAAAAATTCTGGGATTCTTAGAAAAATCATGGGAACTTAGACGTAATCCGTTGACTCTGCAAAAAATCTTGAGAGTCTTAAAAAAACCATGACGCCTTAGAAAAAATTCGGAGACTCGAGGGAAAATCCTAGGAATCTAGGAAACATTACTGGCAGCTAAGGAAAAGTCAAGGCCTTTAGAAAGAATTCAGGGAGTCATAGAAGAAAAATTGGGTGAGCTGAAAAAATCAGGGGATTCTAGAAAAAAAAACCGAAAATTTTCGGAAGACCATTAGAGCTTAGAAAAAATCAGGGGACTACAGAAAAAAAAATCCATAGAGTCTTAAAAAAAATCAGGGGTCTCTATGAAAAATTCTGGGGGTCTAAGGAAAAATCGGGGGAGCTTACGAAAAATCAGGTGATTCTAGAAAAAATTCTTCGAGTCTTAGAAAAATATAGAAGCTTAGAAAAGATAAGAGAATTTTCAGAAAAATCTTTGGAGTTCAGGAAAAATACTAGCAGCTTAGGATAAATCAAGTCCTCTAAAATAAATTCTGGGAGTCTTAGCAAAAATTAGGGATTTCTAGAAAATATTCCAAGAGTTTTTAGAAAACAATTAAAGCTTCGGAAAAGTCAGGGAACTATAGAAAAAAATCTGGGTCTTAAGAAAAATCAGGCGACTCTAGGAAAAATTTCAGGTGTCTAAGAAAAATAATGGGAGCTTCGAAAAGATTCGGGGGCTCTAAAAACAACTTCTCGGAGTCTAGGGAAACATACTGGCAGTTTATGAAAAATCAGACAAAATAGACAAAATTCTTGGAGTCCTAGATAAAATCAGGGAATTGTAGGAAAATTTCTGGGATTGTTAGAAAAACTATGGGAGCTTGGAAATAATCCGTTGACTCTACAAAAAATCCTGAGAGTCTTAAAAAAAACATGAGGGTTTAGAAAAAATTAGGGGACTCTAGGAAAAATCCTAGGAGTCTAGGAAACAATACTGGCAGCCAAGGAAAAATCAAGGTCTTTAGAAAAAACTAAGTGAGTCTTAGAAAAAAAACTGGGGAAGCTGAAAAAAAATCAGGGGACCCTAGAAAAAATTCTGAGCATTTTCGGAAGACCATTGAATTTTAGAAAATATTAAGGGACTACAGGAAAAATCCATGGAGTGTTAGAAAAATCAGGGGTCTCCAGGAAAAATTCTGGGAGTCTTAGGAAAAATCAGGGGAGCTTACGAAAAATCAGGGGATTCTAGAAAAAATTCTGCGAGTCTTAGAAAAATCATGGGAGCTTAGAAAAGATTCGGGGGCTCTAGGGAAAATTCGTGGAGTCTAAGGAAACATACTGGCAGCTTATAAAAACCAAGGCCTTTAGAAAGAATCTAGAGAGTCATAGAAAAAAAAATTGGGGAATCTGAAAAAAATCAGGGGATTCTAGAAAAAATACTGAAAATTTTCGGAAGACTATTTGAGCTTAGAAAAAATCAAGGGACTACAGAAAATAAAAATCCATGGAGTCTTTAAAAATCAGGGGTCTCTAAGATATATTCTGGGAGTCTAAGGAAAAATCAGGGGAGCTTACGAAAAATCAGGGGATTCTAGAAAAAATTCTGCGAGTCTTAGAAAAATCATGGGAGCTTAGAAAAGATTCGGGGGCTCTAGGGAAAATTCGTGGAGTCTAAGGAAACATACTGGCAGCTTATAAAAACCAAGGCCTTTAGAAAGAATCTAGAGAGTCATAGAAAAAAAATTGGGGAAGCTGAAAAAAATCAGGGGATTCTAGAAAAAATACTGAAAATTTTCGGAAGACTATTTGAGCTTAGAAAAAATCAAGGGACTACAGAAAATAAAAATCCATGGAGTCTTTAAAAAAAGGGGGGTCTCTAAGATATATTCTGGGAGTCTAAGGAAAAATGAGGGGAGCTTACGAAAAATCAGGGGATTCTAGAGAAAATTCTGCGAGTCTTAGAAAAATCATGGGAGCTTAGAAAAGATTCGGGGGCTCTAGGGAAAATTCGTGGAGTCTAAGGAAACATACTGGCAGCTTATAAAAACCAAGGCCTTTAGAAAGAATCTAGAGAGTCATAGAAAAAAAATTGGGGAAGCTGAAAAAAATCAGGGGATTCTAGAAAAAATACTGAAAATTTTCGGAAGACTATTTGAGCTTAGAAAAAATCAAGGGACTACAGAAAATAAAAATCCATGGAGTCTTTAAAAATCAGGGGTCTCTAAGATATATTCTGGGAGTCTAAGGAAAAATCGGGGGAGCTTACGAAAAATCAGGGGATTCTAGAAAAAATTCTTCGAGTCTTAGAAAAATATGGGAGAAAAGGTTAGAAAATTTTCAGAAAAATCTTTGGAGTCTAGGAAAAAATACTGACAGCTTAGGAAAAATCAGGTCCTCTAAAAAAATTCTGGGAGTCTTAGAAAAAATCAGGGAACTCTAAAAAATATTCCGAGGTTCTTTAAAAAAAAATCATAGCAACTTAGGACAAATCAGGACCTCTAGAAAAAAAAAATTCTGAGAGCTTTGGGAAAACCATATGATAGCTTAGAAAAAATTAAAAGGTAGAGGAAAACTATTAATCAAAATTATTTCCATTTTTTTTGTCTCTATTCTTTTGATTGTATTTGTTTTATACCTTTCTGAGTCTTATGTAGTTTTCTATTATCACTATATGAATAATTTAGTTAGGTTGAAGATCCTAACCTATTTATTGGGTTTTACACCAGATAAAAGCCACTAAGATTTATTATGATAAATAAATTAAATTAAATTGTTAGTTATTGTTCAACAAAAGACAACTTTTGGCTGGCTTTACGATTAAATTGACATTGATAAAATCACATTACTCCCTATTATAATAATCAAAGAACTTGTTTCATAAATCTTTTGTATAATATTCACACGATATCAGAAAAAAAAACTCAACAAATCTATCCAAATCATTTGAATCAAAAATCTTTTGTTGAAACATAATGGACATGTGTGCAATGTAATAGACCTTTCAGAGCTTTTCACTTTGAATCGGCAGTTTCCTATTTGCTTTTATCGAAATCGGTTATGTCGGCGGCGGCCCGGGGCCGGCTTGGCTTTTAAACAATCGCAGTACAAGAAGGCGTTTATAACATCAGAGTGCCTATTCTACTATGTTATTGATGCCCTCTGATTAGATGACTCGTGTTTTTTTTTTCCAGGATACATTTGCTCAATAAATCTATAGTCGGTCTACATTAACTATCATGTGTTTTGATCTTCATCTGCACTCCATTCAATACATCAATTTTTAAGGCAATTATCGATTGATTTAATTGAAATTATCGATTCGCCTCAAGGTGAATGAGTCCTGTGATCTTATGTAGTCTTGCCGCTTTTCGGAATGATGGAATGGTTGTGGAACCCATTAGGGGACATGTGAGTGTTTACCTCTCGACGTGCATACACTATACGCTTACATTTCAATTTTTTCGACATTCGTATATCGATGGGCTTTAATTGGGGGTGTTTATCTGTCATGAGGCAGCAAAAAAGTTCTCGGCCTTTTGTTCGCTCTTTGTATCGATCGATGCGAGGCACTGTTTACCTTTCACTAGTTGTATTGAAAAGGCTCCGACACCACCAGCCCAGCACTCTAACTGGACTATCCATACTATCATTTCGTATAACGGAAAGCGACATTTGATAAACCCAGGCAGGCAGATTCTAGGGGGAAAGCCGGTCCTGCCCTGGTCAGTTTTCGATGAATAAAATGTTTCGCGCAAACAAAGTACTTTCGATTATCATCTTGTCAAGATATTATAAATGTAGCGGTTGCGGCTCGATTGATCAATGGTCAGGTAGGCTGGGCTGGCATGCGATGGTTTCATGGTTGGTTTCATGACATCGATTGAAACATCCCTTGTACCTATATGTACATACATACGTATCTATTCTTTCGGTGTGTAGATAATCTGCGGCCGACAAGCTCACATTAATAGTACGAGGGAACAAGCTGAATAGCGCCGACTCAATCCGACGGCATCGGTTATTAATTACATTCAAATAATCTATTCGCTTAGATGTCTAATTGTTTGCTTATTATTACAGTAAAATAGAAGCTTGAATGGTGGATTCGAAAGTAGTTGGTAACGTACTGTTTGTCTGCATGAGCTTGAAATGGATTACACTGGGGAAAACCTGGGAAAAATCAAACCGAAAATTTAATTAAACCAATCATTCAATTAAACTTACAGATCTCACTCTCTTCTCCCCGACTGCGAGAACTAATCATTCATTCCATTTGATTGCAACAAAGCTGCTTATCCCACCCACTTTAATAATGAAATCGTAGAAATTCCGACCACCCTCGATAATTAAAAGTTTAGCGATACCCTCCGAAAACACAACAAACCACAGACGTAGTCCATCATCTTGCACCCTGTTGTTTGCTGGCAACAATACTTGCATCAGAGACAGTGGATACTCCTAGCATCCCTGCTGCAATATTCCCTTGGCATCATCACAATACAATCTTGATGCTTTACGGCTACAGATAATATGATTCTTTTTTATTATGACTCGAGTAACGGTATACATGAGCCATTAAATGACCTCTTTACATGTATACCTGATTACGCCTATAAGTACATCAGCCAGCAATAGCATCATCTTTCGTCGAATCAAAGGAACGAGCAGAAGACGATGGATAATACGTGGGTTCGTTGGCTACACGGTAAGTAATACTCGGGACTCTATCAGAAAAGGATGAATTGTGGCGTGTTGCCACTAAGCTGCTGCCAGTATATTAGATGTAAATCAGCTGGTATAGGTAGTACATGTACCTTGCCTGCTTACTCATGAAATTACAATTCAATTTGTCGAGATTTTTCTTGATCCTTTGTAGATCACCATGGCACCCATCACCGTCACTACTCCACAGTAGCTCAAGAACAACCAGGCGATAGAATGGTATTTCGTATTCGCTTAGTTGTAAGGAATCTACGAGTGAAATCGAGCTGAGACTTTTAACGTTTTTACATCAGAATATCAAGAAACAGCACAGCAGCAAAAGGATTGGAAAATTTTATTAAATTTATTATCGTTGTCTTCTCTTCGATGGCTTGCTTTTGCATCTATTTCGTAGAAATCCTGAACTGTGAGTCCCAAAAAAAAAACCATTTCTGGTTTTATTAGATCGCTTCGAGCAATATGATCAAAGCATATGTTCAGTTCTGCAATTTTAAAATGAAAAACACCCCTAGCGCATCAGAACCGCTAGAAAGCCTAATGTTCGAAGAACAGCAGAGGATTTGTGCAGGTTTCAAGTGTATATTCTACCAATAGCTAAACACTAAACGTATCATCACTTATAACAACAATAGTATTCCAATAATTGGCGAAGTGAAAACGGTTTCCTACTTAAGACTAATATACCCCTAGTAATAATAGACGCTAAGCTTATTTTAATTTCCATGACTTCATCGAAAGTTACAGCGATAGAAAGGTGTTTGGGGCTGCCATCCGAAAAATGTTCAGATCTTAGAAAATTCAAACATTGTTTACTTAGTTTCATTGCAAATGTTCGTGATGTGAATACTTAATATAAGCATTTATTGGAACGAAAATAATAAAAACGCATCGTGCTGGCAGCCCTTTGCCAGCATGTCACATCTGCCTCTTGTTGAAGTCACCCTGCTCTGCGAATTTGGTATTGATCTGATCACTTATTATTTATTCATTTATTATTTATTAATAATATATATTCAACAGACAAATCCAATTACTGAATATTATAATAAAAATCATAATAAAAAAATAGAACAGAAACATAATAATCTTAATGAACAAAATTATAGGGAATTATAAGGAACAAAATTATAAGAAATAAAATCAAGTTAAAAAAGTACAAACTAAAAAAAGGAAATAGCATTAAAAAAAGAAAAACTACAATAGGTTACGTGCTAGTATATAAAATATGATTTTTTTAAAAAGTTTTAAAAGCACGCAATGTCGGCGGTAGAGAAACCAAACTGTAAGTTATTGTGTTGTCTTGGTAGCCGCAATAGTGGGGAAAAAAAGTAAACTTCAGTGCGCGCAAATGGCACATTAAACACAACGGTAGAACGCGTGCCATGAACTGCTACAGAAACAACTATCCTATAAAATAATTAATAGAGTAGGCACTCATCTAGGAAAAGTCTGCGTGATTCGAGGGAAGAAAGATTTAGGAACGAAAGGCGATCACTATAAGCACGGTGAGGAAGCTGAAACTTGAAGAACAAGGTACGAGTAAATCTGGGTTGAACAGACTCCAACGCAGTATTTAAGTAAACAGAATGAGGACACCACACTTGCCAGCAATATTTAAGGACACTACGTACAAAGGAGAGAAAAAGGTATAGACAGGTGGAAATATTAACGAAGGATTTAGAGAATCTAATAATGAAACCCGATAATTTCGAGGCCCTGGCAGTAATATATAAAAAATGCTTATCAAATTTAAGCTTAGAATCAAATATTACACCAAGATCTCGAAAATTATCAACAACATTAAGAGGACAGCCAGAAACAGAGTAGGAGAACATTAAGAACATTGGCGCAGCACCAAGTCTGTATAATAGTTTATCTTGTAAAAGGTCATCTTGTAAAAGTGTACAGTCATTTTGTGACTCGATCACTCGAAACATCTTCAAATCGTCAGCATATAACAGACAAGAAGATTGGATTAAAGGAGGTAGATTGTTTATGAGCAAAAGAAAGAGAAGAGGACCAAGAATAGATCCTTGCGGAACACTTGATACAGGAAAAAAGGGAATTGAAGAACAGGAATTTACAGTTCCAATACAGGTACGACCATATATGTAAGAGTTAAACCAGCAAATAAGAGAACCAGCTATGCCACTTTACCTTAGCTTTTGAAGAAGGAGGTTTTGGTTGATAGAGTCAAGGGCTTTAGAGAAGTCAGTGTATAGAACGTCGACCTGCTTTTGGTGGCCAAGAGCGGATGGGACCATGTGTGAGAAGGAAAGAAGGTTGGTTAATGTGGATTTACCTTTGACAAAGCCATGCTGCTCATGAACTAAGGCAGGTTGGATAAAGAAGTAGACCCGCATGTAGACTACTTTTTCAAGGATCTTGCTGAAACAAGGAAGAAGGGAAATGGGACGGTAGTTTCAGATGCATGTACGTTCACCAGCTTTATGTATAGGGAAGATATTGGCAGTCTTCCAAAGAGAAGGGAAAGAACCAGAAGATAAACTTATATTGAACAAGATAGAAAGAGGGACGCACAGAGATGAAGAAAGAGATTTAGCCAAAATATTTGGAATAACGTCGGGACCACTACCGGTATTGGCGTCGATATCCTCCAACAGAAGTTCAATTTCTAAAGGGTTTTTCCGAAACGAATGTAATTCAGGAAAAGATGGAAAGATAAGATTTTGGGAAAGAGGAGGGCATTGTTGAGAGAAGAAAGAGAAAAAGTAAGAAGCAAAAAGTTCACACACTTCAAGCGGAGTGGAAGCAGCTGTATCACTCAAATGCATACCATTGGGGATGCTGGGAGAATTTTTCAAGGAACGGATGAATGGCTAAAAGGATTTCGGTTGTTTGGTTCTGATTGACGCTTCAATGCCAGCAATGTAAGTGCACATCGCCTGTCAGGCAGCTTCTTTCGCTTTAGAGCGTAGTTCTTTATCAAAAAGGAGGTCAGCAGGTGAACCAGATCTTTTGTATAAATTGCGAGCTGCATTTTTGGCTTCGAGTGTGACTGCGACATTATTGCTGAACCAAGGAGCATCATTCCGTTTTTTAAGACGATGAGTTGGTGTGAATGGCGGAATAAGGTTTGAGAGGAAAATATACAATTTGCACAAAGCATCATCAATGTCAAGACCACGAAAGAAAGAGAACCAGTTAATTCTATATAACTCAATCGCCATGCCAGTGAAATCAGCTTTGTGAAAGTTGAAACGTACCAGGGAAGGAATTTTGTTCCTCATAGAATCACTATTAGATATTTCAAGGACAAGAGGGGGATGATTTGGGTTAGGAGGCACATAGGGAAAGAGAGCAGCACTTCAAGAAAGTGATGATTGTGGGAAATTGGACAAAGGAAGGTCCAGAATTCTATTGTTGGCATTTGGTATGCTGTTAAGCTGTGAGAGGCGATAAAGTGAGAGAAACGATAACATTATTAAAGAGACACTACTAGTTGAGATGATAACCGAATAGGCATCATCCCAATCCAGAGTTGGGAGGTTAAAATCACCACATAGCAGAATATAATCGGTGGAAAAATGACTGTTGAGGTTAAGTAAAAAGTTCCGCAAGGAAGCGTTGATAAACTGACAGAAGAAGGTTGCAGGGCATATATATTGTAGCAACGACTAAGGTTTTGGCAGAAGGTAAGCAAATACGCACAAAAATACACTCAATAGGAGGACAGAAAGAAAAATCACGACAGAATGTTCCGTTGAGTGCCTTATGAATACCGATGAGAACATGTCCACCATCCGATTTACCACTATTCAAGCGATCCCTGTCTTTACGGAAAAACGTGTGGTCAGGTAAAATTTCCGAATCGAAGATATCACAACTAAGCCACGTTTCTGTAAGACACATTATATCATCCGAAGCTAAAGTGGCAGAGAGCCTGAACTCGTTAGTTTTGGTCTTAATCCTAAGTTCTGGAGCTCTTTGCTCCTCTCGGATGAAAATTCTTCCGAGGAATTCTGGTGAATTCTTTGACCAGAACACCAGAAGGCCAGAAGTCCTTTCGTAGAAGCTCATTGACACCAGCAAGCTTAGCGGCTGCAAATTGTTTAATCGTCTCGGCTGAAGTATTGTAGTCGATGCGGGATATGAAGACTTGCAGCGGCGGACTCACCACATTAACGTGGGGAAGTGCACGATTTGGCCCAGAAGATTCGACATGCACACTGGGTCGACTTTGAAGAACTACGTGCGTCGCTGTAAAGTCGGTACGAGGTGCGTAAGTGGTGGGAATGTCCAAAAGTAATAGCGGTGAGGTAGGAGGTCGATCGCAAGGCTGTTGCTGCGGCTGATGCTCGTTAAAAATAATCTGAGGCGATTGCAATGAAAGTGATTGCGGAGCTTGGGCACGAGATTACTCTTCAGAAGCAATAAGTGTTTGAACAATATCTTCAAGACACTGTTTAGCAGCACGTAATTTACTCACATAATGCGCCATAGAAGATGAGCGGCAGCAAATGCAGAACCAATACAGCCCATCAGTATCGTTAAGCGCGTCCCCAATACGTCCTGAGAGGCAATAGGGCTACAAAGAAATTTAGGGCTACCATCCGAAAAAGCTTTCAAATTTTCTCGATCTTAGTATTTGGTGCTTATTTTCACTACAAGATCACTACGATTTGAAAATTCTATGATAAAATCGCTTACTAAAGATATGCCAAAAAAATATGAAAAAGACCATAGCTGGCAACTCTATAATTGTTTTTCCAATTAGATTTCTACTATATATTGCCTACAATTAGTTTAATTTGCCATGACTGTACTGGAAGCTATAGGGGCAAAGAGCTTAATTTTCCGCAGCGAGTTTTCAAAATCTAAGACGCCAACATTGCCATATCTGGCAGCTCCAATCGAATTTTTTGACCAAATTTCTACCAAATGTGGCTGAAAGTAAGGTTCAGCTACTGTGTTAATTTCATCAAAATTGACTAACTTAATCAGAATTTATTGTTGATTAAAACGCAGTAGACTTTAGAGCGATTAGAGACAGACTGGTTTATTTCAAGTTACTTGCAGGTATATACAATAGAACAAGTATTGAACTTATCATATTATGTACATAAGGTCATGAGAGTGTATTTTATGTTCCAACATTTATAGGGCTAAAAGCAGGTATTTTTCATAGTTATTTTCCAAGATGGCATCACTGGCACAGAACTGCCCGCATGTGAAAATCACTTCTATCAGATCTGGTCCTACTTGAGACCAATACACTCTGTAAATTTCAGGTATATCTGATTATCGGGTCGTAAGTTCCCGTGAACAGAAGTTTTTGATGCTAAAAATATAGGCAAATTAGAGAAGGGTTACCGTTCTGGGCCGTTGTACATTTTCAAATGTTTTACTTTGGCTATGCAGCCAAAGCATAAGATTTACACATGAGTTGCTTTTTTTCCGAAAAGCGACAATTTTTCAGGAGAGTCAATGATTTATAGGTTTTCGCTTTCAGCACCTGCCCTAGCTACAGGGTGGCCAACATGCTCATTAAAAGCAACATCAGTTTACAACTTAATAATATCAATATATCCTGAAAGTTTCATAATGATTTGATAGCTTTGTCAAAAGCTATCGAAATTTAAACTTTTCAAATTTTCCTGATCTATTTTTAGGCACCTAGCGAACACACGGGGTTCCGAAAGATTATCCGATTCACATTTGAAACACGTTCAAAATTCATTTCGCTAACTGAATTTTTGCAAAAATTATTTGTGGACGGAATAATAGGTATATTAAAAATATAACTAAAATGGCCGCCGGCGCCATAATGTTAAATATAATTAACATTTGGTGAGACCTGGACCCATAAACACCAATGTATCCTGCATATATATATATATATATATATATATATATATATATATATATATATATATATATATATATATATATATATATATATATATATATATATATATCTATAAATATATATATATATATATATATATATATATATATATATATATATATATATATATATATATATATATATATATATATATATATATATCTATAAATATATATATATATATATATATATATAAATATATAAATATATATATATATATATATATATATATATATATATATATATATATATATATCTATATATATATATATATATAAATATATAAATATATATATATATATATATATATATATATATATATATATATAAATATATAAATATATATATATATATATATATATATATATATATATATATATATAAATATATATATATACATATATATATATATATATATATATATATATATATATATATATATATATATATATATATATATATATATATATATATATATATATATATTTATGTATGGAAATATTCATTTTTGGCCAAATCGATTTTAACACTAATGTTCAAACATTAGTAATAACCATAATACGATAGCTCCACAATCGCGATGACTCGCTCATGAAAGACTGGATCTCGAATCAACAATAAAAAAAATTTATTTTGTTGCGGTTCAATCAAGAGGAATGCGCAATCGGTAATATTTGTAATTGTTTTGGCATCGATTAGAGGGGTCTAAAGAAAATATTGAAATTGTATATTTTTTTTTGTTCACCCTTCCGTGATTTTAGCCACTAGTTCGATTTGAATGCATTCACTCGCCTCGTTCATTCATTCATTCATTCACTCGAAAATTACGTAAACACTACTAACGCAATGAAAATGCACGATAGGACACAATCTGGCCCGAGGGTTTTCCAGTTTACGTAAATGACAGGGCCTAACTATCACAGGCCCCGTTAACGTAGCAAGCGAGAAAATATCCCAAGCCACAAAATATGTTACGATTGAAAGGAAACGCATTGAACTAAATTCGACGACAGAAGAATTACGGAACAATCGACAGAGGGACATCTACAAAATCATTAGGCGCACACGTTAAATTTCTTCACACTCAAATTGCTCCGGACAAATGACAACACAAGTAAATAAAGACAAACCCCCGCTGAATTCGACTGAGAATCTGTGCTACATCAATGCTACACTTTACTGTGACCGTTCGTTTTCGTCCTGTGCGTGTTGCTTTTTTCGTCCTTGTTGTAACGGAGTTGGTGATAATTCAAGTGTGGAAAATCAAATGACTTTGAATATCATTGTAATTATATTGTTCATTGACTGAATCAATATTATGCTATTATGCGTATTGTAGCATTGTAATGGACGTAGAGCTAAGTTTTTAAGTCACTTCATTTTCTCACTTTAATGGTGTCAGCGCAACGGGAGGTCTGTTTGGTATATATAGAAAAAAGGAGAGGAATCTCCTTCATTGCTACTCAACGAGCTATGGACAGTTTTCTTATTTGGATTAAAGGAAAGAATAGAATTTCATTAAAAAAAAGTTAAGATAAACCCCAAACCGAATTAACTAAGAAATCTGATTAGTTATGGATTTGTTGGAATCATCTAAAAAATTTGGATGATCTTAGTCTGTATAGCGATTTTCGTAAGAGGAGTTTTGCTTGGCGGCGCCGCGCCTCAACTGAATCGAAGTCCAGTAGAGAACTTGCAAGGCTAGGTAAAAGGCGATGGCGAACCATCAACAGGGGCAGATCAACAACAACAACAAAAAAAGAGAAGTGCCCGGGAGCAGGGTACCCCAGAAATGGCCGTGAAGTCTCCTCGTCCGCATAAGCGGAGCATACTGACAAGACCTACGAAACGACGCAGCTACTTAACAAATTGCTCGGAATTCATGTAACCTGAGTCGGATATCATTTTCAACGTTCCCGGAGGCGCTCCTTAAAAAAAACCTCCTCTTTCATCCGTTTTCGAGGGAAAATAAGGGCCGGGTGGCACCCAAATTAATATTTATAACATGAATGAGCTTCTTCTTCTTCTACTTTGTATACTTTTTGTATTCACCATTTATCATATTCATGTTTTCTTTTTAGCATTCAACAAATTGTTAATCAAATGTGTTGAGTCAAGACACAGAAATACACTTAGGAACCTATAGTATCCCCTTTTCCCGCAGGCCTAAGCGCTGTGATCGGCCAAAAAGGTCACTGGGGTCAATTTGACCCCCTGTGTTCTCGGAGAGTTAAAGCTAGTGAAGTGGTCTACAAGAAATATGCAATGCCTTTTGTGTATGTTAGCACATATCGGAAGCAAGAATGAATTTTGACGCATTCTCTTGATAGTTGTCTTTCCTCACATTTTGCGCAGCATGTCATTAAAGTACAGTTAGAAGCAGTCTGATCGAAAACTTGATAATTTAAGCATTACGGGTGTATTTCTTTTTCCAGAGCTCACTAAGCTTTTGTTGTGATATAGTTTTTAATTAATCATTAGAACAGATTCACCGCTAGCGCAGGAAATGCATCATCCTCATGTTGGTCATTGTCGTAGTAATGTAAGAATTTGCTGAAAATGTGTCCCCCAAGTCTCTGGTATTTTGGACTCAAATGAATATAGACCGAAGTTTTCCTATGGTTTTCATTATTTTTTACCTAGTATTCAGGAACTTGGGCATGCTATTACCAAGGATATGTAAATTCGAATGACTGTGCTAAATTTTGTCATTTTTCCCCTCAAAACAGATCATGGAAGTAATGATGGTAGTGTAGATTAAAATAATTTTAAAAAGAAACTAAAAAAAAAACTCTCTGACTGATGCCGTGTTAATCGAGAGCTTAAATTGGCTGACATCTTATAGCCCGTCCAGACTACGGATACTTAAGTATCCGGATACATAAGTATTGTCCTCACTGCAGCGATATCTGCAGATACATTTTACCCTTGCCATGAAAATCAATGAAAAGTGTGGACGATACTTATGTATGCGGATACTTAAGTATCCGTAGTCTGGACGGGCTATTACAGCAAAACTCCAAGCCAAATAAAATACATATACCCCAGTTAATGATTTCATAATTCTCATTCAGTGTCATTGAATCATTCAATGACACCAACCATGCGGGTACTGATCATTACGTTTTTCATTACTAGAATAACTGTAAACTGTTTCACTTTCATACATACGACAACGAGATCGAATCGATCGATAATAAGTGCCAGGAATTGACCAATATTTATCAAACCAACTTGAATATAAAAAGGGTAGATCGATTCTCACTTGAGATCTTAAGAAGTTGTTGATCGTGCGCGAGACGTTGTTGACGGTCATTAATGAAAAAGCATGATGGAGTGGCTACAAAAAAAAAAAAAAATACTGTATAAATGTTTTGCAATTCAGTGGTTGATAACTGATCAGTGTTCTGATTTTCTCTTGAATCTAAAAATATATGTAGTATATGATTGTTGGCACGTATATAGTAACTATTTTTGATATATTATGTTTATCTTTATGTATCAATGATTGTTTATTTTTTTGCAAAAACAAACAATAATCGAAAATTATCCAATAGCTATATGAAACCAGTCTTTGATGCGACTGAAACATCATGCAAAGGAGTGCAGATGAATTCGTTCACCAAAGTAAATCGAATCCACCACCTTTTTTACTTGCACGACGACCAACACTTGTCTGTAACTCCCTTGACAATATTCACTTGAAGAAACCATTTAGACTTGAAGCCGTGATAATATCGTTAAGTTGTTTTCATTTTGTTGCCACACTTTTCAATCGTGTTGTTGTGAATTGTTGTGCATTGCATCAACAAACACGGTCAGTTAAATCATCTTGTTGATGATGATGATGATGATGGTGAAAAAAACTTGAATGGAAAACAAGAAATAATATCATCAATTCCACTCGAGAGTCTCATGGATATTTTTCTATTCGTACGGCTCGCATGCTCGCTATTCGCGTTGAGTGCATTTTTTTCTTCAATAATATCCATCTAGGTACTTAACTCTTGATTGATCTCTCTCGATCTCATTCTATTTATTGAGACTAAATCGACTAGTGTGATCGCCGAGTAGATGCGTGAGGTCTACATGTAATTGACGGCGATCATGTCTCGTGTATCATACTCGATGTCATTTTTTTTTTCTCATCTTACCTAAGTACTATTGGTATTCGCAAACATAAACACATTTTGATCAATAAAATTGTTGATACAATATTGATTTTTGATAATAAGAAAATGGAATTATCGGGTATTCGAAAGTTATAATAAAATAAAGTGGACTGTTATGGGCACTTGTCGACTTATTGGAAACGTGACATGATTAAATAATCGTTTCGATATGCGCAATGTGTGGTTAGTCTATGGTTTGAAATCATCGAAGAGTGGATTTTGTTTAACACTAAACCTACCGACAGTTCTTGTATACCTATTCCTACCACGCTAGATAGGTGGTTCCCCGAGGGTGGGAGGAAAAATAAAATAATACACGCGGATTGGTAGAGTGTTAAATCGATTTTTATTTACTAAGTCGCAACGATTGGTACTACTATCTAATACAACGATTCGTTCTTAATTGACTAGCCTCTCAGGCGATTCGTAACTGACTGACTTCTATTCTAATTGGCCAAAGCGAAGTTATGCACTCACGTTGCATACCTGCAACGTGACAATTATGCTGATGCAGCGTCTGGGTTTCGACTTACCTGTTGCAGGTAAGTTCTCACGGCTTGGATCAGCGAATCATATTTCGTCGTCCCAGACGCTAACGAGTACATATCTTCCCTCCGCTCTAGATAAGAATTCTCCTGAATTCTATTTTTTTTAATATTTGTTTGATTTTTAATTTTTTTATAATGCAAGTATATGAAGAATATAGCAAAGGTAAGCATTAACAATGTTGCTAAAATAATATTGGTTGCATAATTATATTTTGTATGGCTCTGTATTTCTTTTATTTTGTGAATGTTTCTAATATTTTCAATTGCAACTTCATTTAAAAAAATTGCTAATTCTGAGTAGGAATTTGTTCTTTCTTCTAAGCTATTCTCCATTTCTTTAATTTCGTCTTCGTGTTTTAATCTGCTCAGAAAATCTGCAACCTTATTTTCTCGGCCCTTTACATATTCAATTTTATATTGATATTCTCCTAATTTAAGTAACCAACGCTGATGCCTTGGTGATATATCTCGCCCTCTATATTTTGCTTGCAAATATTTTATAGGTTGGTGGTCAGTATAGATAGTGAATTTGTTCCCATACAGGTAGGGGCGGAAATAATTCACTGACCACATAATTGCCAGGAATTCTTTATCTGTGGCTGCGTAATTTTGTTCGTGAGAGTTTAGGGTTCTAGATGCAAAGCATATGGGATGTCCTTCCTGTGATAAAACAGCACCTATTGCAAAATTCGATGCAAGATAAATTAAAAAAGATCTTTAATTTATTAAAAAATATATTTTTATTCATCCGAAACCCGTCGTGGCGAATCTAGAACTAAATTACAATTTTCAATTTGGTTACGATCTATTTGTGCTACATGCTGGCTCAGTTTGTTTTATATTCTCACACTCGGTTGAGATTCTCAGAATTAGAATAGTGCAACGATGCTTATTAATCGTTGCAACAATTTATAAACATCGCTGCAATTTAAAACCATTAAGCGGAATTGTTTTGTCTACAGGAATGCAAATGAATTTGCATTCGGAGATGGGTGTAATGTAACCTCTCCCCCCTTTAAATTAAAATTCTCCGGAATTTTGTCAGATTTTTGAATTTCTTCATTGATATTTTTCACAGATATTTTAATTTTTTTTATTTTCGGATTTTATGGTAAATAAAACTACAATTATGAGAACCGACAAGATTAGTACAATTGTTGAACCAGCGATATAACTTACATTTTTATGAAATTTCAGGTTGCTGATGTAATTTAAATTATCAACATTATTCAAGATAATTTTTTCGAAATCTATTTTTTTTGTAAAGTTACAATTAATATCTTCGGAACAAAAGAATTTGTCAACATACTTCATAATTTCATTTTTAAAAGTTTGATTCTTAATTTTTAAAGTACAATTGTTGAATACAATCAAATAATTTCCTGTTATTGTAATATTTCTTTCGTCACATTGATTAATTACTTTCTGATTTCTACAATTTTTACAGATTATTGTTGTATCATCTATCTGCTTTATTTCAGAAGCATTAGCTTGTGCCATTGTACAATTTTTATTACTTATACAATTATTCATAATTTGTAGTTCGTTTAAATATTGAGTTTCGTTATAAAAATAATTAATTCCATTAATTTCTACAATATATTGATCATCCATTATTATTTCAAAATTATCCGCAGTGGGAATTGGTGTTATTAATTTGAAGTTTGCCATTTTAAAAGAATTTGGAATTTTGGCCGCTAGTATTATGGTGTCTTTGTCGTTTTTAAGAAGTCCAACTCGTATGTTTTTTAGCTTGTAGAAGTCTACTAGAGTTTCGTTTATTTCGGCAGCTGTCAGTATACTGGGGTGTAGAAGTCCATGTCTCATCAGTGCGATATTGTCGATGATTTGGTTCAATTTTTCTTCCAAAATTCGTAATTTAAGCGTTTGCTCAATTTTCATTTGCTGAAAAATAATTTGTCTCTCGTTGTCCGTCATTTGTTTGTAAGTTCTAGTTATTTGATTTCTGTCCGATTCGATAGCACTTTTCAGATTGGAGATTGATTCATTGAAATGTGTGTTAATATTGATTTGGTTATTGAGATTTGTGATTATATTTGCATTGTTGTCATCAGTGACTTTAAAGTGATTGGAAATTTCTTCGCGATCGTTACTATCTAGCGTTCCAAATAACCATTTTTCAACTGTACCAACAGCGTTGAATAAACCTCGTTTGTTTCTTTTGGGTTGTTTTGGTATTATGGCTGTTAATTTTGCCTGAATGATATCTAACTCTTTCTTAATAATAGGGCCGTTGGCAATTTTTAAATTTTGAATATTTTCTTTGAGGATATTTACAGTCTGCTGAATATATGTTGTATTGATAATATGAAGTATTGTCTTCGTATCCTGTACTATTTCCTTTTGTCCCAAATTAACCATTGTGTAGCCGTGGTTAGTCGTGATTTGAGTTAGCGTCAATGATGCCTGCGTTGGTGGTAATACTAATAGAAGTCCCAGTATTGGAAACACTAAGTTCATCATCTGCAAAGATTCGAGGACGTTTTATATTTACTGGGTTCTCATTGCGTCTGTGCTTAATTCTATATCTTGTTTCGTTCTTATGGCGATTTCTTTTATAATTTTTAACGGGTATTATATTTCTAGTCTCTTCATAATCTTCCCTATTTCTATTAAGTTTATTAATAATTTTTTCTTTCTTATTTTTTACTAAAGTTGCTAGTTTGCTGGGATCCGCTTCCATAGCTTGGTTCGGAGTCATTTTTATTGTTGAATGATATCTTTGATTATAGTTACTTACAGCTCTATGTACTTTTTGTGCAACGGTTAAGTCTAATTTACGCATTGATACTAATTTTTCCTGTAGCGTACTATGAAATCGGTTGATATCGCTGTTCCCCGTGTGGGTATTGGGCGTTGTTAAATGTAATTCGACCCCTTGTTCTCTTAAAAAGTCTTTTACATGCAAGGAAGAGAACTCGTTTTCTCCAATAAGTTTAGCACATTTTCCAAATTTAGAGAAATGCTCCTCTAATATTTCGATTTTTTCGTCCAGTGTCTATTCGTCATATGGTAAGCATATGCTTTTTTAGTGAGTTTGTCAATTAATGTAAAAAAGGGCTGTTTTGAGAAGAAATAAATGTCCATGTGAAGAACTTTGTTCGCTTCGGTAGGCGTTTCACTGATTTTAAAAGAAGGTTTAATGGGTTTCCGTTCGTATTTAGTTTCTAAACAGGTTTTACAGTTGTTTATTATTTTTGTTATTAATTTTATCAAACCAGGATAGTATATTTTATTTTTTAAAGTGTGGTATGTTTCAATGATACCACTATGAATACTTTCCTGCGTATGGTATAAGGAAATTTGTTTTTGCGCTTCCTCTATTGTCCTAATTTCTATTGCCCGTAATGTAGCTTTGATAAACTGAACTCTACTATCTTGACCAAAAAGCTGGATTAAAATTTGCTGAATAATGTTAAATTGATGATACGAGAGTTCGGTGTAGATTCCAATTTTATATCCAGTATTCCCTATTTCTGGTCATATCTAAATAAATAATTCTGCGGTTGTGAATAGTTTCTATTTCTTGATCGACATCGTAAGTCAAAATAAGCTGCGTTTTATATTTGTTAACAATTGTTTCGACGATTGGAATGTGATCTAACTGCTGCTGTTCTTGAGAGTGGATTGTTGCATTTTCGGAAATGGCATTTACTGTTTCATTATTTTCTACTCGTGAGTCTTTATTCTCAGGAATTCTGCTTAAAAAGTCTGCAACTACGTTTTGCTTACCTTTGAGGTATTCGATATCAAATGTATACTCCTGAAGTTTAAGCAACCATCTTTGGTTCCGTTGGCTAAACTCTTTACCGGTGTATTTTTTATTTAAATATTTGATAGGTAGGTGATCAGTAACAATTTTGAAACGTTTACCCCATAAATAAGGGCGGAAATAACCAACTGCCCAGACAATGGCGAGAAATTCCTTGTCAGTCGTCGAATATTTTTTTTCATGATCATTTAAAGTAACGGGAGCATAGCAAACGGGTTGTTCACCTTGCGTTAATACTGCACCTAAGGCGTAGTTACTTGCATCGGTGAAGAGAGTGAAAGGTTTCGAAAAATCAGGAAATTTTAAAATTGGATGATTAGTTATACTTAATTTTAATGTCTCAAAAGCTTGTATATATTCAGGGTCGTTGACATTTATCGTTTTACCCTTTTTGAGATATTTTATCATTGGACCTGCTATTTTCGCGTAATCCTTTACAAATTTCCTATAGAAACCTGTAACTCCTAGGAATCCTTTAAGTTGTTTTTCGGTGTGTGGCAATGGGTATGCTTGAATGCATTTTATTTTATTGGGATTAGGTTTCATCCCTTCAGATGTAAGCACATGTCCAAGGAATTCTGTATTTTTTTTCAAAAATGAACATTTGTCAAATTGAATTTTCAAATTGTTTTCGGAAAGTTTTTTAAAAATTAATGTAAGAGAATTGATGTGTTCTTGTAAACTAGTTGAAAAAATCAGGATGTCGTCAAGATAGACGACGCAAATTTTGTTGATGTATTCACGAAGAATCTCGTTCATGAGGCGTTGAAAAGTCGCCGGCGCGTTTTTCAAGCCGAACGGCATTCTTACATATTCGTACAGTCCACAGGGAGTTACAAATGCTGTTTTAGGGATATCCACGGGATTCACTTTGATTTGGTGATATCCTTTCGCCAAGTCTAACGACGTAAAATATTGAGCTCTTCCGAGCTTGTCTAGTATGCTGTCTATGTTTGGCAGGGGGTATTTGTCATCTAGTGTAATCTCGTTCAATTTACGATAATCAACACATAGACGGAACTTTTGATGTCCCGAGCTATCAAGTTTTTTCGCAACCACGACAATTGGGGATGCGTATCTACTACAAGATTTGCGAATGATACCCTGTTGCTCCATTTCAAGGACCTGCCGCCTGACTTCTTCCTCATGTTTGGGTGGAAGTCGATATATTTTAGAATGAATGGGTACATCTGTTGTAGTTTTGATATCGTGGCAAATAGAATCAGTATTAGTTAAAGAATCTCCATCTAAATATATTAAATTTTTAAATTTGTGCAATAACGTACGCACTTTGCATTCTTCTTCTTTATTCAAATGACTTAAATATACTTCTTTGTCAGTAGCACTAAGAGAAAAACATTCAAAATTTGCTTCTTTTTCGCAAGTATGAATAGAAATTTTGCTCCCATTATTAAGCACAAGTAGTTTGCGCTCTAAATCAATAGTTTTACAAATTTTTGCTAGAATATCCATGCCGATCAAAAAGTCGTATGGTTTATTTCCCAAATCAAGAATATACCATTTAACTGCTCCTTTAGGACCATAGTTAAATTCAGTTGGTATATTAGTGTAAACTCTATTCACAATTTCGTTTGTGGTACTGTTGATAGTTTGAAGGTTCAATCGAACGGTTTCTATAATTTTGAATTTATTACAGTTAACTCTACCAGAGTTGATAATACTCATAGTTGAGCCTGTATCAAGTAGGCTTTTATATTTAACGTTGTTAATGGTTATATCAATAAATCATTTGTTTCCGAGGCTCAGTTCATAAAAAACTCTGGCTCGGTATTGTTTATTTGTTCCACTTCTACATTATTTTGCTGCTCGTTATTATGAGCAATTTGGCCTATTTCCATGGGCTCAGGCTGCTGACTAGCATTTCTGAATTGGCCAGCAGGATCAAATACATCCCTTCGGCGCTGTCCCGAATTACGATATTGTCCTGCATTATTATTATTATTATTATGATAATTTTGTCTCGAGTGATGAGGGTTATTTCTAAAATTTTGATCCTGACGGTTATTATGATTATTATGATAGTGATTATAATTTTGAGAACTATTAGTACGATGATTATTTCGATTGATATTAGAGTCATCAGTCTGTAACTGCCTAGGATGACTGTGTCTAGAGTTGTTATGTCGAGAATGTGTCTGTGTGTTTGTCTGTCGTTTCTCCGTGACAATAAATTCTTTATCTAAATTTCCATAATCAAAACCCACATACGAATATAACACTGTTTTTAATTGATGAATGTCAAATATATCGCGAATGTCTCGGGCTAAATTCCCAGTAACAATTTGCTTTACACGGCTTATTAATAAAATGTAGAACGTATTTTTAATTTGGATTGGCTCCGGTTCATAAATAGCGAATGAATTTATTTGTTTCAAAATTTTCTCTATTTTTAAATTCAAATCAAATATGGAACTTACTTTGAGATTTGATATTTTACCAGAAATGTCCTTATAATTCGTCGATGGTCGAAAATGTTGCTTAAAGAGGACTTTCGCTGCATCCCAGCTATCAGGTCTGTTGTGAAGAAGTAGCTCCTTAGCGTTCCCCACGATTTTTAAGTTGCGGATCGCCTGCCAGGTTCCGTTCTGCATCTCGGGATTAACTCCGGCCAGATGTGTGTCGACAAGTGAGATAAACTGAGTCAACTCATCTCGGTTGCCGTCGAACTCTTTAATATAGGATATCTCCTTCATGATGGCAAGATTCCCATTCGTTGGTGGTGTTGGATTTCGTGTGGCGAGTGCCTCTAATGCCTCTACCAGCCGTCTAGTCATCTCCGCATCCATGTTTCTATGTGATTTTTTTCCAAAAATCACGGTGAGTTTACGATCGCTTGGGCTTGGGTCCAAAGAAGGATCAATCAACGGTCAATTCTGCTTGGTACACGATTGGATGATTTATATATAAAAAAAATTTTTTTTCAACAAACTTTTCCACTTTTTTCAAGGGAGGGAAAGATACACAAGATAAAAATGATTTCACTGATTTTAAGTGGAATCACACTTTCACTGATCAATCTCTTTTTAATTTAGAGATAATCTGCACTTTCACCAATTTGTTTTAAGTTTAACTATGAAAATCGCGACCGAAAAGCAACAAAACGATTACTTTTAAGTTAACTTATTTAAATATATAATTAACAAAATAATTAAGTTTCGTTGTTTCGCGTTTTATAGTTCGTTCTCGTTGGATCCTGTCAGTATAATCAGGATCCTACCGACTGCGCCAGATAAATTAAAAAAGATCTTTAATTTATTAAAAAATATATTTTTATTCATCCGAAACCCGTCGTGGCGAATCTAGAACTAAATTACAATTTTCAATTTGGTTACGATCTATTTGTGCTACATGCTGGCTCAGTTTGTTTTATATTCTCACACTCGGTTGAGATTCTCAGAATTAGAATAGTGCAACGATGCTTATTAATCGTTGCAACAATTTATAAACATCGCTGCAATTTAAAACCATTAAGCGGAATTGTTTTGTCTACAGGAATGCAAATGAATTTGCATTCGGAGATGGGTGTAATGTAACCTGCATCGGTCGTCAGCTGGAAAGGTTTATGAAAATTCGGAAACCGTAAAATTGGATGGGATATAATTAAATTTTTAAGTTTTTCGAACGCGCTAATGTAATTCGGGTTTTTTGCATTAATTTTTGTATTTTTTCGTAGATATTTTGTCATCGGCTGAGCAACCTTTGCATAGTCACGGATGAACTTACGGTAGTACCCCGTAAGTCCCAGAAAACTTTTAATCTCTTTTTCTGTTCGCGGCAGTTCTACCTTTTCGATAGCACTGATTTTTTCAGGGTTCGGTTTTAACCCTTCGCTCTTAATTATATGACCTAAAAAAGGAGTTTCTTTCTCCATGAATCGACATTTGTCTATTTGTATTTTTAGTTCATTTGCTTCCAATACTTTAAATATCTCTGCTATTGATTTAAAGTGTTCTTGTAGAGAGGTACTAAAAATTAGTACGTCGTCCAAGTATACTACGCACCCAGGGGCGGATTTGACCATTTCGCCGCCCTAGGCCTCAGAAATATTTGCCGCCCTTTTCGTTAATTACATCATATGCAATAATATGCGATTTATTTTCGATTCCCTAGAATATTTCGATGTTTGCCGTTGCGCCCGAGCTCACAAAAAAGGAATATCAGAATAAAACTGGCACCGGCTTGTTCGTGAAAATATCCTTTTATTGCGCCCTTGCTGCATAAATAATTAAAATACACACACGGTAAAGAACCCAAAAGTACCTTAAAACAACACCTCAAAGTATCAATTTGCAAGGTTCCACCTTGCAGCCTTGTTGCTATATGTGAAGACTTTCGACGAAAAGAAAGAAAAACATGCCAACAATTTATCAATTTATTAAATCATCAATCATTTATTTATAAATCATTTCAATTATACTCGTACATTGCCAATTATATTATAATTCGTAAACGAGAAACAAATTTTTTGGGATATATCCTATATCGCCACACGTCTTGCCTTCTGGGTCGCGAACATAGATATCAATTCATCACAATCGAGAGATCGTAATAATGCGGACTCGATGCTGAGAATAGTGAGAGCATCGAACCAATCTTCCTTCAACTTAGAACGCAGATAATTTTTAACTCGACGTAAACATGAGAGGCTCTGTTCACCAAAGCACGAGTGCAGACACAAATGCGTAAGGCGATGTCGACATTGGGGTGCACAGTCTGAAGCTCATCTTCTTGAATCGATTTCAATAGTGGCAATGCAGTCATAGGTTATATATATAATAATAATAAAAATTTCTCCAATATGTACTTCTGATAAGCATTTCGTAAATTGAAGAGTTATTATTTAGGTTCTTTTTAGGATCTTTTCAGGCTCTTTTTATGGTTTTTTGTGGTTCTTTTAGGTATTTTCAGATACTTTCTCGGTACTTCTTAGGTATTTTCGAGGTTCTTTGGTCCTTTACTGTGATGGCATTTCAATATTTATTAGGCGTTTTTTGCTCTCCCTATCTATAACAGAACAATGCTATCCACAGCAGACGCACTGGACACAACAACAACTCCCCCTATCCATAACAGGAGTTGTTGTTGTTTCTTATGCGTCTGCACTGGTTAGCATTGTTCTGTTATTGATAGGGGGAGCAAAAAAACGCGCTATTATAAGTCAAACTTTTCAATGTCCGAAAAAAATCATCAGAGGTGAATTTGTGCGAGCATTGATTTTTTTCGAGAATTCGTTCGGCTTGAGGCGTTAGGCTCATTCCACTTAGATATATGTATATGACAGGAAAAAAAATTGCCACCCAAAAAAAAAAATCGAAAATTTGCCGCCCCCGAAATTCGCCGCTCTAGGCCCGGGCCTACCGGGCCTAGTGGTAAATCCGCCCCTGTACGCACCTCTTGTTAATAAAGTCGCGGAGAACCTCGTTCATTAACCTGTGAAATGTCGCAGGGGCATTTTTGAGGCCAAACGGCATTCTGACATACTCATACAACCCGTGCGGAGTTACGAACGCCGTCTTTTTTCTATTATAGGAATCGTATTTGGCTTCCTAATAATAAATATACAAAAATAATAGTTTGTATGAAAAATATATTTTTTATTTAATAGAAAAGAGTAAAAGATAGTTTAAGATTAAAATACTTACTAAACTTACATTCTAAATACATTAAAAAAGAAAACTTTCTTAGCCTACTTTGAATTTATAAAATTTTGATGTTTGTTTAAGTGTAAGGTGTTTGTGGATTGTGGATGTGTATTTATGTTGTGTATTTGGTGTTCCTACACTACTCCCCCCCAAGTGTCAGGATGACGCTGAGGTCGAGGAGGCGGAGTAGCGTGGGTTGTTAGCCTTGGCGACTGCCTGTACGGGACCAAGATGGACGATGGCCAGCTCTTGGGACCCGTATTCAGCGCGTGCCGAGATGGACGATGGCCAGCTCTCGGGGCTTAGGCAGTCGCCAGTAGCGCCGCCGAGATGGTCGATGGCCAGATCTCGGGGCTAGTGGCTGCCACCATCGGTTGCGGTTTGTTAAAGTGGCTTTGGCGGCTGCCTGTACGGGACCGAGATGGTCGATGGCCAGCTCTCGGAACCCGTATTGAGCGCAGGGCCGAGATGGACGTGGCCAGCTCTCGGGGCTGGGGCAGTCGCCAGCAGCGCTGCCGAGATGGTCGATGGCCAGGTCTCGGGGCTGATGGCTACCGTCACCGATGGCGGATGTGTGATGTGATTGTTTTTCCAAATAAAATATTGTGTTGGGGCTGTTCCCCATGTGTGTTTTAATTCTTTCTTTTCAATCAATAATTTTGTTTTCTATGCTATCTAATTTTGACAATTTGATAAATTTATTTTGAGGCAGCCATTTCCTTGAAATTTCCGCGAGCGGGCAGCATGCTTACATGCCTCCTTAAGTATTGATGATGGCGCCATGCATGTAAAGGTGGATCTGGTGGCGGTGGCCAGCAAGTTCTTGAAACCGTTGGCGTTGCTGTGTGGAGCCGAAGCGATAGCTGGGTATCCAATTTGCAAGCACACAGTCGCCAAGTTTGCTACGCTATTTTGGAATAAGACGCGTAGCTCCTCTGGCTTGATGTCAAGGATTTCTGGTGATAAGATTGAGCCAGAGTCGTAAACTTGTTCGATGACCAGTCCGCATGAGAACGGGGAGATGTTCCACATGTTGAGCAGCGTAGCCTCTGAAGCGCTGATTATGATGAAGACTATGATGTCAGACCTCGAGGCAGCTAGCTGATGCGCTGCAGCATGTAGGCGACGCGACGGTTGTCCTTTATTGGGTGCGCTGCAGCATGTAGGCAAGGCGACGGTTGTCCTTAATCGAGTGCGCTGCAGTATGTAGGCGAGGCGACGGTTGCCCATTTGTCGGGTGCGCTGCTCTGATCGGGCGGCTTCGGTTACGCTACTCCACTACTCCACTTGTATGCTTCAGTAAGATATAAGGCGTACGTGCCTTTTCGGGGTCACCAATTAT
Organism: Nemotelus pantherinus; assembly: GCA_963978885.1. Classification (NCBI taxonomy): domain Eukaryota; kingdom Metazoa; phylum Arthropoda; class Insecta; order Diptera; family Stratiomyidae; genus Nemotelus; species Nemotelus pantherinus. The sequence continues at coordinate 6,454,810 of OZ022267.1, read as the reverse complement.
AGGAATCGTATTTGGCTTCCTAATAATAAATATACAAAAATAATAGTTTGTATGAAAAATATATTTTTTATTTAATAGAAAAGAGTAAAAGATAGTTAAAGATTAAAATACTTACTAAACTTACATTCTAAATACATTAAAAAAGAAAACTTTCTTAGCCTACTTTGAATTTATAAAATTTTGATGTTTGTTTAAGTGTAAGGTGTTTGTGGATGTGTATTTATGTTGTGTATTTGGTGTTCCCACACTATCCTCTTCTTTAACGAGTATTTGATGGTAGCCCTTGGCGAGGTCGATGGTCGAGAAGTACTGGGCTCGGCCCAGCTTATCCAAGATTGAATCTATATTTGGCAACGGGTACTTATCGTCCACCGTTAGCTCATTCAATCTTCTATAGTCCACCACCAATCGAAATTTTTTCTCGCCAGAGTTATCTGATTTTTTCGGAACTAGGATAATCGGACTGGAATACTTCGAGGTACTTTTTCTAATGATACCTTGAGTTTCCATCTCAGCTATTTGCCGTCTGACTTCTTGTTCGTGTCTTGGCGGGTAGCGATATAACTTTGAGTTTATTTGACTGTCCGTAAAAGTTTTTATCTCGTGCTCGATCTTAGGGGTGCTTGTCAGTTGGTCTCCCTCTTTATAAAAAATGTTTTTGAACCTGTGAATAATTTTCACAATTTCACTGTATTCTTCATTATTCAGATGGTCCAATCTTAGTCGATCAATAAAATCTCTTTTTACCTGTTCTAAAAAACAAATTTCTTTCGTTCTGTATGGGTTGTTTAAAAACTTGGAACACTTTCCGTTCAATATTATTGTACCATTTTCAAAGTCTAACAATGTGTCTAAATTATTTAACAAATCTGCACCTATAATAAATTGGTATTTACGATTTGACAGGGATTTCATTTTCCACCTTACTAAAGCACCTGGGGGCTGATTAATTTCTTTGGGGGCTGGAGTGTGGATTTCAAGGTTTATAGTATCATGGCCACTAATTGTGCTAAAACGGATTGGCTCAATTTCAACTATCTTAACATTACGAATCTGATCATCAACAATACTAAATGATGACCCTGTGTCGATCAATGCGGTGCAGGGGTTTTCTCAGGAATTTTTAACGGGGGGTGTGTTCAGAATTTTAGGAGGGCTGTCCCTTTGGAACAAAGAACACAAAGGTCCCTTTGTGTAGAAAAATTGTCTGTATTAGGGGGGTGTATGCATTTTCCAGGGGGGGGGGGGTATTAGGGGGTGTAGGAAAATCTGTGAATGCGGTGTACCTTTGATTTTCAATATTTATGGATATTATTGGTAAGTCTCCCGAGGCTAATTGCAAAAAAAATTGCAATTTTGGCTGAGTTCGTTCACTTCACCAGTTGCAGGGGTTTTCTTTTTTTCATTTCGTTGGTTATCACTTTGGTTATCATTATTTTGAGCTGAGCATTGGCAATGAATCTCTGCTCTACAATGAGAAGATTGGATATTATCCACTTCCATTGGTTCACCGCTCTGTCGCCTGCGTGAGGACGATTTAGCTTTAAATTGCCCGGAGTTGTAATTATTTGGGTTATCAAAAGTATAACGGCTATTGAAATTATTTTGGCTATCAAAATGGGGGCTCATATTATTGCGATTGTTGTAATGAGAATTATCACGAGAGTCTTGGTTTTGTCTGGTTTGGTCAAAATGGGTTTCTTTTCCAAATTCGTTTTTGAAATTGTGTCGTCTAATTTGTCCACTGTTATTATGTTGGTGAAAGTTTTCATTGTAATTTGTCCGTCTACCAGAATCTGACTTTGAAAAATTAAAGTTTTTATTCTTATGATCCGGATCATTATTTTTGTGTTTTTTATATTCAAGCCGAATGCAAAAATCTTCGTACCTGCGTTCTTGCATTTTCGAAATTATAACTTCTAGATTTTTAGTCATTGTATACTTTCTCTAATAACACACCTTGCACTATTTCTTTTATTTGATTCACTAGAACACTTTCCACGTTACTTAAGTCTATGAAACTATTACTACCATAAAATATTTTCAATTCATCTGCTTTGATTTTTATTTGTTGTACTTGAAAAATCAGATCACTTACTGTGTTAACTTTTAATGTACTGATGCGTCGATAGACCTCCATCGGTTCCCATTCCGGTTTATATTGCAGTTTCAGCTTCTCCTTGATAAGTTGCCAATTTTCTGGGTCCTGGATCGTTATCACTGCGTTTTTCGCTTCCCCGGTTATCTTCTCAAAATAAATGATTCGTGTAGCCAGGCATTTGGTTTCGGTGTCCTGGATGTTGGTCAAATAATGTTCTACGTTCGTTACGAATGCATTGATGCTCAGGTCTCCTGTCCCGCTGAAGCTCGAGATGTACCGGATTTCCTTCAGAATACGGTCCCTGCTTGATTGAGATTCCTGTTGAGCCCGTAATTGTTGAAAAGCATTAGCCAGTTCCTCCATCTCCTGATTTCGTTGTTCTAGTTGTCGTTTTAACAGTTCCACCTGTTCCATGTCGTTATCTATAAATAAAGATCTTTTTAGATTAAAATATTGTTGCCTTTTTTCGGCCCGCAACGACATGCACTTCACAATATCTTTTATTTCGTCGTCGTCGTCGTAGCACTACAGCCCCTCTCGGGCCTTGGCTTCTCGTAGGTGACGCCTCCAGTTGTCTCGGTCCAATGACCGCGTCCTCCAATTCCGAAATCTGAGCAGCCTTGCGCAGTCTTCGTCGACAGAGTCAGACCAGCGTTTTCTGGGTTTTCCCACTGGTCTTCGACCCTCGGCCCTTCCGTCGAATACCTTCTTAGGTACTCGATGCTCGTCCATTCGTTGCACGTGACCAGCCCATTGCAGCTTCCGCAGTTTCACGATTGTAGCAACCTCCGGCTCGTCAAAAACCTCGTACAACTCGTGGTTGTATCTTATCCGCCATTGGCCGCACTCTTGTTTAGCTTCAATTATACGCCTGAGGACCCGTCTTTCGAAGGCGTTCAACATATTTGCGGATGCTTGGGTAAGGGTCCAAGTTTCACATCCGTAGCACAACACAGGTCTGATGATTGATTTGTAGACTTGGAGCTTCGTCTTCCTGTGTATGCAGCTGGTCTTCAGTAGGGCCAGAACGGAGTAGAGAGTTTTATTAGCGAGCTGTATTCTCCGTTTAATTTCGTCAGTTTCACTGCCTTTCGTTGTCAATTTCGAGCCTAAGCATATAAATTCGTCCACATTTTCTAGATTAAATTCGTCAAGAATTATATTTTGTCTAATGGAGGTCTTCTTTCTTGTTTGCGTCATGATTTTTGTTTTCGTCTGATTGATCTTCAGGCCTACTTCCTTGGCTTCCTGGTCAAGTTTCAACAGGAGCTCTTTGGCGGATGTGAAGGAACGGGACAAGATGTTAATGTCATCCGCGTAGGCCACTAACTGGTTCGACTTATACAGAAGTGTACCCCCTGTGTCGACAGGAATCTTCCTTATCACGTACTCAAGTGCTAGGTTGAACAGCAGAGGGGCCAACCCATCCCCTTGCTTTAGTCCGACATTTGTGTCAAAGGCGTCAGTCAGACTGTTGTTGATTCTGACTTGTGATGCTGTCGACGTCATCGTCATTTTGGTCAGCCGAACTAGTTTTGCCGGGATGCCGAAGTATAGCATTATTTTGTACAGTATGTTTCGGTCAATACTGTCATATGCTTGTTTAAAATCCACGAAAATCTGGTGGACATCGATGTTAAATTCCCAGCATTTTTCAAGCACTTGTTTGACTGTGAAGAGTTGATCCGTAGTTGATCTACCAGACCTAAAGCCTCCTTGGTACTCCCCAAAGACCTTTTCTGCGTATACATTTGATTTATTTTTTAATATTTTCGTCAGTATCTTATAGGATGTACAAAGTAGCGATATGCCTCTGTAGTTTTCGCACCAAAGTTTGTCCCCTTTTTTGTGGATAGGGCATATGATGGATTTGCACCACTCCTGCGGTATTTTTTCTTGACCCCAGATGTTCTGGATCAATTTGTGGATGGCTTTTATAGGGCAGCTTCCACCGTACTTGATTAGCTCGACCGGAATCTCGTCAATGCCCGGCGCTTTGTTATTTTTCTGGCTTTTTATGGCAGACTTGACTTCTTCCAGCGTTGGAGGTGCGATCGGGACTTCGTCAGAGATGTCTATCGGCTCTGATATTATTGAGCCATGTGCAGGATTAAGGAGTTCTTTGAAATAGCAGGCCCATCTCTCCTTAATCTGGCTATTTTCGGCGATGATGTTGCCGATTTCGTCTTTACAGAGTGTCGTCTTGGGCTGATATCCGCGTCTTAAACATTTCACTACTTTGTAAGCTTGTCTAGTTTTATTGCTCGCCAGATTTTCGTCAATGCTTTTTAATTGCTCGTCATAATATTTTCGTTTCTTACATCTAATGATCTTATTTGCTACTCGTCGGAGGTTTTCATATTTTTCTCTCTTCGTCCTGGTGTTCCTTTCAAGGAACTGTTTATATGCCTGATTTTTCTTGTTCAGCGCATCCTGGCATTCGTTGTCGAACCAGTTGTTTCTTTTGCGCCGGGCTTCATACCCAACCACTTGTTCTGCAGCGGCTTTGATTGCTGTCTTCATCTCCATCCAGACCTCATCAACCGGCCTCACTGTGTTATTTTGTAGGATGGGGGTAAGCTTAGTCTCAAGAGTTTTTGAGAAGTTCTTTTATCTTTTTATCTTTTATCTTTTATCTTTTATTTCACTATGTCTTTATTTCACTGACAAGTCTGCAAGGCAGCCTCACCCTACAGTTATTCACAAAGGAGGCTTGTGAACTTGTCTTATTTTGTTATTAGAATACCGACCGAAATATCTTCACGATAATTAATTCGGTTTTATTTGAGTTTTTTGATAATTAATAACTTTTGTGATTAGTCCTTCGCGGACACTTCTCACGTTTACCGACTGCGCCAGATAGGTGGTTCCCCGAGGGTGGGAGGAAAAATAAAATAATACACGCGGATTGGTAGAGTGTTAAATCGATTTTTATTTACTAAGTCGCAACGATTGGTACTACTATCTAATACAACGATTCGTTCTTAATTGACTAGCCTCTCAGGCGATTCGTAACTAACTGACTTCTATTCTAATTGGCCAAAGCGAAGTTATGCACTCACGTTGCATACCTGCAACGTGACCATTATGCTGATGCAGCGTCTGGGTTTCGACTTACCTGTTACAGGTAAGTTCTCACGGCTTGCATCAGCGAATCATATTTCGTCGTCCCAGACGCTGACGAGTACATATCTCGCTCGGTCAAATTGACGGCTAGTTAAAGATTTTTCGATTTTGACATTTAACGTAGATAATGGTTGATTTATTACTGAATATAAACTAAAATAAAAAATTTTCATGAAATTTCGTTTAAATTTATTTTTATACAATTCCATTTATAAATTTAAGAAACTAAAACTTCATTTTCCCACACAAGAAGCCAACCTAAATATTATTTCTATCAAAAATGATACATATAAAACAAATAAAACTTTTATTCTTATTGATAAACATTTATCTTATTCGGCTTCACTGCATTTGATACATATTATTTTATTATGAAATGTACATTTGCCGCACACATATTTTTCACACTTTGAACAGATTTTCGTAGTTTCATTATCTTGAAAAAATTTAATTTGGCAAGTTTTTCGTCCGAAAGAATTTGAGTTTGTGGACAATGTTAGTGAAGTTTTTCCTTCTCGTGATTTTTCATGTGAAGCGCTAAGCTCTGAATGTAATTGGAATAAAAATTCCTGCATCGAAATGTTTTCACCCGTAGTTTCTCTATACAAAAACCAGGCATTTATTCCAGCTAGATCCAAAATGTTGAAAAAAACCTGAACTGGCCACCTACAACTTTTTGACTTCACACTGTATTTCCTTGCCATCTGGTCCGCCACATCTACACCAAATTTTGTACCATTATAAAATCTAATTTTTTCCAGTATACTTTTGTAAATTTTTTTCGATTTCTATTGACTTATGCATGGAACTTAGGATAATAACTTTTTTTTTGTTTACTTTTATACACTGTAAGAGTAATGTCATTTGATTTATACAATTTGCTTGAAAACCGAGTCATTTTATCTTTTCGTTCGTTTGGCTAACTTTGGCAATTCTCTTTTATTTCCACGGATTGTCCCAACAATTGTGGTCATTTTTGTAAGTAGCTTTTTGGCTAATGGTACTCTCGTGAAAAAACTATCTGTTGTTACGTTCCTTCCGCATCCTGTGAATGGTTCCATCAGGTTCAGAGCCACGAACTCCCCAAGTGGAATTGAAGATTCTCTTCTTTCATCCTTTCCCAAATAAGGAAAACCATTTATTATATACTTGCTATTGACATCACATGCAAACCAGAATTTTATTCCAAATTTATCTGGCTTGTTTGGCATATATTGGATAAATCTGCACCTAGTCTTTGACGGAAACATCTGCTCATCAACTGTAATGCATGTACCAGGTTTATAGCAGTTGTGTGAATTCTCAATAAATCGATCCCATATTGCAGATATCATAGCAAATTTATCAGTTTGTAAACGCTGGCTTCTTTCGCTTTTCTTATCAAATCGTAAGAATCTCATTATTTCAGTAAAATCGTTTCTGCTCATTGTTTTTGCAAAAAAAAAGCGGGTCCCCAATCTTTATTCCACAAATATGAGACATTCAAATTTTTCGCCTCATATGCGCCGCGGGCATATAGCACAGCAATAAATGCATTTAGTTTTGTTGCATTTAGCTTCCACTTTGTCCCCAACACACTAAATGCTTCTTTTTCTGTACTTTTTATAATATGTTGCTGATTTGATTCGCATATCTTTCGCATGTCTTTCGATTTTTTCGTAGTATTTTCGATTCGTTGTATTTTCTAATTTTCGCATAAGTGTTGAGAGATTGATTGATTAAGATTGTTTCGCATAAGTGACTTTCAAATAAACAATTGAATTGTTATCTTCGCGTTTTTTATTTTTAAATTACAAGTGGAAGATAAAACATATGGTCCTTCGAACCGGATAATCGAAGCCGGATTGTGAAAATTGTATATTGAACTGGATAATGAAAATTAATAGTGAAAAGTGACTTATCATTTGGTAATGTGAGAATTGTGAAATTGCATTCTGAAGAACTGATAGACAAGTTTACTATTGCGAGTGTTTTATTAAAAGTAATTATTAGTGCGGTTCGCGAATCGGGTTAACGGTAATAGTGAAAAAATTAATTAAATTGAATGCTGCAAGCCGGGGTAAGTCCCAATTATTTCCCTTTTTCTCATGTTCAACTACCGTTGAATATTTTTTCCTTTCATTTACTTCCCTTTCCTTTGGGTTACTATTTTTAATAATATTTGATATCGATGAAACGAGCTGCTCTCGTTACGGTAGAAAGAAGAATTGTAAGATCTATACGCAATTCATGAAAAGAAATATTTGGTCTTAAACATAGTGAAATATAGAACACCGATCAACATTATAATTTGGTCAAGCGGACGGAAATTTATACGGTTATTCCACCCCAAAATTAGTTTCCGAATTTATACATTGTTGCTAAGTAGTGATCACAGATTAAATAGGACCATAAAATCGTGAACGAAGCAAGTCTAGGCAAACATTTTCATTATCCTAAAACAATCGATTGATTTTTTATTGAGATGGAGAGTTTAATGATTCAGCAAAAATTATCTTTGGTTCAGTTAACCAAGTTGCGGGTTAACTATAAAAAAAACTCTAGCGCACCTGAACCGCTAGAAACACTAATGTTCGAAGAACAGTAGAAGAATCGTGCAGGTTTTGAGTGCATATTCCACCACATGTGCTGCTTATTACGACCAAACTGTTTCAAATGCCACGGTTTACTTTGGTCTCAAGAATGCATTATAACTCATATGGTGGAAGGTTTCAGATATTACCACTGGCATGAATTTCAACGTTTTTGAGAGCAAAACACGGGTTAATTTTATTCGTTATCAGTTGCTTATTTCACATAATTTTGAAAGCAGCATCTCATATAACATCAATGAAGAAAATGCTCAGTGCCTTCAGCACTGTAACTGAAGTTGGTGTTTGGGGCTGCGATCCGAAAAATTTGCAGAACTTTGCGAATTGCAACATTGATTATTTATTTTAATTGTAAATGTTTCCGGTATGAATACTAACTGTAAGCGTTTATTGATACAAAAGTAGCACAACCGACTCGTGCTGGCAACCTTCTGCCAGTATCAAAGTCAAGAATATATCACATCTGCTTCACGTTGTTATATTACATTCGAAGTTATAGGAGTATAAAGAAATTAAGGGTTACCTACAGCGAGTTTTTTCAAATAATCGAAAGCTTAATATTTGCTATTTATTGTCACTACAATATCATTACTATTTGAAAATTCTACGATAAAACCGCTTAATAAAGATATTGCAATTAAACACAAAACCAACAATAGCTGGCAACCCTATCGTGGCTTTTCAACCAAATTTGGCCTGAATAATGTTTATGACAGGTTTCATTAATTGTATGAAATTCGTATTGATTTCATGACTGCACTGGAAGTTATAGTGCAAAAAGTTTTATTTTCCTGAGCGAATTTTCAAAACTAAAGACACAAAAATTACCATAGCTGGTAGCACCAATCAAATTTTTCAACCAAATTTCCACCAAACAGAGATTAGAGTTAGGTTTAGCTACTGTGCCAATTTCATGAAAATCTGGTAATTTATTCACATTTCATAGGGCAAAAAGCAGTTTTTTTTCTTTGTAATTTTTCAAGATGGCACCACTGGCACAGACTTGCCCACAATTCAAAATCGCTTCTATCAAATCTGGTCTTACTTAAGTCCAATGCATTCTGTAAATTTTAGCTATATCTGATTATTGGTTCGTGAGTTTCCGTGAACAGAAGTTTTTGATGCTAAAAATATAGGTTAACTGGGAGAGGGTTACCGTTCTTGTCCGACATGAAATTTCCAAAGTTTTATTTTGAACGTGTAGATAAAACATAAGATTTATATACAGATTGGTTTTATTGTAAGAAACGGACATTTTTTTGAATATTCGATGGTTTGAATGTTTTCACTTCCTTTTTTTTTCAAAATGAAGACACCAAAATTATCATAGCTGGCAACTCCAACCGAATTTTTCCACCAAATTTCTACCAAACGTGGCTTAGAGTAAGGTCCAGCAATTGTGTGAGTTTCGTCAAAATCGAACGATTCAATCAGAATTTATAGGGCTAAAAACAGTTATCTTTTTTAGTGGTTTTTCAAGATGGCACCACTGGCACAGAATCGCCCGCATTTCAAAATCACTTCCATCAGACCTGGTCCTATTTAAGACAAATACATTCTGCAAATTTCAATTAATTCTGCATATCGGATCGTGAGTTTCCGTGAACAGAAGTTTTTGATGCTTAAAATATAGGTAAATTGGGCAAGGGTTACCAGGCGTGCCCGTTATACCATATCTTTTTTTTTTTTTGGTTATGTAAACAAAGCACAAGATTTACATATGAGTGGCTTTTTTTTGAAGAAACGGCATTTTTTCAAGAGAGACGATGATTTGGAGGTTTTCACTTTCAGTGCCTGCCCTAGCTACAGTGTTGCCAGCACGCTCATTAAAAGCTACATAAATCTACAACTAAATAATATCAATATGTCCTGAAAATTTCGTAATGATTGAATAGCTCTGTCAAAAGTTATCGCAATTTAAAAATTTTCAAATTTTCCCGTCCTCTTTTTAGGCACCCAGCGCACACATAGGGTTAAAAAATTCCAAAGCATTATCCGATTCATATGTAAAACACGTTCGAAATTTATTTCGTGAACTTTATTTTTGCGAAAATTATTTGTGCACGAAATAATAGGTATATTAAAAATATCACTTAAATGGCCGCCGGCGATAAAAGGTTAACAATAACTGACATTTAAAGAGACCTGGACCTATTCTGCATATACACCAATGTATCCTGAAAGTTTCAGCTCAATCGGATGGCGCGTTCCCGAGATTATCTCACTGAAATTTTTTGATGATATATATATATATATATATATATATATATATATATATATATATATATATATATATATATATATATATATATATATATATATATATATATATATATATATATATATATATATATATATATATATATATATATATATATATATATATATATATATATATATATATATATATATATATATATATATATATATATATATATATATATATATATATATATATATATATATATATATATAGAAATATGAATTTTTGGCCGAATCGATTTTAATACTAATGTTCTTCGAACATTAGTAAAAAGACTCTGTCGCTCGTAAGAGCATTACATATTATGAGAAACTCCGTGGTCGGTTGCAGAATATTTATGATGTGTTTAATAATAACCATCGTAACATACTATCGTTGTTGAAAGGGGAGGAAAGTGAGCTCACTTTGGACTACTTTTCAAGTGACTTATACAGTCAGTTTGATGACATGCAATTGAATTTTGCGTCCGAAGTTGAGGAACAGTTAAAAGAGGCAATTAGGAAGCAACAGGAAGCAGAAGAGCAAATAGCACGAGCCGTAAATAAAGGAGTCTTGGAGCAACAGTTATCACAACCAGGAGAAAAATCATCTGTGGAAGTCGAAGCACAAGAGAGCGAATCACGTTTTGATGACGTTAAGCTACCTCGTATTGCAATTCCAAAATTCGAGGGTGATTATAATTTGTGGGTCTCATTTCGCGATTTATTCAAATCGCTCATACTGTTTGGTTTCTTCAACGTATATATTCGATATACGATAAAGTAGCAACAATAAAACTTGCGGTAACGCTGCAACGACAAAATATCATTCCGAATTTCTCTATCCGGCTCGACGGACCATGTTTGGTTTCTATATGAATGGATGATGATAAGGGGGCGATTAAATTGCGATGCACGCTTCTAACTGCTGATAATAGGTTGGCTTCTACGACAAGAATGTGGATTTGAAATTTGATTTGAAGCAACCATCGACACGACAAACCCTCCTTCGAAAAACTGCAAAGATAGAAAAACCAGCAGATTATTATGGAAAACACTATTTCATCCCGAACTATTTCTGCTGATTGTTTCGATAATTCCAAACTCAGACGAAATTATGTTATTTTCTGCCTTTTATTTTTAACAACATAACAAAATTCTAATAACAATTTCTCATAAGTATTTTGAACTAGAAACTTTCAACTATACAATGCCCAATTTCAAACTTTTTCAACTACAAAAAAAAAACCATTTTCCACATATTTTCATTTTTTGACAGATTTCTTTGTTTGCTATGGTTAGCAAATGTAATACAAATTTTACAGTAAAAGTTAAACACGACGAAATCACAACATACTCCCCGCGTTGAAACGACCAGTTTCAATATTCTTTATGATTCGGTGTTGTGTGATTAGAATACATTATGGGTAATGGACAAACCTTTGTAATGGGTCGTTTGATTACATTATATTGTGTTTTTATGGTCACCACTCTTGTCAGATTATCTCTTCCTGGATGTGTGCTAATAATTCTTCCTAATAACCAATGTGCAGGAGGCAGTCTGTCATCCTTTACTAAAACTAGTTCGTTTTCCTTTAGATTTGGTTGTTGTGTCAGCCACTTTGGACGTTGTTGCAAACGATGCAAATATTCTTTACTCCATCGAGCCCAAAATGACTGAGTAAGTTTTTGAATGTGATTATAGCGATCTAAGTGATTCACATTTTCATCGAGAAGGCTAGGTTCTGGTGGCATAAGCAGTGGTCCTCCTATTAAAAAATGTCCTGGCGTTAAAGCTGTAATATCCTGTGGATCTTGTGTCATCTCGGTCAATGGTCTAGAGTTCAGGCTGGCTTCGATCTGGGTCACAATGTACTTAGCTCTTCATAAGTAAGTAATGTATTTCCCATGGTTCTTTTTAAATGTGTTTTTACTGATTTTACTCCGCTTTCCCACAATCCTCCAAAGTGGGGTGAAGAAGGAGGAATAAAGTGCCATTTTATTCCTAAATTTTCGATGGCTTGTGCGATTTCATGCTCATGCTGTTGAACTTGCGTAAATTTGTAGCGAGTTAATATTGCATTAGCTCCAATAAAATTTGATCCGCAGTCGCTGTAGATATCAGTACACAAACCACGTCGTGATACAAATCTTCTAAATGCTGCAATAAAGCCGGGAGTGGAAAGGTCGCTTACGATTTCGAGATGCATTGCCTTCGTCACCATGCAAATAAATACTGCTATGTAGCCTTTATAACTTCTTATTCCTTTCCCTTTTGAACTTTTTACGTCGAACGGACCACAATAGTCAACACCACTATGTGCGAAAGGTCGTGCTGGTTGAACTCGATACGTTGGTAAATTCGCCATTAGTTGAGTCCTTGTTTGAGCAGTCTGACGGAAGCAACTAATGCATTGATGAATATGGCTTCGAATTGCGTTTCTTGCGTTAAGTATCCAGAATTTTCTTCTCAATAACGATAACATGAGTTGAACTCCTCCGTGCATTAATTTCTTGTGATAATCATCAATAATCAGTTTAGTCAAATGGCTTTTTTCAGGTAAGATTATAGGATGTTGTTCCGCATATGATAATAAGGAATTTTGGAGTCGACCTCCTACTCGAATTAGTTTGTCGTTGCTCAGAAATGGGTATAATTTAATCAACCGACTGTTTCGAGCTATTTGTTTTTGAATTTGAAGTGCTTTTATTTCCGAAGAAAATTCTTTCTGCTGGACGGTTCTTATCCAAAACGTTAAGCCTGACTGAAGCTCTTCAGACGTGAGATATTTTAGCTTTTGATTTTGCAGAGGACTTCGAACATTTCCTATCCAACGTTGACAGTAAGCAGTTACTCTAATAAGCCTTGAAAAGGATGAGAATCTTTCAAGCAGTTCATGAGAATCATCCATGATTTGCACATGCAAAGTTATTGTTCTTTTATGTAATCCCACTGTTGTTTCGATATCGTCTCTTTTTCTAGGCCACGTATCCTTTGCTCCTCTTAACCATTGTGGTCCTTTCCACCAAAGAACATAATTTTTCAACCTTTCAGGTGATATTCCTCTACTGGCACAGTCAGCAGGATTTGTTTCTGTTGGTACATGATTCCATGAACATTCCTCGAGCAATTGATGGATATTGGACACTCTATTACTAACGAAAGTCTCCCAATGTGAAGGGTGTTTTCTCAGCCAGGCCAATACGATCGTAGAATCGGTCCAACAATAGACATCTTGTATATTGAGTTGCATGTCCTTTTTTACCTGAGCCACCAGTTTTGCAAGTAAATTTGCTCCACATAATTCCAGTTTCGGCAACGAAATTGTCTTGATAGGTGCCACCTTGGTCTTTGCCGATATTAACTGGACATCAACCTCGCCATTCACTTGTTCAACTCTCACGTAAACAACAGCTGCGTATGCTTTTATGGATGTGTCGCAAAATCCATGGAGGTCTACAATTGTTGATATACTTCCTGTTCGAATCCACCGTGGAATCTGAATATATTGTAGAGAAGGTAAGCCTTGGCGATAACACTTCCACTTCTCTTCGATGTCTCGAGGAATTTCATCATCCCATTGTATTCCTGCAAGCCAAAGGGTTTGAATGAGATGTTTTGCTAATACAGTTACCGGTGCGAGCCATCCGAGCGGGTCAAATAATTTAGATATTTCGGATAATATCGTTCGTTTCGTCCAAGTTTGCAACGTATCTTCAATTTCTATCTTGTATGATAAATAATCATCTCGAGGATTCCATAATATTCCCAATGCCTTTATGGTATCTGCATCAACTGACAATGGTAAGTTAACTTCTCGAAATTCCTCAGGAATAGCTTGTAGGAGTAATTCATTGTTGGAAGCCCACTTTCGGAGTTCTAGCCCACCACTCTCCAACAGACTACGAATTTGGCATTGTTTTCGTGTTGCTTCTTCAATGCTGTTACCTCCAGAGATCAAATCGTCAACATAAAAATCATTGAGTACTGCTTCTACTCCAACAGGGTAATTATGTTGTTCATCTTTTGCTAATTGATGCATCGCTCGTATCGCTAAATACGGTGCGCTTTTTGTTCCGAAAGTTACGGTGGTCAACTTGTAATCGCAAAAGGGTTTATCTGGTGAATCTCTCCATATTATTCTTTGGTAGTCACTATCGTCTGGATGGATGCGTATTTGTCGATACATTTTATGAACATCGGCCATAAATGCAATTTCATATTTCCTCCAACGCATTAGGATTGAAAATAACGATTCTTGAATAGTCGGTCCTTTTAATAATACATCATTTAATGATTTTCCGTTACTTGTTCTTTGCGAGGCATCAAAAACGACGCGAACTTTAGTACTTGTGCTGCTCAATTTCACAACTGCATGATGTGGTAAATATGTACAACTGTAGTACGAGTTACCAAGCTCATCGTATTTCAAGAAATCGATTTCTTTTGTGCTTGTGGGTTCCATGTGATTTAGATCGAGATATTCTTTAATACAATTTGTATATTCTTCTTTCAAGTAAGCGTCTTGAGACAAACGTTTTTCGAGTTGAATCATTCTGATGATGGCCATATTTCTAGATGAACCCAGTTGCACTTGCTTGCTATCAAATGGTAAACGAACTTGATATCTCTTATCATCCCTTCTTATATGGTTTTCTATGAAATGTTGTTCACAGCGTTGGTCCTCGTTAGAGAGATGAGCTGTAACAGGCAATTCCTCTAATTCCCAAAACAATTTTAGATTTTCATTTACATTGACATGAAAATTTTCTAAGAGTTTAGTTTGAATTGATTGCTGGGATGCTTGACCAGAAATAATCCAGCCAAATATAGTGTGCTGACCTATTGGAGTTCCAGGAGGTCCTTTTCGTAATCATTCAGCAATTATTAATGGATAGACATCAGCGCCTAATAAAATATCTATTCGTCCTGGGCGATCAAATGTGGGGTCAGCCAGCGGCAATCCTTCCAGATGAGTCTATTTAGTTCTCGCTAAATGTTGACTTGGCAGTCCATTTGTGATTTTGGTGACAATAAAGGCCTCAACTCGAATGCTTTTCATTGTAGAATCTTTTGTTGAAAGTATTATTGATGCACGTGATTTAACTCTTTCTGTGGAAATGCTTCCTAGACCAGACACCTCTATGTTGACTGCTTTGCGAGGTAGTCGTAAAGACTGAACAGTGTTCTCTGTCACAAACGAGGCTTGTGACCCAGGATCTATGAGAGCTCTACAAACTTCTGTTTGACCTTGTGGTGAAATGATAGTGACTAGCGCTGTCGCTAATAAGATTCCTTTGGACTTTGGACTTTGATTCACGACGAAAGATTGAGTAGTCGGCTGAGTGACTACACCAGGCTCTTCCATAAATGACTGTTGAGGAGTATGATTTTGATTTTCTTTCCGCTGAATCTGGACTGAGTTTCTTTCTTTGTGCAACGTAGTATGATGCGGTTTCTTACAGATGTAACACTTTAAATTACTTGGACATTTAGCGATGAAATGACCTTTCCCCAAACAGTTCATGCAAAGACCTTGAGATTTAATGAGATCCAATTTTCCTTGATGATCAAGACCTAAATATTTTGGACATTGCCGAATAGCATGAACTTCTTTACATAGCTGGCATGACGAAATTGTTGCTAAATGAAAAGTTTGGTTTCTATTCCCCGATCTTTCTTCATACATCACACCTTTTGTCTCTTTTGGTACTATTCGACGCTTATTCGCATTAATCGCTTCCAATGTACGAAAACGGGTTTCCAGAAACTGCTTTAACTCCTCCCAAGTTGGCAGTTCAACCTTTGTACTAAGTGATTGTTCCCAAGTTTCAATTGTCTCATATGGCAGTCTTTTGCTGAGAAAATTAACGATGATTGGATCCCAAGAGGCGGTATTCACATTAAGATTTTTAAGAGCTGCCAAGCATTCGGAAGTTTTGTCGAGCAGACTCTTCACGCCTTTAGCAGATTCCTGGTTTACCATCGGTTGGTTGAACAACATATCGAGTTGGGCTTTTACCAAAATTCTTTTATTGTCATACCTTCTGACCAAAGTACTCCAAGCAAGATCATAATTCGCATCCGTTATTGGGGTATTACTTAGAAGGGTTTGCGCTTCTCCTGACAAATGCGCCTTCAAATATTGGAGTTTTTGCACTGAGGATAAATGCTCATTATTATGGACCAGAGATTTAAACATGTCATAAAATGGTGTCCATGCCACATAATCTCCGGAAAACATCGGAATCGATATCCTTGGAAGTTTAATTTCGTCTTGTTTCGAGCGTATTTGAATGACTTGCGTCATACCTTTCTCATCTTTCAAAGTTTCAATTTCCTTTATAGGATGATCACGTCGAAATTCACTCATCATCTTAGTATATGCATCAATATAAAATTCTTCCATTGTAGAATGTATCTCATCTACAAAATACCTTTCGGTCTCCTTAATTTCCTCTGTGGCTAGTGCAATAATGTCTCGATGTCGTCTGCTAAAAACTTTCCAATATCCTTCTAAGTTTTCTAGTCGAACCTTATAATATGATTCTTTAGATCGTCTTTCCATCGAATCTTTATTATAATATAGGGTGATAGACTGTCCCAGTCGCAGTAGATGTGCAACATGCAGGAAGTCGCATCACACTTTATTACATAGACAAAGAGCCACACCCACAGCAACCATTTCTAGTCCACTGAATGCTAGTGCATCAGAATTTCCATCTCGTCACACATCTTCACCTAACTCATCTCAACTCCAAGCTAATATACAGACTTTGAGTGCTGTTGTATCTCAGCAAGTGCTGTTGGCTACAGCTCTCGTAAGAGTAGAAAGCTCAAAGGGTAGCTGTATCCTTCGAGCATTACTAGATCAAGGATCCCAAGCGTCATTTGTAAGCGAAAATGCCATGAAGCGACTAAACATAAAAAGAAAACACACAAACACCACTATCAGCGGCATTGGCAAATCGGATCGTTCTCAAGCTAAAGGGATTGTGTGGTTAACACTAAAACTCGGCGACGGACAGCCACTGGAATTTGAAGCATACATCTTAGACCAACTAACCAACTCATTACCAACTTGGAGGGTCACGTCTAAAGTTCGAGATCAGTTAAAGGGCTTTGAATTGGCGGATCCTCACTTTGACCAACCAGGGAAGATCGACGTGCTTCTAAGAGCCGATGTCTATGCTCAAGTAATAACGGGTGATATGCACAAACTTTCGATAGGACCAATCATACAAAAAACCAGTTTGGGATGGATTATTTCCGGAGCGTTGCGTACACCATTACAACACGATCTTCGAAGTTTTAAGGTTGAAATAATTAACCATGATGATTTAAATAATCAACTAAGGAAGTTTTGGGAATTGGACGACATCGGTGTAACGCGGTCAGTAACCAAGGAAGAACAATATTGCGAAGAATTTTATTTGAAAACAACTGAACGAGATATAAACGGCAGGTTTGTTACTCGCCTTCCATTTAGAGAAGATGCCAGTAGACAGTCGCTGGGAGCGTCAAGAAATATTGCTATTGCTAGTTTGCTCTCATTGGAACGGAAATTTGCAAAAAACCCTGAATTATACAACGAGTATTCAAAGTGCATCCAAGAATACGTAGATTTGAACCACATGCATATATCTAACAACACAATTGATGTACAGCTTAATGAAGACGGTACCGCCGAATGCAAAGCCAATTATCTACCCCATCATGTCATATACAAGGAGAGCAGCAGCACAAGAGCTCGCGTTGTGTTCGATGCATCACGAAAAACAAGTTCAGGATTGTCTTTGAATGACACGTTGTACGCTGGGCCTGCTCTGCAGGGTAGCCTTGATCATCTCGTATTAAAATGGAGATTTTTGCAATTTGTTTTCGTAGCAGATATTCAGAAGATGTATCGCCAAATACGTATGCATCCTGAAAATGCCGATCTCTAACGTATCGTTTGGCGCAATACCCCAAATGATCCAATCCAGGATTACACTCTAGATACAGTAACTTTCGGAGTGACCTGTGCTCCATTTATAGCAATTCGTACGCTCCGAAAGCTCGCTGAGGATCATCAATCATCTCATCGCATGGGACACCACGCAATTTTCAATGAATTTTATGTGGATGATCTTCTTTCAGGTGGCACCAGCATAGATCTCGCATTAGCTAAAAGAGACGAATTGAGAAATTTATTACGTTCAGCAGGTTTCGATTTGAAAAAATGGGCAGCTAATCACGAACAGCTTTTGGACAACATCCCTATGGAAGATCGCGAAACCCTTCCCACTCTGGACATGAATCTCGAGTCTGGCCTTAAGACACTTGGCATTATCTGGCATCCCACTTCGGATGAGTTTGCCTACAAAATAAATATTAATATGACTGATGTTATATACACTAAACGCAAAATATTATCGGACATTGCAAAATTATTTGACCCCCTTGAATGGATTTCACCAGTCCTAATTATAGCTAAAATAATGATGCAGTCTCTATGGCTGGATGGTATAGCTTGGGACGACCGGGTTCCAGTTGATATCTCAAAGAGTTGGCATGATTTTAAATCAGAATTACAAACCCTGTGCAACTTACGAATACCTAGATGGTTGAAGAATGGGCCTAATGACATTCTTGAAATACACGGATTTAGTGATGCTTCTCAAAGCGCGTATGCCGCAGTTGTTTACATTATTTCTCGGAGTCAACATCAGTTCAACTCATCCTTACTAGTAGCGAAAACAAAAGTAGCACCGGTGAAAGCTATTTCCATTCCACGTTTAGAGCTTTGCGGAGCACTCTTGCTGGCTAAAACCATACAGCGAATAACGAATACATTAAAGGTAAATGTGAAACGTACATACTTATGGACTGATTCGACAATTGTTTTATCCTGGTTGGCAAAGCACCCATCACACTGGACTACTTTCGTTGCGAACAGAACCACACATATCCATGAAGCAGCAAAAGATATTCCCTGGAGCTATATCCCATCTGAACATAACCCTGCCGATGTCGCTTCACGAGGTGCCTCCCCAAAACAACTAATTGATTCTAAGCTATGGTGGAGAGGTCCTTCATTTTTGAAAAAACCAAAGGAAGAATGGCCTGTAAACCCAAAATTGCCAGTATGCACTATGGAACAAAGGAAACAATCAGTTATATCATTATTAGTATCTAACTCTGAACCTAGCTTTCTAGATGTTTGGCTCAGCAAGTACTCTTCATTGAATCGGCTTATAAGAATAACAGCATATTGTTTCCGTTTTATCGCCTCGTCAAAGGGTAACGGCCCCACACAGCTACATATATTTGAGTACTTCAGAACTTAACACAGCTTTACAGTTTTGGGTGAAATATACACAGCAAATGGATTACAGGGAAGAAATTGAAAACCTAAAACAAGGTAAACCTATAGACCAAAAAAGCAGTTTGTTGAAGTTAGATCCTTTCTTAGATGAAAATGGAATACTGCGAGTTGGCGGTCGGCTCAGAAACGCTGATGTTCCATACGATACCAAATACCCTATCATTATTTCGAGAAAAAATAGACTGGTCCCTCTTATATTTTTGAAATATCATACTCTTACATTGCATGGAGGAGCACAGCTTATGTTGAATAGTATTAGACAAAAATTTTGGATTATTAACGCTAGAAATTTAGCACGCCAGTTCACACAAAGGTGCATAGCATGCTATAAAATGAAAGCTCAATCTATGACACAACTCATGGGTAACTTGCCTGAGCCAAGAGTGACAATATCCAGACCATTTTCACATTGTGGCATTGACTATTGCGGACCAGTTGACTTAAAGGTTGCTAAAGGCAGAGGATCAAAAACATACAAGGGATATATAGCTATTTTTGTATGTCTCTCCGTGAAGGCAATACACTTAGAACTAGTAGGGGATTTGACGACCCAATCCTTTTTGGCAGCTTTCCGACGCTTTGTGAGCAGAAGAGGATTTTGCAGCAATGTGTATAGCGATTGTGGCACAAATTTTGTAGGCGCCAATAAGGAATTGATACAAATTTTAAAGCGAAATCAAAATCTGTCCCAAGAGTTGGCTAATGAAGGCATCACATGGCACTTTAACCCTTTTGCTTTGGGAGGCTGGTGTGAAGTCCACAAAACATCACCTGAAAAGGATTATAGGAAATGCAGCTTTGACATACGAAGAATTCAACACCGTATTGATTAAAGTAGAAGCGTGCTTGAACTCAAGACCTCTTTGTCCTTAAACGAACGACCCTAAGGATTTGAATGCCTTAACGCCAGGACATTTTCTTGATGGAAACACGTTATTAGCCATACCAGAAGACAACCTCATGGATTTACAACTCAACCGTTTGAGTCGCTGGCAATTCACCCAACGACTAACGCAAGACTTTTGGAAAAGGTGGTCCCTAGAATATATAACAAGATTACAAGAAAGGCCAAAGTGGAATCGTCGTCAGCCTAATATTGAAATAAATGATTTAGTGCTCATTAAGGATGAACGTTTGCCATCATACAAGTGGCCCATGGGCCGAATTATAAAGACACATCCTGGAACTGATGGATTAGTTCGCGTTGTGACAGTTCGCACTTCCCATAAGGAACTAGATAGACCAATCACGAAAATTGCTTTACTACCTGTAGAAAAGCCCCAGAAAAACTAAATTGTATATTATTGAACTGAACTTGTTTTTTGGAATGGAACATTGAATATGGAATCATACAAAATGTGAACTTATGAGTCAAATCGCTGACATAATGAATTCTCAACGACATTAGCCAATAAGCCCAAATTAGAATTATGATACCCTGTTTACACTCCTAATCCACTTCCTATCCCTCCCCCCGGCATGAATGTTCCAGAATGGCGAGGCGAGGCGCCTGAAAACCTCAAGTTCCCGGGCATGGTTCATGGTCGCAAGGAGGAAATGCCGCTCCATAGAACCGTGCCATCGTTCAAGGAGAAATATCGAGTAGCAGACCAGAAGCAGAGAAGATGAAGATGATCTTTGTTATTAGTTAAAATTAAGTAATAATAATCTAATTACAGTGAAATATGAGACTGTCGCCTCATGGGAGGGGAGAATGTTGCGTACGGCTTCAGCTACCTGAAAATAGAATAAAATTAGAAGCAATTGACGACGATTTTTACTTACCATCGATTCGTCCAGCTGACAGGTGTCAGCACGACTCGTCCAGCTGTTCCCGTGGAAATAACGAAATTCCAGTCAGCTGATGTTGGATATTAATGCTGTATTCTATTATGAAATTTCGACTAAGTTAATACTAGTTTAGTAAACAGTTAAAAATGTACCGGAATTTTCATCGCTATAAAAGAAAGTACCAGTTAGTTGCTCGCTCCTTCTTTTTTGTTAGTTTGAAATTTGATTTGATTCACATATCTTTCGCATGTCTTTCGATTTTTTCGTAGTATTTTCGATTCGTTGTATTTTCTAATTTTCGCATAAGTGTTGAGAGATTGATTGATTAAGATTGTTTCGCATAAGTGACTTTCAAATAAACAATTGAATTGTTATCTTCGCGTTTTTTATTTTTAAATTACAAGTGGAAGATAAAACAGTTGCATTATACGGTCATCTATGATAAGAGAAAATGCCGTCTTTAGTTTTCCTTTCATTATATGTCGTTTAGCATATCCTGTTGGACCTGACACATCCTTAAAAATATTATGCGCTGGTGTCCTTCCAGGTTTGAGACTTCCGGCTATTTCTTCCCAAACAGTTCTATCGGCCGCAGTTTCGATGCGTTGCTCTTCTATATCTGTCTCACTTACGAATGTCGATAAAAATCTCGCTCTTTTCTGACCTGGACGCTTATTTATAATATTCCCCTCTTCATTTTCGCTGTTTGTCCCCAATTCACTTGTTGTAAATAGCGCTTTATCTGTTTCCATGTATTGATCAGTTCCGGAAATTTCTTGTTCATCGTACACTGAACACGCTTCTTCTATGTTCGTTATTTTTTCTAAGTACTTTGTAACTTTGAAACACTGACATTTTTACGGAAAATATTTACCACAAAATATTACACTATTATATATTATACCTGTTAATACTTAGGTTCGGTTCAACTAAGCTACCAATAAAGCACGACCACGATTAGGTTTAATATATAAAGATTTTATTAATTAATATGCTTGGGGTATACACATAGCCAGGCAGCAAAACCGGAAGAAGAAAAACATGAGGCAGAAGGCCTGTCACAAAACACACTGACACTCATCTGTCAGATTTCAATGTACGAAGGTGTGTTGCCAGATAATGATATTCTACACTCCCTCCGACTTAATTTAGAGAATAACAGTTCAAAATTTAATCTACTCATTCCAATATCCAAGTTTGTGGATCAAATCTAACATTTTGAATTCTATTGCGATTTGAACGTCTAAAATTACTAAAACCTACTTTTCCCTCCTTCTGATGCTTGGTCGGCTGTGACACGATGATTCAGTCTGGGGCTGGCTCATAATTTCGATAGGATTGCCCTCTAGACCTGCCTGTGAAGTCGCTGTTGAACGTGCTGTGGAATCTGCTATTTCTGTTGGCACGATCACTTCAAAATCCAATAACGTAGATGATGTATTCGGAAATTGAGCTTTTGGAGAAGGATTCAGTCCTGGATTTCTACAACGTCGGATCTGGTTCTGATGGCGTCTTGTTGTCCCTTTTTCAGTTTTGAGAATATACATTTTTTTTCCCTGTAATTTGATCACTTCCGCTTCTATCCATCGTTTTGATCCCGCATAGTTGCTTGCAAACACCCGCTCTCCCACTGTGAATTTGGTTTGATGGAGAGTATTCAGGTTTTTCTTTGGAAATAAGGCACACAATATAGTACGTGGTTGCCTACCGTGCAACAACTCTACCGGTGACTTTCCCGATATTGGATTTGGCGTGCTACGAAATGTTGTTAAATATTTATATAATGCCTTTTCTGCATTATTTTCATCAGCCATTATCTTTTTGAACGCCTCTTTGAAGGTACGTACATGTCTCTCCGCTAAACCATTTGAAGCTGGGTGAAATGGAGCACTCGTCAAGTGTTCAATTGCGTTCACTTTGCAGAAATCGTTAAATTCTTGCGATGAAAATTGGGGGCCATTATCTGTAACTATGGTTTGTGGTAACCCCTCGATGGCGATAATTTTTTGTAAACAAGCTAACGTTGATGTTGTTGTTGCAGATGAAAGCTGCACCACATATGGGTAACTTGAGAACGAATCCACTATAACGAGCCACATATGGTTGAAAAATGGACCCGCAAAGTCCAGATGAATTCTTTCCCATGGTTGTGTAGCTATTGGCCATGATGAAAAATCTCTTTTTGGTTGGCTCGCCGATGCCTGACAAACCAAACAGCCTTCATGTAGTCGATCAATGGCTTTGTCTATCGTTGGAAACCATACATTTCTTCTGGCTAACTGCTTCATACGGCTCTTGCCCCAGTGCCCTTCATGTAACAATGATAGCACTTTTGATTGCAGAGTATTTGGTACTACGACCCGTAGATACTCTGTTTGCAGAAGAATGACTTCGTTCTGTATTGATAAGGCGTATCTCCGATTGAAATATTGTTCTAAATGTTTATCTGCTTTTGTTAGTTGATTAGGCCCACCTTTGTGCACATATTTGAGTACTTGCATTAGTATCGCGTCCTTTGCCGTTTCTTCTTCGAGTATTTTATAATTTATTGGAAATTCCTGGACGGTAATTTCATAG
The DNA here is from genome assembly GCA_963978885.1 of Nemotelus pantherinus. Taxonomy (NCBI): domain Eukaryota; kingdom Metazoa; phylum Arthropoda; class Insecta; order Diptera; family Stratiomyidae; genus Nemotelus; species Nemotelus pantherinus. Next base: position 6,431,015 of record OZ022267.1, on the reverse strand, counting down.
GAAGTTTCAATACTACTCAGCTGTTCCTCTTTCCTATCGAAGGTTTCGTCCCCTCCAGCTGCTAAGCGTGACAATGCGTCAGCGTTTGCATTGTCCGAAGATTTCTTATATCGGATCGTATAATCATATGCCTGTAGCACGATTGCCCATCGCTGTAGTCGATGAAGAGCCATAACCGGATGTCTTTTATTCGGATGAAATAGCGTAGTTAAGGCTTGGTGATCCGTAACAAGTTCGAACTGGCGCCCATACAGGTATTGATGAAATTTGATTACGCCATAGTAAATAGCTAGAGCTTCTTTCTCTATTTGAGAGTACGCGATTTGATGTGTCTTTAGGGTCTTTGAAGAGAATGCTATCGGCCTTTCCGTTCCATCGCTATATCGATGAGATATGACTGCACCAATTCCATATTGTGAAGCGTCCACTGCTAGGATAATTGGCTTTTTGTCATCGTAATGCACTAATTTTGTTGCTTTTATTATGGCTTTTTTCAATAACAGAAACGCTTCTTCTTCTCGATGAGTCCAATTGAAGTCGCTATGTTTTCGTCGTAGTGTGTTCAAAGGTGCTGCGACTGTTGCAAAATTCTCTATGAATTTATTGTAATAGTTCACCTTGCCTATGAATGATTCTACTTCTTGTAGGTTTTTTGGACTCGGCATTCTTTTCATGGCTTCTATGCGCGTGTCTTTGGTAAAATGCCATTAGCGTCTATGCGATGACCTACGTATTCGATGCATTTTACTGCGAAGCTGCATTTGTCTAATTTGCACTTGAGACCATGAGTTGACAATCGTTGTAAAATTTCGTTTAGATTGTCTATGTGCTCCGTATTATCTCGACCCGTGACAATTATGTCATCTAAATATACGGCACAGTGAGGTATGCCTGATGTCACTTCTTCCATCAACCGTTGGAATAGCCCTGGTGCACTTGCAATTCCATACGGCATTCTCTGGAACTGAAACAATCCAAATGGTGTATTTATTACAAGAAATTTTTTTGCTGCTTCGGAAAGCTCAACCTGTAGATAGGCTTTGCTTAGGTCAACCTTTGAGAAATATTGTCCACCTTGAAGTTTATGGAACAGATCTTCAATGCGTGGTATAGGGTATCGGTCGATGTCTATCTGTGAATTGACAGTGACTTTAAAGTCGGCACATAAACGAAGTTTACCATTTGGCTTTTTTACAATCACCATAGGAGCTGCCCATTCACTTGTGCTCACTAGCTTTAACACTCCGCTTTGAACCAGTCTCTCGATTTCCGTACGCACTGCATCAAATTGTGCGAATGGTATGTTGTACGGCTTGAAAAATTTCGGTTGAGCATTTGCCTTTAGCCTCACATCAGCTGTACATGTTCTACAACGCCCCAACTCGGACGAGAACCTCTCTGAATATTGCGATACTAGGTCTTGTACGGCTTGATAGCGCTGATGAGTTTCTTGCGCTGTTATACTGAGTTCATTGACCTTTAAATTGACAACCATATTTCCAGGTGGAGGACTAGTGAGCTGAAACTCAAATTTTCGAAGCCCATCCAAGCCTAAAATGTCTGTTGTAAAAGACACCAGTTAAAAGCGAAATATATTCATTATTGAATTCACAGGTTAATATTTTGTATACAGCTGATACTTGTTCACAGCGTACGTGCGGCTTCGATTCCACTAATCACGTGTGTCCCCGTCTTCTATGTATATGTGCAGCTCGTCGGCCCAGTTTACATGCTTAGCCAACTTCAGTATTGACTGATTCACAATAATGTCCTCCGCGGTGGAGGATTCTAGTGGCGCCTTACACCACATTCAAAAACAGGCGCATTTAATTATATCAAAACCATATTTACATCTTCGAAATTCAATACAATCTATATCCTGTGAAAAACAGCTTTGAACCGTAATTAGTGCACGAGGTCGTCCGATCACTGAATATCTATGCAATTTTCGAAATCATCTTCTGTATCGGAAACATTTTTGAGTTCACGTTCGATCTCCTCCTTCTCAACACTGACGGATGGCTGTGTTGGTACTGCGGAATTATCAAACTCCTTAGATCCCTCGGCAGGCTTACGGGGCTCAACGGGCTCGATCTCCTTATTTTCCATTTTCATGGAATAGATACAACTGGACGTTCGTGCCATGTTTGTATGAATAGATACGACTTTAATTTACACTTGAAAACTTCTAGAAACAGATCCGCCAAAAGAATTCGACAAATTTCAAAATTGATTTGCTTCAAGAAATTATAGCCGAAGATCAAAAACAGGTCAAAATGTCCACGATGTACATTGAACCAATCGGAACGACAACGACAGAGTGACTAAAAAAAAGTTGACAGAACGGCGAGTATTGAAAGATCAATTGAAAGCAATATAAAAATTCGTTAGAATTTAAATTTATTCGTTTTTGGGCGGTTGCGGGGGGAGTAGGAGATGTTTTTCAGTACGCCTACTTAGTATAGCGCATGCGTAAATGAGTCTCGTTAACACCAAATACGTACTAGTACTGCCCGAGAAATTAGTAGATGTGACAAAGTTGCAAGGAGGATTTGGACACTTATAAACGGTATGGTCGGAAATTAGTCAAAGGTTTTCTTTTCAGCGATCTAAAGTTTGACAGCACACAATTACGAATTCATATTCGGTCCGATTTCCAAGAATTGCTGCGAAAATCATATGGATTTCATCTCGAGAGAGAGAAAGAAAGAGAGAGAGAGAGAAGTAAATACTAATGAGAACGAGGGCTGGAATTTTGCTCCTTGTTCGGAACATTGTTTCGTAATGGCGGGACAAACCCTGTTCCGTGAAAAAGTAAAAAATCTGTTCCTGAAATTATATTCAACATAGCGTCAACTGTCTACATAATAACTCGATATCATTATGCCAAAGGACGGAAACCTGGGCAAAACAAATCTGACTATCCTAAAATTAGGTTAATTTGATTTACCGATGATGAGAAAAAATAAAACTAGAAATTATTCACCAAGGCACATTTATTTACATCAAAATATATACATACATTTCAAAAATTAAATCAATTACATGCCCTATGTACCCCATTTTAACACAGCTCAAAACTGTAATTAATGCGCGTGGTTGCTTCCTAGAATTGATTCAGTTGAATCAGCTTCAAAGCCTTTGAAGTCTTCATCACTCACGGAATCTTCGGATAGGGTAAAATATGGAAATTTGAAATCGTCTTCGTGCTCGGAAATTTCTCCGACATCGAGCTGGGACTTCTTCTCGACGCTTCTAATCAGCTGGTTCGGCTCCAAAGAATTATTAGATTCAGATGTCCCGACAGGCTCACGGGGCGTCACAGGCTCGCGGTGGGTTACAGACTTACGGGTCGTCAAAAGCTTACGCGGCGCCACAGGCTTACGGGACCTGACAGGCTCACGGAGCGGCATAAACTCACGGGGGCTGACAGGCTCACGGGGTGTCACAAGCTTACGGGGCCTGACAGGCTCACGGGGCGCCACAGGCTCACAGGGCTCCACAGGCTTACGGGACGTCAAAGGCAGCACGCGGTCACGCACGGGCAACTTGCGTCTAGGAGTAGGCTCGATCTCCTGATATTCCATTTTCGTGAAAGCTTCTTGAATTCCGCAAAACAGCAATACGGCTGACACTCAATAAAATTCGTCTGAATATATCCTTTAAATCTTCCGAAACAACTGTAGCCAACGATTCTCACGTCCGATCACAATATCAGTTCAAAAGATACTAAAGAAATACTTAGAAGAATCTGATTGGCCTATGTCAATGCACTGTTGCCAGATTGGGCGATTTCTCGCCAATTGGGCTATCTTTCCGTTGCATTTGGCGACGGAATTTAATTTTGGGCTACTGGCGACTTTTTGGGCTCCACTGACCAGCCCAGGTTTCAACCGCTAAAAATATATAACGTTGAATTTGCAACTGATTTCCTCAATCTTGAACGAAAATCTCTTGTCTTCATGTTTTAAATTTTGGTTGAACCTACGCTTTATTTCTAGTCCATTATTTGACCGTCTGCTTAAAGTAGTCAGCAAGAAGATTGGAATTTAAAAATGTGCTTGTTAAACTCATAAGTATGAGCAAATTATCAAAAAAAAAAAAAAAAAAAAAAAAACACTTAGCACGGAAATAATTTCGGCAAAAGCCAATGAAGTAAAATCTACTGCTGGATAACAAAATTTCAAAGAAATATGTGAGCTCGATTTTTTATTACTATATCTTCCTGCATCTAATAAAATAGTCGATGTATGTTTTACTATAATAAATAAAATAAGGACTAAAATTTGAAATAAAGTGCAAATAAATTTTTTGGCATCTTTGATGCAAATTCTAGTTCTCTTGAATTTCAACAAAATATGTTGCAACGACTATAAAATACCACCAGATATGATACAAATACTGGATTCTTCAATTTACACGTTTTCTATATCAGAAAATGAAATTGTTAATATAGTTTTCGACTATATAAGAGTAGATAGATAAACAAAACATAATAGCCCATGTGAAGTGAATAAAATAAAATTTTTCGCATCTAATAAGAAAAACTTTTGGCATAATTTTGGCCTCGGCCTATTATTTTTTTTTTTTTACTAACGGTTTCTAGAAATTTCTAGAAAACAGTAATGGCTTCCTGACTAGCAGGCATCAGCCAACGTTTACACGATTTGTTTTAACGTTAACCCAATTTGTTGATTTGTCCTCAATCTAATTCTCCATCATATATAACTTCATTCTGTTTTACCAGGAATATGGATATAGGATCTTGGATTAAGAGGTTATATAGTAAGGATGTGGATAAGGAAAAAGATAAAGTTGCTTTAAACATTTATATACTCAATACATTTATATGCTTAATTTGTTTTTAAAAATAAACTCGCCAAGTTGCTGCAAGTGATCTTTTTTATGTTTAATTAATAGTTCAAAAATGTTTTTATTCGCTTTAAAAAATTCAAATTTGTTTCTCTCCTCCGAGTATTCTCGACAGTGAAAAATCTTGTGATCAATGTCATCACTTTCACTGCAGTTTTCACATAAGTCATTTGGTACTATTTTCATTCTTAGTTTATTTTTATTATTTAAAGCGTTATTTACAAACAACCTATTTATTATTTTGATAGCCCTATTATTTATATTGAGACCACTATGCCATACTTTGTTTCTAAACGCTAAATCTGTCTCTGTCCATGCACTTTTTTTAAGCTTCTTAACTTTATTTCTATAATCTTTATTCCATTTATCCCAAATTTTTGTACTGATTTCATTTATAGCCTCGTCTATTTCCAACTCATATAAAACTTTCCTATCACTAAGAAACGCCTCCTTGGCCAACTCATCTATTTTCTTAATTCCTCCATGTTTAATATTTCTTGGTACCCATATAACTTCTACCTTAAGCCCATCGTTTGACTCTACTAATTTATAAATCTTTTCAACTATAATCTTTTGGTATTCATTTACCATTAATTCAACGCAAGAGAGGTTTGAGTCTGTAATAATAACTAAGTCCTTTGATCCTGAGCTTATTCCTAATTCAATGGCCTTAAGAATACTAATTAGTTCACTGTTTAAAACCGATGTGTGATATCCTAAGCTATATTTCCTGCATATCCCATTTTTTAGGTGCATCACAGCACATCCCACCCCTAGGATGTTTTTAGCTCCATCACATAGGATGATCTCCTTACTTTCCTTCACCTTCTTGTTAACTAAATTTATAAACTTATCCAAATTCTCCTCTTCATCTTTTTTGAGAATATCCTTAAATCTACCTTCTTTCTTACATATAATAATAAGATTTTTGGGGATTACAACAGACTTTCCTGCACCAGTTTTGTCAATAATATCTTTAAACTTATTATATATTAATTTATAATTGGGTTGGGGGCTGTGCTGTGCTTAATTTCTTCAAAGAATAACTTATTACTAATGTTCGAAGAAGAGCATTAGTATTAAAATCACTTTGGCCAAAAATTCATATTTCTATATATACAGTGGCTCACAGCTTATTTGATACAGTGACTATTTAAAAATGCAAATCAGTGTAACTTTGAAATTGAGAACCCTATCCAAAAAATTTAAACGTATTTGACTAGATGCATGTTCAACGAATACAATGCAAACAAAAAATGTTCCAGCAATATTCCTCGGCGTCCGGTAAAAGAGAAATACCACTGGCGCAGAAAAATTGCAGCTCACAGCTTATTTGATACAGACACTTCAATGCGAATAAACTTCTATTTGTCGCGCCGTTAATCTGTCTTGTTTTTGTTTCTTGAATTTTTGATTGTGTTAGACATTGGCTTAGGTAATTTTTAGCAAGATCTTGTAAGCTGAAGTGCCAAAATGAGCCAAAATTGTAAAATGGGTCATCGCACCACAATTGAACAGCGCGAATTGCTATTAAACCACTTTACAAAAGGACAAAGTGTTCGAAAAATTGCTGAAAGTGTGAATTTGAGTGTCTCTACAGTGCAACACATAATTGAGCCCTTCGTACACGAAAATCGGGTAGAAAATAAGAGGAGAAATGCGCCAAACAATATTTTCACCGTATCCGACGAACGATACATTGTACGGAAAGTGAAAGCAAACACAAAGATTTCCGCTCCAAAATTGGTTACTGAGGTTCATCGTGAGTTAAGGAAGTCATGTAGTGCTGAATCCGTCCGACAAGTGCTTCGCGACCATGATTTCAGGGTCCGAGTAGCTCGTAGGAAGCCTTTCATTTCCAAAAAAAAATACAATAAGCCGATTTGCCTTTGCCAAAGAGCATGTGGGAAAGCCACCCGCGTCCTGGAATACGGTTATTTTTGCAGACGAGTCCAAGTTTAACATTTTTGGCTCCGACGGAATGTCATATGTCTGGCGCAAGGCAAACACTGAGCTAAACAAGGAGAACCTCAAAGCTACTGTGAAGCATGGTGGTGGTAATGTGATAGTTAGGGCCTGCATGTCCGCAGCCGGAGTCAGAAATTTAAAGAGTATTGAGGAAACAATGAACCAAACAGAGTACCTTGATGTACTCAAAAGCAATTTGCTGCAAAGTGCTAAAAAACTGGGTGTTCGCGACCAATTTCGGTTGTACCAAGACAACGATCCAAACCACAAGTTGGGAATTGTGCAGTCCTGGCCAATTTGGGATTGCCCTCATTTGATGTCTCCGCCGGCACAGTCACCAGATATGAACGTCATTGAGAATCTGTGGACTTTGTTGGATAACAACATTAGAAAACACAAGATTTTTCATAAACAAGACCTGAAGAAAGCACTGCTAGAGGTATGGCAAAAAATTACTCCTGACATCACAAAAAAACTCGTTGATTCAATGCCGAATAGGCTCCAGGCTCTGCTTAAGTCTAAGGACTATCATACAAAGTATTGAAATCAACTGGAAACCTCATAATTCACAACAATTCTAATGTTTAATCAAACTGTATCAAATAAGCTGTGACATGAAATTTGTTATAATTTTTAGTTTTTTTGTTTTTTAAGATGTAAAACAGGAACTTTGTAACAAATATAAACTTGTTTAATAAACAACAAACAATTGCCTTCAAAATGGTGTTCAAATTTTTTTGATATTGTTTTTATTTTTTGAGTTATTGCAACTTAATTTTTTAAAGAAGCACTGTATCAAATAAGCTGTGAGCCACTGTATATATATATATATATATATATATATATATATATATATATATATATATATATATATATATATATATATATCATCAAAAAATTTCAGTGAAAAAATCTCAGGGACGCGCCATCCGATTGAGCTGAAACTTTCAGGACACATTGGTGTATATGCAGAATAGTGCCAGGTCTCACAAAAAGTTAATAATCTTTAACCCTTTGGCGCCGGCGGCCATTTTAGTGATTTTTTTAATATACCTATTATTCCGTACACAAATAATTTTTGCAAAATTAAAGTTGATGAAATAAATTTCGAACCTGTTTTACATGTGAATCAGATAATGTTTTGGAATTTTTTAACCCCATGTGTGCGCTGGGTGCCTAAAATGAGAACGGGAAAATTTGAAAATTTTTAAATTGCGATAACTTTTGACAGAGCTATTTCATGATTACGAAATTTTCAGGACATGTTTGTTTTATTTAGTTGTAGATTAATGTACGTTTTAATGAGCGTGCTGGCAACCTTGTAGCTAGGGCAGGCACTGAAAGTGAAAACCTCCAAATCATCGTCTCTCTTGAAAAAATGTCGTTTCTTAAAAAAAAAGCCATTCATATGTAAATTTTGTGCTTTGTTTACATAGGCAAAAAATAAAATTTGATATGGTATAACGGGCACGCCTGGTAACCCTTGCCCAAGTTACCTATATTTTTAGCATCAAAAACTTCTGTTCACGGAAACTCACGATCCGATGAACAGAATTTGTTGAAATTTGCAGAATGTATTGGTCTTAAATAGGACCAGGTCTGATAGAAGTGATTTTGAAATATGGGCGATTCTGTGCCAGTGGTGCCACCTTGAAAAGTCACTAAAAAAGATAACTGCTTTTAGCCCTATAAATTCTGATTGAATCGTTCGATTTCAACGAAATTCACACCGTAGCTGCATCTTACTTCAAACCACGTTTGGTAGAAATTTGGTGGAAAAATTCGGTTGGAGCTGCCAGCTATGATAATTTTGGTGTCTTAAATTTGAAAAAATAAAAATTTGGAAGTGAAAACATTCAAACGATCGAATATCCTAAAAAATGTCCGTTTCTACAATAAAACCAATCTGTATACAAATCTCATGCTTAATCTACACAGTCAAAGTAAAACTTTGGAAATTTCATGTCGGACAAGAACGGTAACCCTTTCTCAGTTAACCTATATTTTTAGCTTCAAAAATTTATGTTCACTTGAACTCACGAATCAATAATCAGATAGAATTGAATTTTACAGAATACATTGGACTTAAGTAGGGCCAGGTCTGATAGAAGCGATTTTGAATTGTAGGCAGCTCTATGCCAGTGGTGCCATCTTGAAAAATTACAAAGAAAAAAAATGCTTTTTGCCCTATGAAATGTGAATAAGTTACCAGATTTTCATGAAATTGACACAGTAGCTGAACCTTACTCTAAACTCTGTTTGATAGAAATTTGGTTGAAAAATTCGATTGGTGCTGCCAGCTATAGTAATTTTTGTGTCTTTGGTTTTGAAAATTCGCTCAGGAAAATAAAACTTTTTGCCCTATAACTTCCAGTGCAGTCATGAAATCAATACGAATTTCATACAATTACTGGAACCTATTATAAACATTATTCAGGCCAAATTTGGTTGAAAAGCCACGATAGGGTTGCCAGCTATTGTTGGTTTTGTGTTTGTTTGCAATATCTTTATTAAGCGGTTTTATCGTAGAATTTTCAATTGGTAATGATATTGATGTGACAATAAACAGCAAATATTAAGCTTTCGATTATTTGAAAAAACTCTCTGCAGGTAACCCTAAATTTCTTTATACTCCTATAACTTTAAATGTTATATAACAACGTGAAGCAGATGTGATATATTCTTGGCTTTGATACTGGCGAAAGATTGCCAGCACGAGTCGGTTGTGCTACTTTTTTATCAATAAATGCTTACAGTAAGTATTCATACCGGAAACATTTACAATGAAAATAAATAACCGATGTTTCAATTCGCAAAGTTCTGCAAATTTTTCGGATCGCAGCCCTAAACTCCAACTTCAGTTTCAGTGCTGCAGGCACTGAGCAATTTCTTCATTGATATTATATGAGATGCTGCTTTCAAAATTTTGTGAAATAAGCAACTGATAACGAATATAATTAGCCCGTGTTTTGCTCTCATAAACGTTGTAATTCATGCCAGTGGTAATATATCTGAAACCTTCTACCATATGAGTTATAATGCATTCTTGAGACAAAAGTAAAATGTGGCATTTGAAACAATTTGGCCGTAATAAGCAGCGCATGTGGTGGAATATGCACTCAAAACCTGCACAATTCTTCTACTGTTCTTCGAACATTAGTGTTTCTAGCGGTTCAGGTGCGCTAGAGTTTTTTTAATTTTGATCTTCAGTAGTTCCTTCACTAAAAGTAATTCTGTTCTGTAGATGCTAGGTAATTCATTTGCCATTGTCATTGTCACTATATTCGCAGTATTCTGAGGAATTCCCAGACATCTCTTTAACACTTTACATTTCAATGAATCAATTTTTTTATGAAAGTATAGCGGTGCATTACCAAAACTTGTAATTTGGGCCTCAATTTTCGATCTATAAAAAGATTTGTATGCCAACAAACTTCTGTTAACATCAAGTCCCCTGTTTAGTCCAGTGATAATTTTTAGTGGAGCAGAGTTTTTACTATCATTTGTCATTTTATTACTTAGTGCATCCTTAACCGTTAAGTTGTGATTCATTGAGACTCCAAGAAACTTAAACTGTCTAGTCCATGAGACCTGGTTACTGCATATTATTGGACATTTATGAAAGTTAGGATTCTTATTAAAACTCATCGCATTATTCATATTAATTATTCATATTAATTGGCAGATTCAGTTCATTGCAAATTTCCACAAACTTGTTTATTGCATTCTGTAGTGTGTCAAAGCTTTCAGACTGTTTTTTCCTATTTGAAATGATGACAAAATCGTCTGCATATTGATATACTTTTGTATTTTCATAACAAATTTTGTGTAGAACTGCAGTATAAATATTGAACAGCATCGGACTAAGTACGTCTCCTTGAGGAAGTCCATTACCAATATCTAAAGTACTATTTCCAAGTGCTAAGGTTCTATTGTTTAGGAAAAAAGTTATCCAGTTTATGTACTTAGGTGGTATTTTTAGTTGGTTGAGTAAATTCTGTAATATTCTCACATCTACTCTTTCATACGCATTTGATATGTCAATATTAAATAACATGACCTTATGTCCTTTGCCTTTTTTGTCTTTGATGTGATGGTCTATTGCATTTGAGCATGTTTGTGTGGATTTTCCTCTTGTATAAGCATGACTATTTGTTGGAATGTACTCTATAACTTCTTTCATTTTTGAAATATCATTTTTTATAAGGCTATTGATCAGTTTTACAAATATGTTTATTAAGGAAATAGGTCTATAGCTGTCTAGTTCGAGTGGATCTTTTCCAGGTTTTAATATCGGTGCAATTTTGATTATGAAGAGATTTACATCTGGATAATTTCCATTAATAACTTTGTTGACTGCTTTGATTATATTTTCTAAACTTTGTTCATTTACTACTTTTATCATATCGTATGTTATTTTATCTGCTCCAGGGGATGATTTCTTATGTTTGTTTAAAATTTCGGATAGCTGTTTCACTTCAAATTTAATTGTACTATTATCTGTTGTTAGAAAGGGAATTTTGGTATCTTTATTTATAACTTTTTTCCCCAGCATCTGAAGATAATTTAGACTGTTCTCCTCATTCCAACTCGATGGATTTGTATTTAGAAGTCCCTTTTTAATACACCTATTGAAGTTCCAAAATTCATTAATCTCTCCTTTATTCATGAGTTCAGTCATCTTATTCTCCCAAGCTCTTTCTTTTGCTTTTCTTACTTCTATTTTCCATTCTTCACTTGATTTTGCCCATATTCTGTAGTTTTTGGGTGTACTGTTTTTATTAAATCGTTTTTTTAGTCTTGTTTTCTTCATCCAAAGTTTATTTAAATCCTCACTCCACCAATACACCGGTTCAAATTTATTCTGTTTCTTATCTCTGGTATTTTCTTTGATGATTCTGTCCAATTCTTCAATTATTCCTGGTAAGTTATCTACCACATTAACTTCTTTTATTTTCTTAATAATATTCTTATAACTTACTTTATTATCCTTTTTTATACATTTAAAATTCCAACTTATAGTAATTATTTTGTGTCCGCTTCTGCTAATATTGTTAATATGTGTTTTCCACTCTGCCTTATCAATTATGTTGGTGATCGTTAGATCAGGCACAGATTTTCCTTGTATCATATTGATTCCACTCTTATATGTGAATTCACCATTATTTAAAATGTTTAAGTCTAAGTTCTTAATAATTTTAGCAATCTTTCTACCTCTGGCATTAACCACATGATCACCCCATTTTGTGTTTCTCGCATTAAAATCCCCTCCTATCACAAATGCTTCCCCATTACTAAATAAATTCAGCACCTTTCTAAAATCATCTTCAAAGCACATATTGTTGTAGTTCGGTGGAATATATAATGATGCAATGTTTATGTTTTTTTCCATGTTCAGAGTCTTAATAATAATAATTTCTATATCTACATTACATCTTTTCACTACAAACTTCATGTTTTTATTAACAAAGATCGCTACACCCCCTCCTTTATTGTCCTCGCGATTTTTGTAAACTCCATTAAACCCATTAATTAAATTTACCTTATTATAGTTATTTGGTAGTAAAGTTTCTGATATCAGTGCTACATCTATATTATTTCCTCTAAGATATGTAGTTAAATTATCACTATTTTTTTAAGATATGTAGTTAAATTATCACTAAGATATGTAGTTAAATTATCACATTTTCTGTTTGTCGCATTATGACCTTCCGAATTGCAGAGTATACATTTCATTGTACATGATCCCCCATTATATTTTTCGTTTGAACAATTAAGGCATTTTTTCTCCGTACTCTTGCAGCTTCCCGCAAAATGACCTAATCTCCCGCAATTATAACACTGTTTTGGCCTTTGTACAAAGTAGTCTACTTTAAGTCTCAGAAAGTCTATTTTAATAAAGTCAGGTACTAGTTCACCTTCAAAGGTAATTTTAATCGTAGTAGTTGGCACCAGTTCTCCCCCATTCTCATTATCTTTACGCATGATTCTATATGCATCTATTATTTTATGATCTTTGAGATCATTTCCATACGTATTGCATGGAATTCCTTCCTCTACCAATTCCTTGATATCCATGTCTAGTGGTATTCCTTTAATTATTCCGTATCTGTATATAAAATTGTTTGGAATCATAAGTCTATAGTTTTCTAGCTCCTTTGAAAAGTCCTTAATAAAGTTGTTTGCTTCTTCAGCTTTTTTGAAATACACATTCACCTTGTTATAGCCCACGCTTTTGCAGTCTATAATCCCACTTATATCTAAATTTTTCTTCATTCTATATACATGTATCGGATCTAGTCTGACCCTCTTTTCATTTGTATCCTTGGCTATCATCAAAACCTTATATATTTTTCTTGAGCTTTCCTTATACTTATTAACTACCTTACTCGGCAGACTTCCCATTTCATTGATTTGTCCAGGAGTTAACTCAAAATTTAAATCTACTTCAACACTATCTACACTACCACTTGTACCCTCTTCTGTCGGGAGCTCTTTCATTGCTCCTTTTGTAGGGAACACCATTTTATCCACTTCCTCAGTTTTTTTCCTCTTAATACCTGTCCCACCTTTACCTAGGCTTCTTGCCTCTTTATCTGGAGGATCAACCCCCATTACTAACTCCCTAACTCAAACCACGTTTTCAGACTAACCTATCGGAACTTGGAATTTATAATTCCCCAGTCTTCCCTATCACTCTACTTATGTGAAAACACCAAAGGAGAGTAACAAACTTACTGTTATAATCAAAAACCGCTCCTCAACACAAAAAATTCACTTCACAAACTTGATTTTTCCAAAAAATTCAATATGGCTACCACCACTTTTCTAAATGCGCACTACTCTAATAATTCCAGGAACTATACAAGTAACTTTCTCTATCACGGATCGACTGTATCAGACGGGATCTGGATAAGGAATCTCGGCCTATTATGTGGCAAGTGTTGGGCTCTTTTGGGCTATTTTAAAAGTCAAATTGGGCTCCATGAACGAAAATTTTCTGGCAACACTGTGTCAATGATTATCAAATTGATAGCGAATTTTTCACGATTGAAAGGTTTTTCGGTTGAAATCGGGGTAGTTCGGGTTACCATGTGATCACTTCGTGTTTGGGAGACGAGGGCCGGAATTTTGCTCCTTGTTCGGAACATTGTTTCTTGATTTTCTAAACACCTAATTACTCGACTGAATATTTACGGTAAAATACATATTTTTTTTTGGTTCTAGAATGTCTCCCCTGGTTTTCACACGTAAGTTTCAGAGCTCTAAACGCCAAGAATTTTGAGTTGTGCTCTTTAGTTGTTTTAGCAGCTCATTCTAGACTTCGAAATACTTATTTGTTGAAAAAGTTTGCTGTCGAGAGGTTGGTCAGGTGATACCATAGCCACAGCGTAAGAATACTATACACTTTGCCATAGCCTTGCCGAATATTGTGCAGGGGCGCTAGCACGTGGTTTTCAAAATTTCGGCAAACCATAACCCATATATCTAACAGTGGGCCAAAACGTGTTCCTTGCGAAAGTGAACAATCGAGTCCTGAAAATATATTGAAGAATATTGATTCAACTATCCACGCGACCGCCCCGATCACATGGTACTAAAAGGCGAAAATCTGACGAAACTTTAGACAATCTTTAGACGAGGATAATTTTATTTTATGATGTCGAGAAGACAACAAAAAAAAACAACAGAAATCATTCACGAGAGGCACATTTATTTGATCAAAATAGATACATTGGTAAATTCTATCCATTCCATGCCCTATGCTCTCTGCATTTATACAATTCCAAACTGTAGCTGGCGCGCATGTTCGTTCAATATCGGCCCATTTCCTTAGCCTTAAAAATCTTCATTTTTGGACACATAATCAGATTCCGACTCGATAAGCAGATTCGGTAACATTTTCAGATTCGGTATCGTTGTCCTCTGATTCCGAAATCTCTTCGTCCTCGAGTTGAAACTCCTTATCGATCACTTACGACCGGCTGGGACGATTCCGGCGAATTATTGGACTCGCATGACTCGGCAGGCTCATGGGGTGGTCACAGACAGTACACGCGATCACGCCCGGCAAAAAAGCGCTTGTCACGTTCTTCTGATAATTTTTCATTTTTGTTTGAAAGGTTCTTGAATTACACAAAAGTTCACGGCACTAGAATGTTAACGGGCTAGAAAATACTAGGGGCACTTTACCGAAAATAAAGAATCGAGATTTCAACTAAGTCCTTTAAAATATCTCGTTGAAATCTTCTAAAACACTGCGGCCAGAACCATCGATCCGCCGGCACGTCCAATTCGAATTTCAGCTCAAAAGACAATCAGGAAATTTCTAGAAGAATCTGACTCGCCAATTTCAATCAAAGCGAAAGCGAATTTGCCATTATCGATCGTTTGAAGTCGGCCTAACTCGGGTTATCACGTAGGCACTTCGGTACTTGCATTTCAAATGAAAATGAACCCTGAGCAGCCCTTCGCATTTTCTAGATTTTCATAAACATGCATTTACTCGATTTGGTATTTTTGGACCTCGATCCAATTTTGGGCCCAAAATACCTTTTCTGTTTTCGGAGTCCTTAATGCCAGGGATTCATTCTCCTGAGCTGCTGGTTTTTGAAATATATTCACGGCTCCCGATTGTCTTGAAGATCTATTTTACATCGACTTCTAACCTTCTGTTGTTGAAATCGGGGAACAATTGATTTGGCTATCGGAACATAACCTCAAAAAAATTCTTCAAACAATGGTCAACATCAAACGGCAGGCTACATCACGATCGTTGGAAAAGTGACGAATGTACTCCTTAAACTATAACCCAGAACGAAATTTGCTTCAAATACGCGATCACCACCAAAAGAAAGCCGGAAAGCTATCAAAATTTTTGACCATCCTTAAAAAAGGTCAATTGAATTTGATATGGTGTCCTGAACAAACCAAAACAAACCACATTCAAAAACAGGCGCATTTAATTCTATCAAAACCATATTTACATCTTCGAAATTCAATACAATCTATATCCTGTGAAAAACAGCTTTGAACCGTAATTAGTGCACGAGGTCGTCCGATCATTGAATATCTATGCAATTTTCGAAATCATCTTCTGTATCGGAAACATTTTTGAGTTCACGTTCGATCTCCTCCTTCTCAACACTGACGGATGGCTGTGTTGGTACTGCGGCATTATCAAACTCCTCAGATCCTTCGGCAGGCTTACGGGGCTCAACGGCCTCGACCTCCTTATTTTCCATTTTCATAGAAAAGATACAACTGGACGTTCGTGCCATGTTTGTATGAATAGATACGACTTTTATTTACACTTGAAAACTTCTAGAAACAAATCCGCCAAAAAAAAATTCGACAAATTTCAAAATTGACTTGCTTCAAGAAATTATAGCCGAAGATCAAAAACAGGTCAAAATGTCCACGATGTACATTGAACCAATCGGAACGACAACGACAGAGTGACTAAAAAAAAGTTGACAGAACGGCCAGTATTGAAAGATCAATTGAAAGCAATATAAAAATTCGTTAGAATTTAAATTTATTCGTTTTTGGGCGGTTGCGGGGGGAGTAGGAGATGTTTTTCAGTACGCCTACTTAGTATAGCGCATGCGTAAATGAGTCTCGTTAACACCAAATACGTACTAGTACTGCCCGAGAAATTAGTAGATGTGACAAAGTTGCAAGGAGGATTTGGACACTTATAAACGGTATGGTCGGAAATTAGTCAAAGGTTTTCTTTTCAGCGATCTAAAGTTTGACAGCACACAATTACGAATTCATATTCGGTCCGATTTCCAAGAATTGCCGCGAAAATCATATGGATTTCATCTCGAGAGAGAGAAAGAAAGAGAGAGAGAGAAGTAAATACTAATGAGAACGAGGGATGGAATTTTGCTCCTTGTTCGGAACATTGTTTCGTAATGGCGGGACAAACCCTGTTCCGTGAAAAAGTAAAAAATCTGTTCCTGAAATTATATTCAACATAGCGTCAACTGTCTACATAATAACTCGATATCATTATGCCAAAGGACGGAAACCTGGGCAAAACAAATCTGACTATCCTAAAATTAGGTTAATTTGATTTACCGATGATGAGAAAAAATAAAACTAGAAATTATTCACCAAGGCACATTTATTTACATCAAAATATATACATACATTTCAAAAATTAAATCAATTACATGCCCTATGTACCCCATTTTAACACAGCTCAAAACTGTAATTAATGCGCGTGGTTGCTTCCTAGAATTGATTCAGTTGAATCAGCTTCAAAGCCTTTGAAGTCTTCATCACTCACGGAATCTTCGGATAGGGTAAAATATGGAAATTCGGAATCGTCTTCGTGCTCGGAAATTTCTCCGACATCGAGCTGGGACTTCTTCTCGACGCTTCTAATCAGCTGGTTCGGCTCCAAAGAATTATTAGATTCAGATGTCCCGACAGGCTCACGGGGCGTCACAGGCTCGCGGTGGGTTACAGACTTACGGGGCGTCAAAAGCTTACGTGGCGCCACAGGCTTACGGGACCTGACAGGCTCACGGAGCGGCATAAACTCACGGGGGCTGACAGGCTCACGGGGTGTCACAAGCTTACGGGGCCTGACAGGCTCACGGGGCGCCACAGGCTCACAGGGCTCCACAGGCTTACGGGACGTCAAAGGCAGCACGCGGTCACGCACGGGCAACTTGCGTCTAGGAGTAGGCTCGATCTCCTGATATTCCATTTTCGTGAAAGCTTCTTGAATTCCGCAAAACAGCAATACGGCTGACACTCAATAAAATTCGTCTGAATATATCCTTTAAATCTTCCGAAACAACTGTAGCCAACGATTCTCACGTCCGATCACAATATCAGTTCAAAAGATACTAAAGAAATACTTAGAAGAATCTGATTGGCCTATGTCAATGCACTGTTGCCAGATTGGGCGATTTCTCGCCAATTGGGCTATCTTTCCGTTGCATTTGGCGACGGAATTTAATTTTGGGCTACTGGCGACTTTTTGGGCTCCACTGACCAGCCCAGGTTTCAACCGCTAAAAATATATAACGTTGAATTTGCAACTGATTTCCTCAATCTTGAACGAAAATCTCTTGTCTTCATGTTTTAAATTTTGGTTGAACCTACGCTTTATTTCTAGTCCATTATTTGACCGTCTGCTTAAAGTAGTCAGCAAGAAGATTGGAATTTAAAAATGTGCTTGTTAAACTCATAAGTATGAGCAAATTATCAAAAAAAAAAAAAAAAAAAAACACTTAGCACGGAAATAATTTCGGCAAAAGCCAATGAAGTAAAATCTACTGCTGGATAACAAAATTTCAAAGAAATATGTGAGCTCGATTTTTTATTACTATATCTTCCTGCATCTAATAAAATAGTCGATGTATGTTTTACTATGATAAATAAAATAAGGACTAAAATTTGAAATAAAGTGCAAATAAATTTTTTGGCATCTTTGATGCAAATTCTAGTTCTCTTGAATTTCAACAAAATATGTTGCAACGACTATAAAGTACCACCAGATATGATACAAATACTGGATTCTTCAATTTACACGTTTTCTATATCAGAAAATGAAATTGTTAATATAGTTTTCGACTATATAAGAGTAGATAGATAAACAAAACATAATAGCCCATGTGAAGTGAATAAAATAAAATTTTTCGCATCTAATAAGAAAAACTTTTGGCATAATTTTGGCCTCGGCCTATTATGTGGCAAGTGTTGGGCTCTTTTGGGCTATTTTAAAAGTCAAATTGGGCTCCATGAACGAAAATTTTCTGGCAGCACTGTGTCAATGATTATCAAATTGATAGCGAATTTTTCACGATTGAAAGGTTTTTCGGTTGAAATCGGGGTAGTTCGGGTTACCATATGATCACTTCGTGTTTGGGAGACGAGGGCCGGAATTTGTTCCTTGTTCGGAACATTGTTTCTTGACGGCGGGACGAACCCTGTTCCATGAAAATATGAAAAATCTGTTCCTGAAAATATATTCAACATAGCGTCAACTGCCTACATAATAGCTCGATCTCATTATGCCAAAAGATCTGGGGAAAACAAATCTGACTGGGGAAAACAAATCTGACTGGGGAAAACAAATCTGACTGGGGAAAACAAATCTGACTGGGGAAAACAAATCTGACTGGGGAAAACAAATCTGACTGGAGAAAATAAATCTGACTGGGGAAAACAAATCTGACTGGGGAAAACAAATCTGACTATCCTAAAATTAGGTTAATTTGATTTACCGATGATGAGGAAAAATAAAACTAGAAATTATTCACCAAGGCACATTTATTTACATCAAAATATATACATACATTTCAAAAATTAAATCAATTACATGCCCTATGTACCCCATTTTAACACAGCTCAAAACTGTAATTAATGCGCGTGGTTGCTTCCTAGAATTGATTCAGTTGAATCAGCTTCCAAGCCTTTGAAGTCTTCATCACTCACGGAATCTTCGGATAGGGTAAAATTTTGAAATTTGGAAACGTCTTCATGCTCGGAAATTTCTCCGACATCGAGCTGGGACTTCTTCTCGACGCTTCTAATCAGCTGGTTCGGCTCCAAAGAATTATTAGATTCAGATATCCCGACAGGCTCACGGGGCGTCACAGGCTCGCGGTGGGTTTGACATATAATATATCGAAATGCGGTTACGGTAAACGATCAAAGAAACTCAAAAATACCTAATAAGTACCTAGAAAGTATCTGAAAATACCTAAAAAGATCCTACAAAGAATCCAAATAATACCTCTTCAATTTAGGAAAAGCTTATCAGAACTAAATATTTGCGTGCATTGAATTTTCAAAGAATTGTTTTTATTATTCTAGTACAGGGTATATCAACTACATGCGAATCACTTTATTTTTGACGTATTTTTTAATCATTACTGAAATTAAGTTCTTTAAAAAAATTTCTATAAAATGAAACCTAGAATATTATAGGTCAAAGTATTTCGGGTTCATCCTCAACTAATGACATATCGAACATTAATTTACAGTAGTCGAGTTCATAGTTGATCTCCAGTCAAGTGCGGAAGCAAACTTTTAACGGAATAGTAAACTTACTTATAAAAATATGAGCGAAGACGTTGGAATTATATGCGATGTAAAGGTGTATACGGTTTTGGACTGTTGAAAATTGCTATTTTTGGATTCTTTGTTTTTTTTTAGGTACTTTTAGGTTCTCTTCCGTGCGTGTATTTTAATAATTATTTGTGTGACAAGGGTGCAATAATAGGGAATTTTTACGAACGAACTAGTGCCGGTTTTGCTCTGATATTTCTTTTTTGTGAGCTCGGGCGCAACGAAAAACAGCGAAGTAATCTAGGGAATCGAAAAAAAATCGCGAGTTGTTAGATATAATATAATTCACGAAAAGGGCGGCAAATATTTCTGAGGCCTAGGGCGGCGAAATGGGCAAATCCGCCCCTGACAACACTGGCTGTATCCCCTAATTAATACGAAATCAAAACTTAACGTACACTACAAGATACTAGTATTTAAAGCTTGTAATTCAGCCTATTCTCACATACGCGATACCAATATGGAGGCAATGTGCAAAAATTCAGAAAAAAACGAGCTCTGATAGCCCAAAACAAATGCTTGAGACTTATACAGTAGAAAGTCGCGTAAAAGTTAATCGCTCGGTTAAGTTAACCGAATTTCAGCTTCCACGTGCCGCTCTAAAAAGTTAACTTTTCAGTTAACTTTTCTGAGCGTATGAATTTTTCAAACCAACCGCTTTTTTAGGTCACTAAAGTGGCATATTGGGCCCCTTTTTGAAAATTCTCAATGGCTGAGCTCTAATTTTGTTTATTGGGATCCCCGAAGAGATCCCCGAATCTCTTTTCTGTTTTGAGCTGCCTTCGTCAAACAAAATTGATTTAGTCAGCCGTGAGCGTTTTAATTTGTGAGTTCTGTATTGTTTATTTATAAAAAAAATTTAAACAAAGCAGAAGAAATCATCGCAAATCTGATTAGATTTACAACAGAAAGTGGAGATTTTAAAAAAGCTTTTTCAAGGTATTCACGGAAAACGATTGGCGTATGATTGTGGTGTATCTAAAGAAGCTATCTCCAAAATAAAGAAAAAACGTCATGCAATTTTCGAGGCTGTGGCGAACACATATGAAAAAGCACAGAAGAAAACAGCACATAAACCGGAATACGCTGATCTTGAAGCAAGCTTGTATAAATGGTTCTTGAACCAACGACAGCGTAATTGTGTAATAACTGGTCCAATTTTAAAAACAAGAGCTAAGCATGAATTTGCCATGCTGCACCCTGGAAAAAAAATTTAATGCCAGTGATGGATGGCTGGCAAATTTTAAGAAAAGACATGGTATTCGTCCTCTCAAAATGTGTGGGGAAATCCTTTCAAGCGATACGTCGGATGTTACACCTTTCATTCATAATTTACGAGCAAAAATTGACGAAATGGACATCTCCGACTCGCAACTATATAATGCAGATGAATCTGGACTAGTTTATCGCTTTTTACCGGATAAAACATTTGTCGCAGCAAATGAAAAGACCGCACCGGGCCGAAAAATTGCAAAGGAAAGAATCACATTTTTGTCGTGTGCTAACGCAGATGGTTCGTACAAGTTGAAGCCGTTGGTGATTGGTAACTCCGCAAATCCAGGTTGCTTTCAGGGATTTGAAAACCCATTGGAATACGCCAATTCGAAGAAGTGGATGAATTCACAGTTATTCTTCAACTGGTTTCATCATTCATTTATAAAACAGGTAAACTTATTTTTTGGGTTTCATTTTTAAATTTTCGCTTATGACATAAACATTTTGCAGGTTCGCAAATTTCTGCTGAAAATAATTTACCACCAAAGGCGTTGTTGTTGATTAATAATTGAACTGCACTGCACATAAGCCAATTGACATGCTACAGTCTGATGATGGAAACATTGTAGCAATGCTTCTACCACCTAATGTAACAGCGGTTTTGCAGCCCATGGATCAAAATCCAATAAAATTGGTCAAGTTAGGATATCGAAATAAATTGTTATGCAACATTGTCGCACAAGAAAACGTTCCGGTTGAAAATATTTTGAAGACACATTCAATTTGTGATGCTATTTTGCTACTTAAATCAGTGTGGGATGAATTGCCGCTAGTTGTTCTTATAAAAGCGTGGAATAAGATAAAAAAGTGGGATGATGATCAATACGATCGTGAGGAGGACATTCCGTTGTCTAAATTGATTAAATCAAATAGTTCCTAAGACGATACACTTCGAGAAGATCAATTGTTGATATCGAAGTTGGATGATAATGTTGACATTAGCATTGATGACATGAACAAGGATCAAATTGCGCAAGATAACGATGATTTCGAAATTTCCGATAATGATAACGACGGGTCAATTATCGAGGAAGGTATTCAACAACCAAAAGTGAGCTTCTCGAAAGCAGCTGAAAGCATCAATGAATAAAATGGTCTATAATAAAATGGTTTGAAAACAATAACGATGCAAATCAGGTGGCAGACCTTGTCCATATGCGTATAAAAATGATCCAGAACTATTAGACAAAAGAAAAGAAACAAACAAGTATCGATTGCTTCTTCAAACAACTCCAACCAAATTAATTAATACCATATGTCGCACGAAAATGATCAAGAGTGACTGAGAACCTTAAACCAGCCGGCACAAATTAAATCTAAGTTTCTTTTTTGTAATGATGAAAACTAAGTCATTGAAGTAAACTTAGCGTGTTAATAACGAATAATCTATGTTAATTATTGTATTTTTTTGAAAACCACTTAGAAAAGTTAATAGTTCGAAAAAGTTAATTACCCTTGGGACATTTCGGTTAACTTTTTCGAGATTCTACTGTATTAGATAAACCGTTCTACCGTTCAACAGCACATATCCACAAACTTGCCAAAACTAGCACGTTGGTCTCAAAAAGAACTTCTTTGATTCCTAACTAACTGCCAAGGCATCACCAACTCGCTTGTTAGTTCACACTATTAATCGCTTTAGGCAAAGGAATTTAAGTCGAAACTAGTTTAAGTTACTCGAAATTAGGCCAAACATCAGTCATTTTCAAATCTCTAAAACAGACAATTTTCAGAAAATACGTTTCGAAATACTTACCATTCATTTTCCTTACTTCGTCATTAAAGCATACAATTTAAAAAAAAAAACAAACATCATTTATAAAATAAACAAAAACTCGTCGAAGCTTTATTCAGAAATGTGTGATAACGTAATATATGAAAAAATCAAACGAACAACCGAGTAATGTTATTTAGAATTCCGAATTCACGAGGAAATCGGATCTGGTGTCAATTACGGATAAAAATCGCCCAAAAATCAACCTCCGTAAATTCTTCACCGTCTTCGGAGTCATCGTCGTCATCATCTTCGAATCCTCGATCGAACCTATTGAAAGTTGGGGGAAAGAATATTACTCGGTTTTCGAAGCCAAAGTTGACATCTTCGAATCCTCCAACGATGCTATTTTCAGTTTCGGGAAAGAAAATTTCGTACAACCATAGGCGAAAGTCCGGTTCCTAAAATCGCATATAAAAATTGCCCAGAGACAGAATCAAAGATGGACTTATTCGAATATGTTGTACATAAACTAGGTAAAGCACAAGCAAATAAATGAAAAACGCCAACAATGAATTCGTTTTGTCTTTGACATTGCAGCAAAAAAAACAAAAAAAAAAACAAAAAAAAAGCCAATCCCAGAAAACTCACGTTGATTATGAGCACAATAACTAGCATGATGAAAATTGTGAATCCCGATAGCAGCATTGATGCTGTTATCACTGCTTGCTTTTCGT
This sequence comes from Nemotelus pantherinus, assembly GCA_963978885.1. Classification (NCBI taxonomy): domain Eukaryota; kingdom Metazoa; phylum Arthropoda; class Insecta; order Diptera; family Stratiomyidae; genus Nemotelus; species Nemotelus pantherinus. Next base: position 6,407,354 of record OZ022267.1, on the reverse strand, counting down.
ATTGAGCTTTTAGCACATCGGCGATAGTCCGAGTCGGATCATCAGTTGCGATTTGTAGAAATTTACCGGATTTGAGTTGAAACACAAAACGATTCATATCGTTTTGATTCGATTCGGTGTTTGGTTCGATAGAAGTACGGAGTCACAAAAAATAATGCAATAGAATGTACACTATATCAAAATAAGCGTTCTGATCGTCGGCGCAGATAAATGTAAATTACAAATTATGAAGATCACTAATATTAAGCCGAATCTCCGCGTTCGTACTGATGTTATAATACTGCGCTAGTTCATCCGTTTTCAGCGGGTATGAAGATGTTACTGGCTGACTGACTGGTGTCAGGTGACGTTTTCTTCGTGGAACTATCCGTTCCTGATTGGAAGGATTTTTTTTTGTTTTTTAAATCCATCTTGAAGTTGTTTGCAAGAGCTAAATACCTAAGGGAAATTTGTGACCCCAAGAAAAATTTAGGCAGGACAGGATGTCAAGTTTTCGCAGGGATTGCCATATTTGGCAATCTAAAGCTTCAAATGTAGTCATAGTTTTTTAAATGGACTTTTACTTTTATTTATTTCTCATTAAGATCTGCGAAATTGGCAAACTATTGAATACCAATAATCTAAAACCTTATCAGCATGGATTTTTCTACAAGGTGAAAAATTTGAATATATCGCATCAACTTGTTGCTCGTTTCATTTAATCTGCATCGATATTTCTAAAAAAAAAATTCGAACTCAATTTTAGAAAAAAAATTAACGAGTTAAACTTTCAAATAACTGTTCTTACACCTGAAAAGAAAAACCACTCAAAAATTACTTACCGAAATATTTTCCCATCTAAATATTCCTTGAAGATATCATTAAAACTCATATCCTGTTATGTGTGCTCAAATCAATTAACCAATCGTAAATACCCCGTTCTCTCTCTCTTTCTCTCTCTCTCTCTTTCTCTCTCTCTCTCTTTCTCTCTCTCTCTCTTTCTCTCTCTCTCTCTTACTTAAGCGAGTTTCTCTTTCGAAGCAGGAGGAAATCAGGCGGAAAAAGAAACTCTCTATCGCTTTAATGGGACCAGTGCTGCCAAATTTTTTCCAGCCGTTGTAGCTAGATTTGAGGGAAAAAATAGCTAAAAAATAGCTAAAATGTTCACTTTGTAGCTAAAAAGTGTAGCTAAATTCAACAATAAAAAACTCAAGGTTCTGGAAAACAGTTTTATTAAGCTAATCTTTGTAAGTCATGTAGAAAAATATTAAATGTACATCAGATAATGAGTAAATTAATTTAATGCTATGAACTATGACTAATACTAAATTCATTCATTTGCTGTTAACCGTAACTCAAGCTTGCAATTGAAATATTTCTTAAAATCATTTTTAAATTAGGATTATGTCAAAAAAAATTTCTTCAAGCTGGGGTAATATATCAAAATTTATAAACTCATTTTCGTGCTCTAAATATGCGTCTAAAGTGCCGATTTTCGCCAATATTGCTTGAGGGAACTCAAAATCTTTACAACATTTTTGCGACCGTTTCAACCCATATTTAATAGTAAGGATTGAGTGCAAAGTTTTTAAGTTGAGTTTATTTCTATGTTTGGTTTTCACAATCGAAAGTTGACTAAAAATACGTTCAACTTCTGCATTGGACCAAGGAAGAACTATTAACCTAAAGGCTATCGCACAGAGATCGTTAAACGGGTTGATATTTGCTGCGTCTCTGTAATTATAAACCTCCAGCCAAAATTTTCAGTTATCAGCTTTTTCTCGCTCCAGTTAACGATTGATAATTGTTTTTTCTGTACCAGTATATTCTGAATAGATGTTGTATCAGCCGTAAGCAATTTTATAATTTTTATAAAGTCTTCATCATCAACTAAATTTATATTTTCCACAGAAAATTGGAAAATATTTCGCAAAATTCTATTCTATTAAGTTTTTTTTTTTTATAAATGCTATACAAGTCTGCATTATATTTTCTTCATCTGACCTTGAAACTGTATTATTACTTCGAAGTTTAACTATTTTTTGCTCAAAGTTATATCTTAAATACTCATTATTGTAAACGAAGTCATTTAATTCGACATTTTCTGACAAAACGTTAATTGTACAATCTGGATACACATTTTTTTTTTAGGCAAACCTTCAATAAATAAACAAAAATCGTTAAGGAGCTTAGTCGGCTGAACAGAATTGCTTTCAAATTTTTTTTTCATTACTGAAGCATCTTTTAAAATGGATTGAAGAAATAAGAGATATAAAAGGTTTATTTCATTGTTATACTGCCTATAAATCATTTTAGCCAAATAACATTCTTCTGATGTTTGGACTGTACTGAAGTGGGTTTTTAGCTCTAACCATTGGCTAATGATCCTTGATATTGATCTCTCTATTGACAACCACCTTGTTTTAGATGTCCGTATCATCTTTCAGGGGTTTTCTCAGGCATTTTTCTTGGGGGGTGTGTTCAGAATTTTAGGAGGGGTGTCTCTTTGGAACAAAAGACACAAAGGTCCCTTTGTGTGGGAAAATCATCCGTTTCAGGGGGGGTGTATGCACTTTCCAGCGGGGGTATCAGGGGGGTGTTAGAGGGGTGTAGGAAAATCTCTGTCATCTTTAAAGGAATTTGGTCATAATTTATAAGTGCAAATATCCTTTTGTATTGCATTTGTCTCAAGCTAGATTTGGAGAACCAACTGTAGGTTTCTGCAAGTAGAAACTCTAATGTTTGGGGAAGAAATGATCCTGCAGCTGCAGAAACTGAAAGCTGTACGGAATGACAAGCACATCTTATCAATATTAAAAAAGGATTTTGGCGTCTTAGTTGCTGATATACCCCATTATTGATTCCGACCATAACACTTGCGTTGTCTGTCCCTACCCCAACCATATTTGGAATATTTAGATTGTAGTTTTCCAAGCAAGTGTCTATGGCAGTAGTAATACATTCAGCAGTTCCACTTTCTGATTCAACCAAAGCTAAGTAATTTGTAACAAAGTTGTTAAATGCTTACGAATGTATTTCAAATAAGGATGTATTTCAAATAACTAGACAGTACAGTGTTAACTCTTATGGTTCTAATTCGATAGTACAAAAACCGGAAACGCAAAAACATGAGGCAGAAGGCCTGTCACAAAACACACTGACTCTCATCTGTCAGATTTCAATGTACGAAGGTGTGTTGCCAGATAATGATATTCTACAAAAGTTTTGCTGAATATCACTAAAATATTTCACAGCTACATCCAAATACTTTATCAGACATATGTCCGTAGACTCATCAATTAAAATACTATAACTAAAGTTACCTATATCTTTCTTCAAATCTGATTTGAAGTATGGAAACATAACGTTTTTCACAATGGCGCTGCATTTCAATCGATGAATCCTACACATGGTCCAACTTTTGGACTCAAATGCCAGTTTTTTGCACATCTCACTTAAATGGTCAAGCGATCTTATTGCGCAATGGTTCACAACAAACAGACACATGGTTGCTTCAATTTATTGCCGATGCTGCTTATCAGATGCTGCTTCCAACGGAGAAAATATAGTTTTTATTTTTCGCTGTGTTGAAAAACTCTATAAAATGGGGAAAAAACATATCTAGCACAATTCTAACGTTTGATATTTTTAAATTCTGACCTTGCTTGATTCGACGTGCTTTTTTTCTTTGCAAATGAGCCATTAAATCGCTTAATTTTGCATTCAAAAACCACTTTGCAAAAGCGGCAATAGGCTTTCCCATCGACTTCCTAAAGCCACTCTTTTAAATTTTTATCACCTTTCCACCCATTACGAAATTTTTGTTTGTATTCCTTTTTTTTTAAGAACTCGTGCTTGGCGCGTCGGACATATTTCTTATTGAACCAAAACCGAACAGAGATAAAAGCAAAGTTTTTAAAACCAAGCTATCGCCCAAGATCAAACTTTATATTATTTTTCTCACAAATTTATGTTTTTATATTAATCGAAATCACATTCAAAATATCTTACTGTCACTACTAAGCACTATTTCTGTGTCCACTTACGTTTTTGTGCGAAGTCCTTGTCCAGGTTAAAAACAATTTTTGAAAACCGATGTTATCGCACAGCTCCTGGAGCAAACTTTGTATTATTTTTCTCACAAATTTATATTTTTAGATTAACCAAAAACACTTTTTGAATAGCAGAGGCTAGTATGTTTGTATGATGAAGCTTACCGAGAAAATTGAAACCAACTGCTATTGTATATACCTAAAACATTAGCGTTTACCTTAGAATTTGAGGAGATTGTTTTCAAGCACTGAGTGTTTTAAATATCAAGTGTTTTAAATATCAATAAACTAGTGAAAATTAATGCAATTGAATTAAAAATTTAGATTATTTATAATCTATAAGTTAGTAGCTAAATTTGTAGTCAATAGCTAAATGAAAAATTGTGTAGCTAAACAGATTCTTTTTGTAGCTAAATCTAGCCACAAAATAGCTAAATTGGCATCACTGAATGGGACCAATTACAAAAAAAACTACGTTCCAGTGGGAAATAAGATCATTATAGGCATCAGTAGGAAATGAGATCATTATATGTAGGTTCTGTAATTTATTCAATAAGGAGCCGTTACAGTCCTCCCTTAAGTAAACCACCTGTAAAAAAAATTTAGAAAGTTTTAAAAAATAAATAATTAAGAAAAGCTGAAATTTGACTAAAGCAACATGTGGATTAATTCCTGAGTAATTAAACCATTTTCACGATTAAAACAGCTTCAAATCAAGGCTCATCAATTACCTGTTATATATATAAATAATAGGTCTTAAAAGTCGGCGAAAAGAAATATAAAAAAGTTATGATTGTTTGTACCGTGCATGTTGCTGGAGATTCTTCCTCAGAATCATGAGCCTCTTCGGGATTCCCGTTATTCGTATACGACTGTTTTCACATGGGACACTGCAACGACAACGTGATTTCCGAAACGGCTGTTTCTAACACTCTATATGTAGTTATTTAAAAGAAAAATTTCAACCTACCTCTATTCGCTTCGATCCAAAGTGAAACTTTAGATTTAACTCCTCACTTCATTAATATTTCACTTTAAAACATCAAATAAACGATTTAGATGTAACAAACGTTTTGCTCGGGTCTATTTTGTCTGTTTAAAAAAAAAAGCGAAAAATTCCCGTGCTCCCGTGGTTTATTTTCCTAGACTCCCAAATTTTTTTCTAGAGTCCCCTGATTATTTCTAAGGTCCTGTGATAGGTAGACCAGACTCGCAAATTTTTTTTTAAGATTTCTTTAATTTTTTAAGGTCTCATAATTTTTTTTAGACTCTCAAAATTTTCAGAGTTCCCTGATTTTTCCTAAGCTTTCATGATTTTTTCGCAGACTCCTATGATTTTTGTTTGAGTCACCTGATTTTTTCCAAAAACTTTGGGTCTATTTATATATATATTTTGTAAATATATATATATATATATATATATACATATATATATATATATATATCATCAAAAATAATCAGTGACTGTTTCTCGGGAACGCGCACATCCGATTGAGCTGAAACTTTCAGGATACATTGGTGTATATGTAGAATAGGTCCAGGTCTCACTAAATGTCAATTATTTTTAACCCTTTGGCGCCGGCGGCCAATTTAGTGATATTTTTAATATACCTATTTTTCCGTACACAAATAATTTTTGCAAAAATAATGTTGACGAAATAAATTTTGAACGTGTTTTAAATGCGAATCGGATAATGTTTTGGAATTTTTTAACCCCATATGTGCGCTAGGTGCCTAAAAAGAGAACGGGAAAATTTGAAAATTTTTACATTGCGATAACTTTTGCCACAGGTGTTCAAACATTACGAAACTTTCAGGACATATTGTTGTTATTTAGTTGTGAATTTGTGTAGCTTTTATTGAGCATGTTGGCAACCCTGTAGCTAGGGCAGGTGCTGAAGTGAAAACCTTTAAATCATCGAATCTCCTGAAAAATTATCGCTTTTTGGACAAAAAGCCACTCATAAATAAGTTTTATGTTTTGTCTCCATAGTTAAAGTAAAAAATTTGAAATTGTACAACGGGCACGCCTGGTAGCCCTTGCCCAATTTACCTATATATTTAGCATTAAAACTTCTGTTCACGGAAACTCACGATCCCATAAGCAGAATTAATTGAAATTTACTGAATGTGTTGGTGTTAAATGGGACCAAGCCTGATAGAAGTGATTTTTAAATGCGGGTGATTCTGTGCCAGTGGTGCCATTTTGAAAAATCACTAAAAAAGATAACTGCTTTTAGCCCTATAAATTCTTATCCAGTCGTTCGATTTTGACGAAATTGACACAATAGGTAAATCTTACTTTAGACCAAGTTTGGTAGAAATTTGGTTGATAAATTCGGTTGGAGCTGCCTGCTATGATAATTTTTGTGCCTTAAATTTTGAAAATTCGTTAAGGAAAATAAAGCTCTTTGCCCTATAGCTTCCAGTACAGTCATGATATCATAACGAAATTCATATGTCGAAATTCATAATCTTATTGTAGGCTATATTCAGTAGAAATTTTAGCTCCTTACGATGATAGGGCTGCCAGCTACGGTTGTTTTTTGTATTTTTTTGGCATACCTTGAGTAAGCGGTTTTAGCATAGAATTTTCAAATCTTAGTGATCTTATAGTGAAAATAAACACCAAATATTAAGATTGTAGCGAAAAATGTAATTGAGATCAGCCTTAGCACAACTTAGACGCTAGAAGATGTAGAAAATTTGAAAACTTTTGCGAATGGTAACCCTTAATTTCTTTGCCACCCTATAACTTCCAGTGCAGTCATCGGATCAATACGAAATTCGCAGAGCAGGTTGACTTCAACGTAAGGCAGATGCGACATCTTTTTGGCTTGAAAATTTGAAAACTTTTGCGAATGGTCACCATAAATTTCTTTGCATCCCTTTAACTTCCAATGCAGTCATCGGATCAATACGAAATTCGCAGAGCAGGTTGACCTCAACATAAGGCAGATGCGACATATTTTTGGCTTCGGTGCTAGTTAAGGGCTGCTAGCACTAGGCCTTTTTGTTATTTTCGTTTCAATAAATGCTTGCATTAAGTATTTTCATCGCAAACATTTGCAATGAAAATAAGTAAACATTGTTTAAATTGTCTAAGCTCTGGACATTTTTCGGATGGCAACCCCAAACACCTTTCTACCGCAGTAACTTTCGATGAAATCACCGAAATTAAAATCAGCTTAGATTCTATTATTACTTAGGGTGTATTAGTTTTAAGTAGGAAAAGTAAGTAGTGGTAGAATACAGACTCAAAATCTGCACAAATCCTCTACTGTTCTTCGAACATTAGTGTTTCTAGCGGTTCTGATGGGCTAGGGTTATTTTTTATATTTCAGGTGAAGAAACGAGCCAAGTCAAGGAGCTTTACTTTTCGCCTCGCTATTCTTTTCAGACAGTTTGCAAGAAGGTGTTCAATACTCCCTGCCGTTTCTAAATAGTATCTATTAGTAGTTGTTCATTTATTTATTTAACCAAACAAGGTAACAAAACAATAACAAATTTAAATTGTTTTCCTTAAGCTAGATTACAATAACATGTCTAAATGTCAGCAGTCTTTATAGTCTGATTGTTAATTCAATATGGAAATTATAAGGAAAGTAAAATAATTTAGATTAAGAATTTAAAGCAGTATATAGTTTTTTTTTTCTTTTTTGAATAAAGGTTTAGAGATAGAAGAGGAATAGTAGTTCGCAAAAGTGTTAAATATTTTGCAGCATCTATTTATCGGCTCTCTGTCTCCATCGATGGTTATCAAGGACGATATCGAGATCTACGACACTATCAACATTTTTCCGGAGTTGATTATTCAGGTGTTATTCGAAATTAAGAGTAGATATCTTGCGAGAAAAACTTATGGCATGGCATTTTTCAACGTTAAGAGTAAGTTTATTCTGCTCACACCATTGAACCAGTGACTGAAGTTTCAGCTGAAGAAAATTTGCATCTGATTCCGACTAAATAGGGTGATGTATTTTCAGATCATCTGCATAAAAAAGGTGCGGAGATCAGAAACAAAAACATTGAACAGAATCGGCCCCAGGTGGCTGCCTTGAGGTACCCCAGATGAGACGGTAATTTTTTTTTTTGAAAGACGGCCTTGGAATTTAACATGTTGCGTTCGAACTCGAAGGCAGTTTAGAAGGCTTCCTGAAATGCCAAATTTTTGGAGTTTATGCTTCAAAATGCCATGGTCAACGCGGTCAAAAGCTTCACTGAAGTCAGTGTATATAGTATCGATTTGACGCCCTTTTTCCATATTACAAAGCAGATTTGAGACTATTAACATCAGGTTGGAGGTAGTAGACCAGCCTTTTCTGATACCTTGGTATAATAGCTCTGCATGGCTCTGTAAAGCCATTTTGGTCGGAAATATAAAATTTCATTTTCAACATTTAACATAAATCGGCGATTCATGCCACAGCATATAGTAAAATCGAACATATATTTTTTTTAAATATCAAAACCTTAATCCAAAAATTACATTCAGCTTTTGACAAATCAAATGCATAAAACTAGGCAGAAGCTAAAAATATTTTTGTTTCAAATTTTCTGCTAATAGTAGATAATCGACGGAAGACCCTTTTCATTATAAATGAAGAAGCACTGCCGGTTTTAGATGCCCTGTAAGGACGTTATAAGATACGGAGTCGAAAAATTGGCTCTACGGATATGTCGGAGCGACAGGCCAAAGAGCTCTGTTGAAGAAGATCCGATAAATGTAAAGCCTGACTCAAAATAGGTAGCTCGAATGGCCGGGGAACTACTTGAAGAGGGGACTGTCGTCTGTCTGAGGGTGACGTTTGAGGGAGAATCGGATGTAGAATTCTCTATGCCGATGGAGTCAGCGTCGAGACTACCTCCGAGTTGGGTAGCTGCCTGGATCTCATGACTCTAGAAGCAGAGGAATGGGTTTGGGCAGCTACTATGTCCTAGGGGGAGGACCTGGACCTAACCATTATCAAAAATGAATGATAATGAAGGTACTGCAGATCTCCACGCCATACCAAAGCAGCGTCAGCTGCCCTACTTCTCCGCTTGTCTAGGACAGAGGAAGAACTAATCCGAATCCAAGAACCACGGGTTACCTACGACCGGTTTGCGGGTTACGTACCAATGGATGCAGACTCTAATGCTCATAATGAAGTAGAGGGTAGCTCTAACTCAAATGGCCGAGGTGAAGAACTTTTTGATTTCATCATTGCCCACCACCATTTCATCGCAAATACTAGCAGCGAACCGACATTCTCTTACTCAAACCGTAAAGAGGTTCTTGACGTTACCTTGGGAAGTGGGCGGCACTCGCATCTTCTCCGTGACTGTAGGGTCTTACAAGAGTGTTCATTCTCCGATAATAGGTACATATCGTTCAACGTAGTTGGCCGGAGCTCCGATGAGCAGATCATGGAGATCAGCACCTAGCGATGAGAGTGTAGGAAGGATTTCAATAGCTCGAAAAATCTAATGACTGGTCGCTGTATAAAACGAAGCTGAGGGCTTTTAAATATGCCGTACGCATGGCAAAGAGAGCCTCATGGAGATCTTTCTGTGAAAACGGGGAGAGTATCAGCGAGGCAAATCACCTTCGTAAGGTTTCAAGTACCACACCGAAAGCTATGTGGTGCATCATTAGCCCTGGGGGCATTTAGACTAGTTCGAACGTAGGTACTTTAAACGTTCTTTTGGACGCAGATTTTCCGGGCAGTTAATGTCTTCCGGAAGCGGTGCACGAAACGGAACAAACTAGGAGCTCAACACCGTCATTCAGAATATCTAATTCTCAACTGAGGAGGGCTATTAACTCATTTGAGCCGTTTAAATCCCCGGCCTCTGATGACGTCCATGCTGCTGATATCCAGCAGACCATGGAAGTATCGATACTATGGCTGGTTTATTCGTAAAGCAGGGAAAATTTTTCATGTTAAGCCAAAGGACTATTGTCCAATAAGTCTTAACTTTGTCATGCTTAAGATTTTGAAAAGGATTTTACAATTTTGCAACGAAATTATTCAAAATTTCTCAAAGATCTATTAAATTAAATTAAAGTAACTGTTATGAACACACTAAATTAAAGTAACTGTTATGAACACACGTTTTCATATGGGGAAATTAAAATTGGTGAGAAAAGTATCCATTTTAGCCAATTGACAATGCGCTTATACCACGCATTCCAATCATACCTAATAACTTACCATTTAATTTTAACTGTCTGCAGTTCCTATTAAAAGTTACATTTTCAATGACTGACAACAAATCGCAGGGTCAAATCTAAAAGATAGCCGGAGTATATTTGGGCACGCCATGTCTCTCCCATGGTCGGCTCTACGTAGCTTGCTCATGCGTTTCTGCATCGCAAATTCTGCATGTTTACGCAGAGTAAAACAAAAATTTAACGTACTTTGTGTATTGCAATAAGTACCTATTTATTTATAACTTTTGCATATTATGAATCATCATCAAAAATCCTCAGATTGAATTTCCATACATTACACATAGAAAAAGAGCCTTTCAAAGTCTCTGTAGATAGATGAGACCTAGGAAAAGAAAACTAGGCTACTCGAAGTACTAAATCTGCGCAGACGAAGTCGTGGACAGAAGCTAGTATACAATAATGCTCAAATAAATCAATATTTGATTATTATCAGAATACCATTGAAATTGAAGCCATCTGTAACGTACCCAATTCTACACATCAAATGATTTTTCAGCAGAAAGTCATGCAGAAATTATAGAAAAAATTTTCCTTGACCTTGAACAGTTGAAAATTTTTTGGAAAATTCAGTTTTTTACACTTTTTCATGCTGGTCTTAAAACCGTTTTTGGTCGGATTAGCAAGTACCCCTGAACAAATTTTTGTCCAGCTTATCTGATTCACGGTCCAATTCTAGAGGTTGACCAATTACAGAGTGAATTTTCTTCAAGAAATTATATTTGCGGTGATGTTATAGTTCAATTGTTCAGGTGGTCCGTTCATACAGTGTCCCGATTAATAGGTTTTACTGTATAGCCCAAATATAGTTTTTCATAAAAATATATAGCCCAAAAGCCGCAAACCCGCGAAATCAAAAACACGTCCCGCCAATTCAAATTTTAGATAGGCCAATTGGCGGGAAATTGCCCAGCCTGTCCAAAATGGTCCTAATTAACAGCACCCTGTCTCTCTCTCTCTCTCAATCTCTCTTAAGACAAAAGAGAGAACTTGTTCCTTTTCAATTACGTTCCAATTCATATCTCTGCGTTCCAATTATCTCGCTTGATTTCCCTTTGTAAGCCAATCATCAGCTACGTATACAAAGTGAATTGAAAGTGGATTCAAAGAGCCTTCTGATTAAAACAGTTTAATCGAAATCTGTAAGCAATCCGTTTACTTTCTATTATTTCAATCTCAATCCCTAAATCGATCCACATTATTTACTAGAATATCGATATTTGCATTGCATTCGATTTAGTGCTACCAGTCTCCTTAAAAGCTCATCTACAATCAGAGAAAAATCTTCGGATTTTCTCTCCAGACAAATGTAACTCTAAAATTTTCAGTCTCACCACAATTCATTTGTCAAATCTGAAGGTGTTCGTGAATGATGGTCCCAAAAAATCCCGGCCTTTAATTTCAAAAGTTAGCTAAATTCAATATCAGGGCCTACCTAATTCAATCAAGTCCAATTCAAGCTGCATTTGATATTCAGATATTATTCGAAAACTCAGTCGGCAACACTTAACATCCCCACCCCATAAAATTTCCCCGATGGTATTTTTCTTGATGTCTCGAAAATCCAAACGAAAATCTGTCCATTTGCCATTACGATCTAAATGTGTTAACAAGTAATCATCCCCGAAGGTTTCACAGTTTAATTTATTAGTATTATTTTTATGTCATACTAGTGCAGATTAGTAAATATTATTGTAATTGGTAAATTAATTTGACTTCGAATCGAAGATGTTTCGGTATCGTTTATCGAACGGACAATTTATTTATTCGCCCGAAATTATTCGCATTGAAATACCTGGACTTGTCTGGGCACCGGACTATGTTGCCAATTTGGAACAATTTCTCAGAATCGTGCTTGCAATTCTAGCCTTTTGCGTGCTACTAGGAAGCTATTTGTACTCGGTAAGGGATTGGTTTCTGAAATTTTTCCCGATTTTCATGTGAATTAATTGCGAGAACACAAATGGCCATTTGCACGATAACCATGTGGTCGTGCGTAATGATTGGTTATCGCTTGTTTCAACATGTTCATTTGACATACAGAAAATTCAACGGTATTCGTGATGATTTTGGATTTGTTTCTCCTGTTTTCAGACTCGTTCCCGTACACTATGCTTTCTTAGTCGTTACGCATCAAGGCTAGCATCGTGGATGTTTGGCCGTGGCGTCATACAACCGCCAGTACGACCTGTGAATCGTGTCCAACCTCAAATACAACCAGATCCGCTAAATCGTGTCGAAATAATTGAAGCTCCAGCACCAGCGCGCCGACAACAAGTTGATGCCGGTATTCAGGTCGACAATATACAATTTCAATTCCCTGAAGCGGCCAACGAAAACCAGGATGATAATCGTAACCTCCGACAAATGGCCGACGGTACGCCCGAATTCTATCAATGGTTGCGTAGCGTCGAACGTCGACGACGCCAAGATGCCATATGAATTTCCACAATTTTTTGCCCACTATCGATTTCCTATTTTCTTGCAAGTGGAGGAAATCTAGAATTTTGTTTTCTATTTTGTCGTATGCAATGTTAATTGAATTTATGTAGAGTAGTTTCTGTAACGATTCGAAGTTTTTGATTTTGTGACAGCTAAACATTGACCGAGTTTTTTGTGTGTCAATTCCTATGTTCTTCTCTACTTAGCTGTTTTGTATTCACATAGTTTATGTTGTAACTATTCAAATGTTGATTTATTGTAGTGTTTAATTTATATTTTTGATAAAATTCACTGTTGAAACCCAAAAAAGGAAATTTTTTTGATGTGTTTTGGGTTGTTAGTGAAGTTAAGAAGGCTATGGCCTTGGTTATGCAGTAGCTAAAATAGCGCTGCCAAACTGGCGCTGCTATAGTAGTAGCGTTTACACCGTACAGCTTATTAGCCAAAGCAAAAATGGCGTAATATCTGAAAGGAGCTCAATACTAAGAACAAAATCACCCTTGCACCAAGTCTTCCAGATTGCGAATGTCACTCGAAACTAGAAATCCTATTTATGACTGTTATAGTGTTTATACCACTGCTACCTTCACACTTATAACCGCGCTAAATTTTAGCAGCGCTAAAGTGGCGTAGCCAAAATAGCAGGCTCGGCTAATTTAAAAGTGGTTTATACCGCTGCTAAATAAGCAGAGGTTACTAATTTGGCTACGGCATAAATGCACTCTATGGCGGTCATTAATGATTTTGGAATACCTGTGTGACATGAGATATGGATTGGTCATGTCGATTTCGATTTGCCGAGAGAGAGAGAGTCCCGTTGCAGATGGTTCCAGTTTGGAAAAGGTTTTGTTGTAAGTAGCTGAGAAACACTAGAGCTTGTAACATTCAAGTCTAGTTCTTCTAACGATGGTTTGTTAGTGAAAAACTCTCAGCATTTGAGACAATCCCTGGTAGATCATATTCATTTCTTTTTTGACTCAGCTCTGCAACATTTCTTTAAAGGCTCCATATCTAACCTATGCAAAATATCTTCAATTCGAATTTAAGCGCCCTGTATAATAGCAAAATACGATTTAAATCGCAGTTTTCTTTGAAAGATCCTCAGCTGAATGTCAATTTTTCGAGTAGCTTCGCTTTGTCTTTATTGATATGAATCGGCGATCGAAACTTTATTGACTGCCCCTTTTTTTGAACAGAGACTTCCTTAATAGCTTAGACAAAATTTGACAATTTATCCGGCCAATGTATCCGTCTTCTATCAAGTTATATTTTGCCGGGTGATCTTACTGCTGACAAATGCACTAAATGTGTATACCTATCTCTTCGAATCTCTCATTAAATAGGAGGTCATTAAATATTTCGATGGTTCCATTCAGGGCCGGTTCTGGCCATATTTTCGCTCGGCGCAGAGCGACATTTGGCGCCCTCTACTTAATGTTTTGAATTTTTTGACCACCTCTTTCACGACATCGAATTCTTAGCAAGTTTTTACTAGCACTTGCTAGTATTTTAGTCAACATGAAATTTCCCTGAAAAAACTAGACATTTGCTCATTCGAGCACTACAGCATATAACTATTTTCTCAAAATTTTCTCGTCTCAAGTTTTTGATAGGCAAACATATTTTTCTTCCCCAATTTTTGGCTCTGTAATGCTGTTGTTTTATTTTCTAATATTCATAAGAAAATAAAATTATTCGTTCCTTCAAACAAACAAAAATAAGCCTTAAATATATATTTAAGACATTAAACTAAATGGAAAACTCAGATTGCTATGCGGTAATGGCAAGAGTGAAATTCTCTGTGCTTATCCACTCTCCATCGCTTTAATACACAAAAATTACACATTCTATGAATAGTTTTTAGTTTTCTGATAAGTCTTTTTTTTTTGTCTAGTTGAAAGCACAATGCAGCAGGCTTTACTTTTCGCAAAGCCTTTAAACTAAGCAATCACTATTTAATTTGAAGACAAGACCATTCTCTATGGGTAAAACTGCCAAATTTACTAATCTTTTTTGCGTCATCGTAGATCTCAGATAATTCTTTATAATTTTTAATTTTGAAAAAGATCGTTCTTCCGCTGTAACTGTTAAGAGTAAAGTCAAATATATTTTCAAAGATTTTCAATACTGAAAATAAATTCCAGGATATCATTGGAAGAGTCGTACTCCGTAGTTAGATTTGAACGTATGGAAATTTTTTCATAAAAATGCCACTGTTTAAATCTGAATATCCATTATGTGTCAACGTTTCTTCAAGCTTTGAGCAATGCTGAAGTGTGATTTTAGAAATTATAAATTAAACATTTGTTGATAGCTTCAAATAGGCTCATCTTTGACTTCATATTTTAATTTCGTATCAAGTATTAGTTGCGGGTTTCTTCACTTTGGATCCCCCTCAAATATTCCCCTAAAACAGAATTGAATCCCGCAACAGCTTCTACTGACTTGAGAAAATGGCTTTCATCAGGTCCATATAATGCATCTGTGCCTAAACTAAAAAATTGCGAGCCTAGAAATCGCACGATATTTAATAAACGTTTAAGAACATTTTTCTAGTGCTCAATTTTCTTTGATATTTGATTTTGTAAAGAAAGTCTATGGTTTTCGCTGTCATCGATTCTAGCTCTAAGTCCCTCCATTACTTAAAACTCGTCATGTGAACTACAATAGTGTCATGTTCCTATTTAGTTCGACTTAAATGGCCCCAGTTCCTATAACCTGTACTAGAAAATGATTGACTACTTTTCTGAGTTGAAAATATAAAGCAGCAAAAACATTTGCATTAAATATAAACCAGCTGTCTTACCATTATTCCAACAATCTTTGATAGTGCTGTGGACTAAAGTTGCTATTTTTAGTGACAACGAATCGAATAAAATCGAGTGTTTTAATTTGGACGGGGCCTTTCTGTAGAATAATTATAATTATTTTCTTTATCAGTGTGGGCTATGAATAAGGATCACTAAGCTCTGATTCAATTGAAAAACTACACACCTCTATTGACACCGAAACGGAAGACCACGGACTAGAATTATTAGGAAGTCTATCATCCCGTTTCGTAGAAAGGTTTTTTTTCTCGCGATTCCGTCAGGGAATCGAAACGTTCATCTAGCAAAGCATTCGGGACGTATGAAACACTTTTCTAAAATAAATCTACGAATCCTGTGGTTGATGAAGTGGTTGTCACGAATTTATTTAGTCATACTGCGACAACTTTATTTTTTAAATTGAACTAATGATAGAGTCAAAATTGAATCAAAGAATAGAATCAAACTATTTTTCAAAATACTTTAAGGGGAGTGGGTAGCAAGAAATGATTGAAAATTGTATTTGAATATACAATGCTCTAGGCTTTTCAACCACTTGAAACGCACCAAACAAATTTTGAAAGTAAAAAATGTTGACATGACATCTAGCGATTATGAAACCAGTCAAAAAAAACTTATCTATTTTACATTTTCAATAACTTCTGAGTAATTTTTTTTCATTCTATTATCAGATAAATTTCTATTATCGGATACGTCAACAAATACAATCTGCCATTGTTTTTCTGTAGAGGTGATATTTACGAAAAATCACTTTTGGTGACCTTTGACCCCGTGTGAAATGTAACGCAGCACTCGGATCGATGGTGACTTTTGATATTTTGTTGAACAAGCCAGTATCAAGGTTCACACCAAAATTCAGCTTTCACCCATTTTTTCCCGCAGTTTCGCCTTTTTTATTTCGAAATGAAGTGGTGGGCAATTGCTCTTGTGGATTTTCGTATTGAATTTTTTGAAGGTGGAAAAACACAAATGCAGGTGAAGGCAGCATACAAGGAAGTAAAGTAATGAGTAGAATGAAGTAATCTAAATTCATTCATCAAAATTAATGCTGTGAAGTCCTTAATGCAATTTTAGCGCCCCAAACAGGGATAGTGTCTGTCAATTTTGCTGTTTCACCGCAATTGAATTTTATATGCGAATAGGGTTGCTTTGAAACTTAAAAGGCATTGAAAAAAAAAATAGAGTAAATAAGAGTATAAACTGCCAATTGAATAGAATGGACTTTGAATATTTGTGTGTTTCGATATTTTTGATATTATGAACTGAAGATGATCGAAATATATGCGCTCCTTCTCACCTGCGCCCTCCATTGGCTCCAGAGGTAGATGACCTGTATTTGTGTGTGCTTTGTGCCTAACTTCTAACTGCCTTGTGGATAGTGCAACATTCACTCTCAGGGGTTCGAATCCAGGTAGAGACGAAGAGCTTTGAGTTAACTTAGCTCTCAGCAGACGCGTTATCTAAATCAGTGGCATTGGAAATCGAGACAATAGATATTTAATGTTCCTAAAAGTTTGATTTAGCGAAGTGGAGTCTCTGCAACCTCTAAACCTCCGGGGCCCCAAAATGGCTTGTAGTGTTATGTATTCAAAAAATTTCCCAACACTAGTAATTAGAGATTAGGCGTAAATACTGGAACATGTATTTTTTTGGAAAAGCCAGTACCTAGTACGACATTCAAAAATACTAGCTACGAGTATTTTTGTGAACTATAACTGTAATCAAGAATTTACCCAATAAATTTCGTCCATTTGATTCATTTCAATCTAATAGTGATGTAGTAGTATCCTAATATTAATATGCACTCGTATTTCATACTTGCAACTGCTTTCATATTCACGAGTGTTTCGTACTTTCAGTTTTTCCGGCGGATTTCATTTTGCCGTATCTTTGAAACTAGACCGCTTTTTCCCAGATTTGTATGGAAATTTCGCCCGAAACAACTCAGAAAGGGCCCCGAATTAATCCTAGATGAAAACATTTTTTTTGTCCAGTTTCCCCTATCAAAAATGTTTTCGCCCTTAAAATATCACTAATATACTCCCCGACCACTTTCAATATCGAAAGCGCTGTAAAGGCATATTTTGCCAAACTATGGCCAAAAAACCCCTTACTCCTGAAATTTTAAAACTGAAATTTTTGTATCACAGCGATAATCTGGGCCCGTCATGTCCCAAACAACTCCAACCCGAAATTGGCCGATTTCACCTATTTTTGCCTTAAAAACTTTTTGAATAATTGAATAAAATACTCGAAACGAAAATACGCGATACGAAAATACTTGCAAGTTCCAAAATACTTGCAAGTATTTTCGTATCGATTATTTTGGAATTATACGAGTATAAATCCTCCTATCGTCACAGGGTTTGAGTTAAATGAGTTGTATACTTGAGATAAATCAGGGATAAAATGAGTCGTGCAACTTCTTATTCCACACTCGGTTTTACAATGATTTTTTGGAGCAGACACCCTGCTAAATTCAAATGTCACACCTAAAAGTGTTATTAAGTGCGACTACTATCCTTTTTACTCGCTTCGTTTTTTGTTGCCTTTCTTCTTTGAGTTTTTGCATTTAGTATTACCTGCGAAATTAAGTTATAACATTTTTTCGGCCTGTAAGAACACCGCCACACGAACTACAATTCTTAGCCACTGTTCTGATTAGTCGCACGCTCGGGTCGCACTGACATTAATTGTTTTCTTCTCTCCTTCCGATTTTTTTCGTTTAAAAATTAATTAAAATTAATAGATACACTAATTAGAAAACTTTTTGCAAATACAAAATTCAGAAAATACACTGATCCAGTGTATTTATTGAAAATAAGCTTTTAAAATATTAAACTATCAATAAATATAAGCTTTTGCTCCGAATAAAAAACAAACTAGTTCCCTCAGTGTGTCCTAGGCACGTCCACATCAAATTCGGCAACTCTGAAAGGATGACTTGAAAGGTCCAAAAATCATTTGCTGAAAGGAGCTACAAATATATACTTGGCTTCCAAAAAAAAACAGTAGCGGATCTGAAAATGAAAAAAAAAATCCAACAAAATTAAAGCTATTCCACTGCATGCTCATGACGAGTTTGAGTAATTTGCTCCAAGAAAATTCCTGGTTCCCCCCTTTTCTGCGAGGCATTGTATCTTGGTTTTAAATTTCTTTATTTGAAAGAAGAAGAAAAAACATCATAGATACTGCTTGAAAGCAATCTTTTTCAATTTTTTTTTATTCCGTTTAAGATAAGAACATTTAACAACTGAGAAAAACTCTAAAAACACAAAACATTTAATCAAATCTTCACAATTAATCATTTTACATAAATAACTGCACAGCACTAATGACCCAAATGACGTATACCGAATTCAACTACATACATCCATTCATGTAGCGCATAATGTGAAATTTCAAAAATAAGCAAAAATTCAATTTACATGTTTGTTCGAACACAAAAGAAGGTATGAGACGACCGACCTTTCAGGTAAACAGATAAATTTGGATTGTTTTTCGTTTCTTTTTCATTCTATAAAACCGGTTTAGCTGGTATAATTTGTAGGCAGGCGTATTATGAACTGAAGTCATCATAGAGGGTGTGGATTTGTCTTATCTGGTTGGTTCAAGTGATTTTACGACATGCTGTCATTATATATATCATTGGTGTCACACCCCACTCTATAGAAAAGCAATTATATTAGCACTTCTGATTTACTATAGTCCATATAGAACAGTAAAACCGATCATAAATCTTAATTAGGTTGTCGGGTTGTATGTTTGGGTTGACGTAGAGGCGGGACGATTTGTTCAGTTTTGAAAGTGATTTAATTTATCTAAAATGGCGGACGTTAAACTATTTGTCAGTATATAAATTGGTAGAATTTTCGGGAGAAATAGAGTTCAAATTTTTGTTTTGTCATTATATATTAATCTGGTTCAATTTTGTCTGATGTACATTTATTTTGGTTGAATGTGTCGTTGATCGACAATTTTTGTTAATGTAGACAACCCATTTTTCCAAGTGATGAATCGTTTGAAAAAAAAACAACGGCCGACTTCATTGCATTTAATATACAGTGGGCGAAATAATTATATCGGACAAAGAAAATATCGGGAAAATTATTTGCTAGCTACTGATTCCAAAAATAAAAATTTAGTTTTAGATTTCATGCAATGATAACAAAGCAACAGCGGATTATATCTTCAACTATTTAATTTTTTTGTAGCCAGGAAGATACAATATTTTAAAATTTATGAACGAAATAATTATAACGGACAAATCACATAAAATGTTTATAAATATTTTATTTCAAAAATTAAAAACAATAATTAACACCAAAAGTAATCATAATAATCTATAGTATTGAAAATGAAAACTTATAAGTTTGTATGATTGTTTATGGTGCAGAATTAAAAATGTTTGTCTCTATGTGGGCACTGAGTGCGTAAAAGAAGAATATAATTTTTTTCAAATTTCGATTAGTGATATCTTCTGACCACGAAGCATTGCATCATCCCGAAATTTAAAGAACATATTAATGTTGACAAAAACTGTACACGAGTGATTTATTCTGAGTGTGCGGCTAACCCTGTAACTACAGCAAGCACTTGAAAAAATCATTTGAATCACTAAGCCCTTTTTTGAAAAATGCGCACGATTGTCCAGTCTATTAATTTGAAATTTTCAAAACTTCGAGGTACATCGAACGGTAGCCCTTCACCAAAATATCTATTTTCTGAGCACTCGAAGCTTCTGTCCACAAGAACTCACGACTGAACCATGAGATCAATAAGAAATTCGAAGGGTGAGTAGCCTTTAAGTAGGAACAGGTCAGATATGTGGGCCAATCTGTAACAGTGGTATTATCTCAAAAAATAATTGCAAAAACAAATGCTTTATGCCCTTTAACTTTCGCTGCATGCATCATATTTTAAAGAAATTCACAAAGTTATGGTTAAGTAAGTTTGGTAGGAATTTGGATTAGGAAAAAATCAGGATGGAGCTGCTTGATAAGGTAAATTATTCCATTTTACCATTAAATTAACAAGTGATTATCATCTTAAGGATAACAATAATGATCTTGTAGAGTAAGATTGCACCAAGCGTCTCATTTCCAAAATTTTGAAATAACCTAAACACCCTTCTACTCCTATACCTTCCAATGTACTCATTGGATGAAAACGAAATTCGAATGCAGTAGCCAGCAAAGGTCTCGCAGCACTGAGCATTGTGCTAGGCGATGCCCTCAGATTTTCATATTATAAGCATCCTATAATGAAAATAAACCACACGTGTTGGACTTTCTGTAATTTTGGATCAAAGTTGTACATGACCTTCAACACAGATTAGTTTTACTACAGAGCACAATTGATAGAACCTGTATTCAAAATCAACAAAATTCCTCTACTTTTCTTCGTACATCAGTCTTTTAATCATTATATCATTACGAAATTTCTAGGGTATATTAACGCTTTTGTAACTCAATAGATGATTAAGACCAAGAAATCTTTTTCTTTCAAACACTCTCGAACGTAAGATATCAATTTC
Organism: Nemotelus pantherinus; assembly: GCA_963978885.1. Taxonomy (NCBI): domain Eukaryota; kingdom Metazoa; phylum Arthropoda; class Insecta; order Diptera; family Stratiomyidae; genus Nemotelus; species Nemotelus pantherinus. The sequence goes on along the minus strand of OZ022267.1, from coordinate 6,386,303 downwards.
CAATCTTCCACCATTATAACTCCGTAGACACGATTTGAATAATTCAGAATACACAAAACATCACTGAATCAGGTTAATTCCTGGAAATGGCAGTTAGTATGACATATTTAAAATAAGGTTAGAATGGATAAGATTATTTTTGTTTGGGAAAACTTTTTAAAGACCGAATCCTTGTAACTGGTGTCAACGAAACTAATGGTTGAAACGTGACGTTATAAGCCAACCTATTCCTCGCACTGTACAATAAAAAAAATGTGAACGCTTACAACTAATAGGCTAGGGTTTTTTTTTTTTGAAAATAAGCGAGCGGATTTGTAGCTACTCCAAGCACGTGAAAAAATCATCAAACTATCGACTTTACTGAAATTTTTTCGCTTTCTACGAAAATTGAATGGAACGCGAGTTTGAAATTTTCAAAGTTCTTCATCCCACAATAACGGTAACCTATTATCAAGTTACCTATTTTGTGGACATTCAAAATTTCTTATCGCGAGAACTTACGACCGGATTTGACAGATTAGATCAAAATAAAACTCACAGGATATATTGGTCTTAAGCAGTACCAGATGTGATAAAAGTTTAGTGAATATATGTGCAACCGTATAGCTGTTAAAATAAAATCTTGAAATAACTCTCAACTAAATAAAAGCTTTCGGCCTTATAGCTTCCAATGCTTTCAGCATTGCAGTAGAGTTACTAAAACCGATAATTTTTGGACCAAAAGATGCTACCATTGATTCACATATGATTTAAGATACGACCTTAAAATAAAAAGTAAGCACCAAATATTTAGACATTCCAAATCGTGACGGATGGTAGCCTTTAAAATCGTTCTGCATCTATAAATTCCGAAGCTGTCATCGAATCAAAACAAAATTCACTGGATAGTTTGGTTTGAAAATGGAGTAAGTAAGATATACTTTTACTGGCGATGATCGGACGATCTGGCCCTTTTCTAATATATTCCGAATTAAATGCTAAATACTCGTACCCGGTCGTAAGTACGAAAAAGTGATTTTATAGAAAATATAAAATAAAAAATCTCAAACGCTATCTAGACATTTCCTCTGCTTTTCTTCGAAATTTTCCTGTGGTTCTTTTACCCTAGAGTTTATTTCCTGCTAGCGTCAATTACAACTTTATATTTGATTGGCAAATTTACGTTTTGGGGTATTTTCAATTTAAGTTTTTTATATGTAGAAAAAAACTATTAAATAGCTATACATATTCTTTAATAAAAGAAATAAAAATAAAATTTTAGCTAGTCAAACCTTCAGTGCGTAAATAATTTTTAGATATCTTTGTTGAATAAAAGGACACCCCTCCTAAAATTTCGAACACACCCCCCAAGAAAAATTCCTGAGAAAACCCCTGCTCTAGAGCCTGTGCTGATTCTAAGGGCGGTTAAAGGGAGTCGTGGTAATCGGTCACTCACGTTACACTCGTATTTATTAGTTGTAATTAATGTAATGTCCGATATATTTAAAACAGATAAAAACTTTAATAATGCATAGATTCTATAATATAATTATAATTCAAATATATTTATAATACTAAGAAAAAAAAAATTAACAGAGTATCAACCGGAATCTGAATATGGTTTCGCAAATTTAACCTTACAGAAATATTTAATAAACAGTTTTTTTGTAGTCTAACTTAAGTCCTTCACAGTTAGGATACCGAAAAACTTCCTGCGTGCCTCGACTTGAACCATAAAATCGTTTTTATCCCGATTATAAATGCTCAGTTTGCTTTAAACTCAAAGTTTGTTAGCCAATTTCTTGGATTTGGTTTTTAATTCTCGTAAAAAAAAACCTTATGCGAAAATTTCGTTGTCAATTTCGGATTAGGCTTGGTTTGGATTAGATTGTAATAGAACCCTTGACGTATCTGACGATTGTGAGAGGCTTAATTCGAAATCAGTGTTCACAAGCATGAAGTGATAAGTTTCGAGTCTAACTGTATACTTGATTTGACTCAGATATGGATTTACAGCTAGGATAAGTTTAAGTGCATTATGGGATGATCATGGCTGGATTTGAACCATTGACCAAACATGCTGATGCTCAATTCACTAAAGTTTTAATACATGTACTGAAATTCATTTCAACCGAATCCAAACCAAACCCAAAGCAAAAAATTGTCTAGTCAGCTTGGATAAATGTACTTAGACTTGAAGTTTAATTCAAAAAATTGGATCGCATCGATTTTAAAACGATAAGAGCATTTTTCATACAACCAAATAAATATCTTAAATTTACTATCTAATATTTCAGACTACAAATAGTTTCTTAACATTTAGATTAATCCATTCATCAGTTCAGTTGTTTTTTCATCATTTTTCAGTGGACTTATGTCAGCCTTTCGTTTACCTCTTGTAACTATCGGTGCTACATTTTGATCCTGATTGTTTTGTGATCTTGTTGATATGCCTTTTCTGGTTAAAAGCAATAGCGTGAATTTCGTTGTTGTGGGCGCACCGCCAACATTCTTTCGTGGAGCCATATCGACTTGTGGCTGCATATTGGCTTTGTTGACTATAATAGAAGCTTTGGTAGAGCTTAATGAGTTAGCACTGGAGTATGGTATTTGTTCATGTAGGAAATTGTAGTTTGCAGCATTGAGAGCTTATTTGACATTAGAAAATATAGAGTAGCAAATCAGTAGCACATTTAAATTTGACCATTGACCTTGCACAAAAATCACAATAAGGACGAGTAATCCTGTCTTCCCTTCTTTTTTTGCCTATCCGGATTTACACGTTTACAACACACAGATCAATTTATCATTCTCGCGATATCACTAACAATAATCCTGTCCAAATAGTCCTTCCTATTATCTTTCATAAGTCATTTTGGGTCTGGGTTCGGAGCACAGCAACGCACCAAAAATTGATCTACGGACATGTCTGAAAGCCTCAACTAAACTTCAAAATAGTTATTTTATTACGGTAATTGGCTTTACTGGTAGTTCTTGACAACTATTTTCGTTTTATTTAGGCCTGATAGGTCGTATGTGTAATAAAATTGTTGCTAAATTGTTTGGTCCTTGGTTCAAATCCAGCCATGATCTCACACACAACCTAGATCCGACTAGGTACTTGATTTAGATCAGGCGTAAAGTAGGTCATGGTACTTATCACTCCTTACTCGATATACATTGATTTGAATTGAAGCATCTAGCAATTTCTACTCTCTGAATTGAAAAAGTGTTTTGTAAAAGGATGACTATGCTTTAAGGGGTCAGGTACACTTGGGACGTCCAGAAAAAGCTCTTGTTCAGGATTTTTTTTTAGACACACATTAAAGTAAATAATAACAAATGTTTTTTTTTAATTGAAAGATATACATATATTTGTAGAAGCTATTGTAATTTTTTTTAAGGCACAAGGCTGAAAATTAGTCGAAATAGAGTAAATTTTCGAGGGGTCCAAAAAAACATTGTTTCGCCCTGATCACTGTAGCTTGTCACTGGATCATCCGAAATAAAAAAAAAATAATCGGGGATTATTAGTTAATGACATAGTGCTCCGAATGGACAAAGGACTTAGGCAGATTTTGATTTGTCGAAAAATGGCGGTTGTTGAAATTCAAAATTGTATTTTCGACCAAAATTTCACTCACATTTTCGGCTATTGAAAAAAAGTATATCGTCCAATCGATAAATCCTTCGTTCATCCGGAGGATAATTACATATCAAATAAGTGAGAAAAATTTCATGCTGATCGATAAAGCCGTTTTCAAGTTACAGTGATCACCGACATAGTCTTGAGAAAAATGCTTTTAAAGCATGCGAAAAACGCTTTATGCAGTTATTTATCTCCATAAAAAAATTGTCCGATTCGTCTGAAATTTGCAGAGAATGCTCTTGAAACATGCTACTTTTAGAAAATGCAAAGAAAATAAAATCGATTTTCTCAAAATTCTAAGTGTACCTGCCCCCTTAATTTGGTTGTGTTCTGACTTTGAAAATAAGTTTGAATGTGGAAGTAATAATAGGTGAGTTTTTTTGCACATCCGAGAGAATGCAACGATTTGAAATAGAGGTTCAGTTGACCCCAGCCTAGTAATCGTCTAAGGGTTGATTTTCAAAGACTCCAATAATAATAATCAATTAGCAGGAATATGCAACACTAAGCACTACAATTCACTTTTGCATCCGATTTGATTCAAGTTACCTAGTTACATTTTGGCCATTTTGTAGAACAGTTTGTGGACATCGTTGAAGATTTATGGCAGGATACGAATACAAGCTCACTGCCATGTCACTTTTCGCTCAGTCAAACAATCTTCAGAAGTGTAAAAGCAGTTTACCAGGAAATTTAAGAAAAAAAAATTTTCTAGGATTTTAAATGCCAAACAAAATATCTGAAGAAACTGAGCGTTTTTTTCCTCGAAATCTTCAATAAGCCGAAGAGAATACGAGCATAAGAATTAATTAATCTCTTCTGTTTGATTCAAAGTCCGGCAAAATTTTGAAACCTGACAGTCAGCCCAGCTGATCCTGATAAAGTACCGCCTTTCTATAACCTTGAATGCCATATTGAGCATAAATTAACTGAATCACAATGTTAAAATTGATTTTTCTCTGCACTATTATCGAATGCTGTCACACTTTGACGTCTTGTTCTTAAGTGACGCGATGAAATCTGGATTATTTGATTTTTAATAATCAAAAATAATGCGACTGAAATAGAAATGCCGTCAACTCGGCAATGTTTTTGACATATATTTTCGTCCTTTCGAAAACAATATGTGATACGGTGTCCCTGTCTGACTCTCCATACGCCCATATGTTTTTATTTTTTGGGTCAGTTTATATCAGTTTCACATAAAAAATATAGAACAGATTTTTGCGGAATGAAAATTTATTCCAATAATATAATACATGATATCTATGATCCTATCAAAATACAGTGGACACATAATATTTAAAATAACAATTCCAAAAGGACAAAAACAAAAAAGTATATCTTAACAAACACAATAAATATCTTCAAAATAACCAAGCACATACCGAAAATCAAATATGTACATTCTGACTATAATCGTACCAATAAGAGACTAAAGTCCCTTAAAATTTCAGCGCAAATGATAATACCTAACATTTGATCCGTCAAGAATCAGAATACCCGAGAAGTTGTCTCCATTTTCGCCGTTCACTTCGATAACCTCAAAGTCGGAGGAGTCTCCCTCCCAATCGGACACGGATTGCGGTTCAAGATGGTACTCCGCTGCCTCCGGAACGACGCCATCTTGAGCGTTTGGGACGCTGTGGTGGTTGTTGTTGTTAGCGCCGCCGCCGCTAGTCGCTTGTTCCGATGGATTGGGGCACTGATCAGGTGCTTCGAATACATCAGATGTTACATAGAAGACGCCGGACATTTGCGATATTTCGGAATATGATGAAACCGATTCGCAGAGTTTTTCCGATTTGACGGATTCGTTGTCGCCGTCATATGTATTCGTATCGACAATAGGTCGAAGGTGTAGCACTATGCCCTTGGGGCGTTCAGGTATTGGAATCTCCTTGTCGAAAGGCTCATTCGGATCGGCACCCATGATTCTTCTTGCTCTTAGCGATAGATGTTCGATTGTACGAGAAAATAGTCAAAATTTGAACTCAAAAACTTTCCAATTTCAATGTTGAATACAAGAACGTTCAATAGAATGACCAGAATATTCACAAAATAACATAAAGTCAGAAAATATCACAGATCGATTTCACATCAGTCAAAAAATCACAGATCGATTACAAAACTAAGTTACACGTCTAATCGGTAATTTAGCTTAAATTATACTGATTGGAATAGCACGAGGTTTTGGCACAATCAATCCGGACCGTTCCCATGACGACGAACGGAATTTGGAACGATTCTCGAATTATGGTCCTATTGGCACCAAAATTGAATTTGAATTGCAATTGTGAGTTCGGAATAGAAACATGTAAACATTTTCCTAGGTCATATAATGTTTCTTTAAATTTCTAAATAAAAAATATTGTAGATATAATTAAATCTAAATCTTTTTACTATACTTTCATTAAGGAAAAGTGAAAAAATCAAATTAAAAATAATTTTCTCTGAAACTCTTTCACATCATTTCATTTCTATTTTAATGGCCTGACTATATCAACTAGACGCATAAAAACTATTTTTGACTGCCTAGTATCTACCATTTAATACCAGCAAAAATCACTACTAAATTCTCAGCCCGGTTTAGCTGGTTTCCAAAGCTTTATATTTCTCTTCCGAAATGGCGCGCGCTGATAGACACAATTTCTTGGTTCCTCCATTTCTTGCAGGTTAATCTTTACTACATATTTCCTGTATCTTCACAGAACTTTACTGATTATTTGGAAAAATGTACTCCGAATTTCGGTATATCCACCCCCCCCCCCCCCTATTTTTCCAAAATTTATCTGCACGCCTATGCTCAATCGTATACTTTGGTCAGATCTTATTGGGAGCTCTAAAAACTTACTCAGGCACCTTAAAGGATATGATTTTGGACTTGTTTACTAAATAAATTTCAAACTGGTTCAAGAAATATGCGTTGTTTTATATTTTTCAATTCTATCTACTTCTAACTTGACTAGGTAGATCTTATGAAGAGCTTTGAGGAACTATCTTTCTCAGAAATACTCACTAAGACCTAAAGTACAAAACGAAAAAAAAACAGTGCCAAGCGGACTTTTCAAGTTAATTAATTTTTCAAGAGCAATGGGGGGAGGTCTAGAAAAAAATTGTATAAGATTTGGATAAAATCCCAGGTGCGTAGAAGAAATCAGAAAAAATAGGGGAGGGGTGATGGTTTAAATCTGGGGTACGTAGAAAGGAAGAATTATAGAAGTTTAGAATAGCATCTTCGGAGCGTAGAGAAAATTGGAATTTTCTGGAAATTATCATAGAAGTCAAGGAAAAAAATTATGGGAGCTTACGTAAAATCATGAATTTTCGGGCTAAGTAGCTTCGATACTAATTTTAATAATATAGACAAAAGCTATTCTGATACAATACAAAAAAAAAAAACATGAGGGACCAAAATGATTTTCCATGCAGTCTTTACTAATGTTTGAAGTTGTATTTAAATCGATTTGGCCAAAAATTCATATTTCCATCTATGTATATATATATATATATATATATATATATATATATATATATATATATATATATATATATCTATATATATATATATATATATATATATATAACATGCCCTATCCGATTAAGTTGAAATTTTCAGTATACACTGATATATGTACATGCAGAATAGGTCCAGGTCTCACAAAATGTTAATTATCTTTAATCCTTGGCTCCAGCGGCCGTTTTAGTGATATTTTAGATTTGCCTATTATTCTATCAAAAAATAATTTTCAAAACAACTAAGTTTGTAAAATGAATTTCGAACTTGTTGTTAAAAAAGATTTGATAAGGTTTTGCAATTTTTTTTTAACTTTGTGTGTGTGTGTTTTTTTTGTGTGCTAGGTGCCCGAAATGAGGTCCGGAAAATTTGAATTTGTTTTTTCATTTGCGATAACTTTTGACAGAGCTATTGAATCATTATAAAACTTACAAAACATATTGATGTTACTAAGTTGTATGCTTATTATAGTTTTGTATGAACCGTGCTGGCAGCCCTGTAGCTGCCTGTAAGCGATGAAAGTGAAAACCTTCAAACCATCGACTCTCCTGAAAGATATTAATTTTTAAGATGAAAAAACAACTCATATACAAATCGCATGCTTTGTCTACACAATCAAATTCAAACTATTGAAATTCCATATCGGACAAAAACGGTAACCCTTTCCCAGTTTACCTATATTTTTATCATCAAAAACTTCTGTTGACGTGAAATCACGACCCAATTATCAGATACAGTTGAAATTCGCAGGATGTATTGGTATTAAGTAGGACCAGGTCTGATGAAGGTGGTTTGGAAAATTGGGGCAGTTCTGTGCCAGTGGTGCCATCTTGAAAAATCACTAAGAAAAATAATTGCTGCTGGCCCTATCAATTCTGATTCAGTCATCAGATTTTGACGAAATTCATACTGTAGTTGAATCTTAGTCTAAGCCACGTTTGAAAGAAATTTGGTTCAAAAAATTGGTCAGAGCTGCCAGCTATGGTAATTTTGGTGTCTTAAATTTTAAGAATTCGCTCAGGAAAATAAAGGTTTTTGCCCTATAGTTTCCAGTATAGTCATGGAATCATAACGAAATTCATATTACAAAATAAACTTATTGTAGACACAATGTTTAGTAGAAATCTAGTCGGAAAAATAATAATAGGGCTGCCAGCTAGGATTGATTTTGTACTTTGTTTGGCACATCTTTAGTAAGCGTTTCTATCATAGAATTTATAAATCGTAGTGGTTTTGTAGTGAAAATAAACAACAAATATTAAAATCCAGAAAACTTGAAAACTTTTGCGAATGGTAACTCTGAATCCCTTTGCATCCCTATAACTTCCAATGCAGTCATCGGATCAATATCAAATTCACAGAGTAGGTTGACTTCAACGTGAGGCAGATGCGACATATTTTTGGCTACGTTGCTAGGAAAGGGTTGCCAGCATAAACCATTTTTGTTATTTTCGTACCAATAAATCCTTATATTAAGCATTCCCAACGCGAACTTTGCAATGAAAATAAGTAAACAATGTTTAAATTTTCCAATGTCTGGACATTTTTCGGATGGCAACACCAAACACCTTTCTATCGCTGTAACTTTCGATGAAATCATCGAAATTAGGATCTATTATTATTTACGGTTGATTGGTCTTAGGTAGGAGAAATAGCTAGCGGTAGTGGTCTTAAGTAGCTAGTGGGTAGAATATATACTCAAAGTCTGCACTTTACTGTTCTTCGAACATTCGTGTTTTTAGCGGTTCTGATGCGCTAGGGGTTTTTCGATTTTTTTTTCATTTGTATGAAAAAATATTTCAGAATCCCGTTTCTATTTTTTATTTATTAATTTGGATAAATCGTACAGTTATTGGTAATTGAAAATAACAAGAAAAAAATTAATCCACTTTTCTGAACTGCCAAATTATTTAATTTAAATTTTTCTAGAATCAATGTACCTATTTCGTATGCATTTTTGTAGACTTGAAAAATATACTTCCCGGCCATTCTTTTTTCTGAATTCATACGAAATTTTCCGAATTGTTTTGAGCTTTTTCTGTCACAAACTATGAAAAATGTTTGTTTATATATTTGAAAATTTTATGTTTCCAAATATTATGTAATTTTTTTATCAGATAAAGGAACCAAGAATTAATCTATTTTCTTCGCAGCCTGAATACTGAATTCATACGAAATTTTCCGAATTGTTTTGAGCTTTTTCTGTCACAAACTATGAAAAATGTTTGTTTATATATTTGAAAATTTTATGTTTCCAAATATTATGTAATTTTTTTATCAGATAAAGGAACCAAGAATTAATCTATTTTCTTCGCAGCCTGAATACTATTTTAATGATTTTTATATTGGTTTTGTTTCTCCGAAAAGGATTTAGTTAAAAAAAAAATATTTCGATTTTATCGCCGTTTAGTGAAGGATGTGCTAACTAATTGCTCTACTTCATAAGCTTGAAAAAACGGTTTACATGCTTATTTCGCGCTCCTGAATTTACACTCGCGGCCAACTTCATTCTTATCGCAGACGTTTCGTTCCAATCCGTTCCGAATTCAGTTTATTTCGAGCAAAATTACCGAGAAGGTGGATTTTATTCGATCAACGGATCTGTGGTATTTTTTTGCGCTTATATACAAATTCTGTGATATTTTTTGGACTTAACACATATCAAAAGTTGTATTCAACTGTAAAATTTTGAACATTTTGAGTCAAAATCGTGATTTTTCACAATAATTGTGGAACACCAGAAGCATTTTTGTATCAAGATATGGAGACCGATCCGAACATGCCGTCTTCGAATCGCACAAACGATCCTGTTCGTGAGGACGCGGCCGCCCAAGGCTCAGCTGACCCATCGGCAGGACCGAACCCGATACCGGCGCAGGAACAGGCATCTTCGCCGATTGTACATACCAACCGATATGATGCGGACGACGAGTTGCTCCATGTATCTGACCTATCTGTTGTGGCGGAGGAGGATATTAGCGACACGGCAGCGTCATATTCGGAGATATCGCAAATGTCGGGCGTGTTCTATGTCAGTTCCGATGTATTTTCACCTGAGCCGGAGCAGCCGAATTCATTTCACACGATTTATGGTATGGACGTCATTAACTCGAGTACCGATGCTGGCGAAGTAGGTGATGTCCAGCCGGACGTGGAATATCATTTGGAGCCGCAACCGATGTCTGATTGGGAACAGGAATCCGAATGTGAGTTGGACAGCTTAGATTTCGGTACGTATTCGGATGATTCATCGGAAAGTGTAATCAATGGCGGACTAAGCGCTTCGGATTAATTTCGATATCCTTGATGGCTTCTGTTTTTTGTTTATATTTGTGTTTTGATTATGTACATTATATTTTGGTACGTATTTTTGTATCGACTGATTATGGAATTAGATTTTTTGTCTATGTATACTATTGTGTATAAAATATATATATTTTTTATAAGTTAGTAAAATTGTGATTTTCCTTTTTGGTAGTTTTCGGGAGACACGTTTACTTTTTGACAGGCTGGGCATTTTCTTCTAGGGGAAAAGTTCTGAAGTTCGAATTTTACTGAAACTAATGCTTTATAAGCTTTCATGTGTCTGCTGAAATTCTTTGATGATTACTAGAATTGCTCGGGGAACAAGCCTAAGATGTCAGGGATATTCACTTACCTCTAAGAATTTCTTCTCGTGCTTCTAGCCTAACCTAGAAATATTTCTAAGTTGAGGCTATGAAATGGAGTGATCACTAAGGATGAATGGAGTGATCGGTTGATTGGTCTTAGGTAGGAGAAATAGCTAGCGGTAGTGGTCTTAAGTAGCTAGTGGGTAGAATATATACTCAAAGTCTGCACTTTACTGTTCTTCGAACATTCGTGTTTCTAGCGGTTCTGATGCGCTAGGGGTTTTTCGATTTTTTGATTGGTATGAAAAAATATTTCAGAATCCCGTTTCTATTTTTTTATTAATTTGGATAAATCATACAGTTATTGGCAATTGAAAATAGCAAGAAAAAAATTAATCCACTTTTCTGAACTGCCAAATTATTTAATTTAAATTTTTTTAGAATCAATGTACCTATTTCGTATGCATTTTTAAACTTGAAAAATATACTTTCCGGCAGGTCTATAATTCCTGAATTCATACGAAATTTTCGAAATTGTTTTGAGCTTTTTCTGTCACAAACTATGAAAAATGTTTGTTTATATGTTTGAAAATTTTATATTTCCAAATATTATATAATTTTTTTATCAGATAAAGGAACCAAGAATCAATCTATTTTCTTCGCAGCCTGAATACTATTTTAATGATTTTTATATTGGTTTTGTTTCTCCGAAAAGGATTTAGTTTAAAAAAAATATTTCGATTTTATCGCTGTTTAGTGAAGAATGGGCTAACTAATTGCTCTACTTCATAAGCTTGAAAAAACGGTTTACATGTTTATTTCGCGCTCCTGAATTTACACTCGCGGCCAACTTCATTCTTATCGCAGACGTTTCGTTCCAATCCGTTCCGAATTCAGTTTATTTCGAGCAAAATTACCGAGAAGGTGGATTTTATTCGATCAACGGATCTGTGGTATTTTTTTGCGCTTATATACAAATTCTGTGATATTTTTTGGACTTAACACATATCAAAAGTTGTATTCAACTGTAAAATTTTGAACATTTTGAGTCAAAATCGTGATTTTTCACAATAATTGTGGAACACCAGAAGCATTTTTGTATCAAGATATGGAGACCGATCCGAACATGCCGTCTTCGAATCGCACAAACGATCCTGTTCGTGAGGACGCGGCCGCCCAAGGCTCAGCTGACCCATCGGCAGGACCGAACCCGATACCGGCGCAGGAACAGGCATCTTCGCCGATTGTACATACCAACCGATATGATGCGGACGACGAGTTGCTCCATGTATCTGACCTATCTGTTGTGGCGGAGGAGGATATTAGCGACACGGCAGCGTCATATTCGGAGATATCGCAAATGTCGGGCGTGTTCTATGTCAGTTCCGATGTATTTTCACCTGAGCCGGAGCAGCCGAATTCATTTCACACGATTTATGGTATGGACGTCATTAACTCGAGTACCGATGCTGGCGAAGTAGGTGATGTCCAGCCGGACGTGGAATATCATTTGGAGCCGCAACCGATGTCTGATTGGGAACAGGAATCCGAATGTGAGTTGGACAGCTTAGATTTCGGTACGTATTCGGATGATTCATCGGAAAGTGTAATCAATGGCGGACTAAGCGCTTCGGATTAATTTCGATATCCTTGATGGCTTCTGTTTTTTGTTTATATTTGTGTTTTGATTATGTACATTATATTTTGGTACGTATTTTTGTATCGACTGATTATGGAATTAGATTTTTTGTCTATGTATACTATTGTGTATAAAATATATATATTTTTTATAAGTTAGTAAAATTGTGATTTTCCTTTTTGGTAGTTTTCGGGAGACACGTTCACTTTTTGACAGGCTGGCCATTTTCTTCTAGGGGAAAAGTTCTGAAGTTCGAATTTTATTGAAACTATTGCTTTATAAGCTTTCATGTGTCTGCTGAAATTCTTTGATGATTACTAGAATTGCTCGGGGAACAATTCTTAAGCCTAAGATGTCAGGCATATTTACTTACCTCTAAGAATTTCTTCTCGTGTTTCTAGCCTAACCTAGAAATATTTCTAAGTTGAGGCTATGAAATGGAGTGATCACGTACAATCAAATGGAATAGCGAAACTATTTTCTGGAGTCTGTCGATTTAAAATCTCGGAATTGTCTGAACATTAGTCTCATACTAAGTACATACATGCATAGGAGATCATCATATTCTTTGAAACGGGAATTCCACAAACTCGTTTGTCATCTTTATTCTTCTAAATGTGTTCTGCTTAGCAAGGTTCGCTGTAAGCCATTAAATGCTTTGTTTTTGCTATCTTTTTAGTAATCTTTCCTATGGTTAATCTATGATAATCAAAACCCATATGATTTTTTAAGTCAATTTCTATCTGGCAAATTTTCCTTCCAGCAGCTATGTTTAGAAATTTCTAGATTTGGTTTTTACTATAGCTTATTACGTGCTAAGTGGAGCTATTTTTGAAAATATCTGGATTTAGTAACTAAGGTAAAACACCATAATTTCGTCATGTTAAGAAAAATTTCACTTAGCTCAGAGTGAAATGATATTTCTTTTAAACAAATTCAAGTGGCGAAAACATAAAGTAGTTGAACGAAGCGTTGTTTTTGTAAATCTCACATTCAAAGGACTCCATTTGGTCATTATCAAAGTTTTTTTTAAATTAATTTCAAACTTATTTTTGTACCCAATTTCGTCAGGGCAATTATCCATATTTTTTAACTTCGTCATGTCATGTACCTAACTTCGGCCTCTAAGGGATAGCGATATTCAAATTCTATATGAGATTAAGATTTGGATGATATGTTCGAATACATAATTCAACAAATAAAAAATCGATAAATATACATGAATATATGTAATACAAAAACAAATACATTATTTAGAAAAAAAATACTGAAAAATTCGAATTCACAAATAATTTACGGTAGCAAAATCACCTTTATATATGTACTTCGCAACCTTTTTTGTTTTTTTTACCCTTGCTTTTTCTTAGTCTTTTGGTTTCCTTTTCTTTTTCCTCTCTGTCTACTTTAAGCTGATAATTTAAAAACTCTTCAGCAGTAGTAACGCTTGGTGTAATTTTAGGTTTAACTCTTGTGACTTCCGTGGTTTTTACTTAAGGCCAAAATAGAGCTTTTTTAAAAGGAGTGGGATTACACTGAGAATGGACGACAACTGTGGATGCCTCTTTTATGTCTGTAGTTTCATTTTGGGATATTTTAGATTTTTGGGATATTTCAGACGTTTCTTCCATATTAAATTCTGGAGTTTTTTTTCTGTTTGGTCTGCTGATATTTTATCTGTTAAAATTTGGTTTTTAGGGTGTACATTACCTTTTGGTGTGGACGCGATTAATGAACCATCGAGTTGTACGTCGAATTCCAAAATATTTGAATTGTTCCACACCGGTTCGTTTATATTTGCATCTAGGGTTTGTTCATGATGAGTTATGTTATCGAACACGCCTAAATGGGTTTCAAAAACTGCAACGTCCATTGGCTGCAGGAGATGCGTTGCATTTGGGAGAAGTGCTATAAGAATTATACCCTTTTCCCTGCAAAAGCTTGTTAAAGACAATGAATTGTGTGAATAGTGCCCATCGATAAACAAAACCACAGGTAGATATATATTATTTTTCTGCAAGTACGGATAAAAACAGTTTTTTATGTATTCAGAAAAAGACTCGCAAGTCATTCAGCCCGAATCAGATCGTCCTATTTTGATTATTACACTTTTAAGAATCCTTATATATGGCAATAGAGTAAGAGGAGGCATAAGCTTTTCACTGGCTGAGGCCCCTACCAACACTGTAATGCATTCTTTTTCGTCGTTGGCCGTGCGATTATAAGTATGGACTGAACCTTTTGCGAACTAGGACTCTCTTGTCTTTGGGGCACAAAAAGAATGCTGTTTTATCGCAGTTGAAGATTCGATTAGGCTCATTTAAAATTTCCTTTAGCTCAGGAAAACTCTCGAAGTAGGTTAATATTTTGGTAAACCAATTTCTAATAGATACTTCCACAATCCTAGACCTCCCAGTTGTCAAATGTTGCTACATTCTCAAGGAAATCTCCGGATTTCGTTTTTAAAATCCTTGGTACCAATTTATACCGGGGACACCGTTTTCGAATTTGTTCTCTCTATTCACTTCTTTTGTCAATTTTGACACACTATGAATTAATTGCGTTTTTGTTATAGGAAAACCTAAATTCGCGACTTCAAGAATCCATTTGACAAGAGTCTGCTCTTTTGCTTGGGTAAGAGTTGTATACGTTCCAACATGTTTTGAATGCTTTTTTAATTTCTTGTCTTGAAGCGTCGTTCTTGGAATACCAAATCTTTTGGCAACGTATCTGGTAGACTGCCCATCTTCAATTGTCTTTAATGCCATTGAAAGTTGCTCTTATGTGTATTTCTTAGAAGCTATATCTATATCTGTAACATAAATATAATGCTCTTCTTAATTGGCAAATGCTCGATGAATCTGATACACATAGAATAAGGTTAATTTTTGATCTCAAGTCATTTAAGTTCCTTTAACTTCGCACGTCGATTAAGTGACGAAATTAAGAAAAAATACATTTGAGACAATTGAAAATCATCATGCAGGATAACGGAATTTTTCTCAACGTATTTTTTTTTTGCATAGTATCAAACTAAATCTTAATGGTAATAATACTTTGTTGCGCCAGAAAACACACGATTTAAAATAAATTTACTATCTAAAATCGCGACATTCTTCATCCTTACATCTTCTCGAAATGTGTAAAAATATTATGTAAATTTAACTAATATATAATAATGATTGACAGGACGAAATTATATGTTTAAATACTTTATTGACATTGATTATCCATTTTAATTTGGCAAAAATTGTTGATAAATTTCGCGAAATTCTGCTGACAAAACGACGTTCTAAGAACTAAATTTCGTCACTATGACGAAATTACCTACATTGCCGTTAACGCGCCATTGGTAAATTCGTCATGCCTTTTTCTTAGTAATTTATTGGTGAATTATAAATTTTTTTATTGATTTCGTGACTAACGATGCGCTAACTTTTACCTTTGTATGAAAAAAAACCTATAGCTTACCAACCTTGTTTCTGGTACCCTTAACAATGTTCACGTCCGAACTAAACAAAACACTAACACGCAATGAGCTAACAACGGGACGCAGCGCTGACGCATGCTTCTAAGCGAACTTTTATATAATTTGGAGCCAATACGACATTCATATTAATTTAATGCAATTAAATATTAAACCTCTTTATGTTAAATGATAAAAAATTTGCATGAGCATTCGAATTTGCTTATTTTATTTGAAAATGTAAAATGTGACGAAGTTAAGTACCCTGACGAAATTATGGTGTTTTACCTTATGGAAATTAGATTATTTAATCGGTGTCTGTATCCGAAGTACATAAGCCATTTTTTCGTCAAATTTCTCGTTACGTAGTTGTCTTTGAAGTGCTAAACTTATTTCATTACGTTTTTCTCATGGAATTATTCATATCAGAAAGCATCTTGTCACTTTATAAACTCTACGCTGGATAAGATAAATCATGCTTCAACAATCTTCGTTGACTTAACGATTAAGCAAATACGGATTTGGGGATAAAATAGAGCTACTAGTCAGAAACTGCCTAATAAATAGACGGATAGTAACCAAAAATTCTAGATACGTCAGCCCAGAATGTGAAATAAATATCGGTGTACCACAAGGATCTATCCTCGGGCCCACTTCTTTTTCTGCTATACGTGAACAGCATACAGGACATTCAGCTATCTTGTAAAATTGTCCGGACGATATGCTTCTCTTCTCTATCTTTGCAAACCAAGCTTATGATTTACCATGCGTATATTGTCTCCTGAATCACATAGGGTCATTGCGGGTATTATGGCACACGAGGTGATATGGCATACGATCTGTTTTTTCATAGATACCCTTCCTCCCTAAGCCCCATTCCATTTTTATTTGGTCGGTCGCATGCCAAAACTCGCGTTGTTTAGTCGACGTTCTGCGTTTCAGAGAAGTTTTCTCAAAGCTATAAAAAAACAAAAAAATATCCGCGGATTTCGTGAGTGAAAATTATTTTCCACACTTTAGCTTCGTGTTGCTGCAGTGGCGTCTGCCGAGAAAGGTGAAACAATCATCGTAATTGCTTGCTGCAATGCAAAAGGCAATTTCATTCCACCAGCATGCGTTTTAAGGGCAAAAATAAAAGACCTGAGTTTGAAGATGGGATGGGATCCAGTTGTTTTGATGGGCAAAAATCAGCCTATGTTAACGCAAACTTATTTCTTTCCTGGCTAAAAGAACAGTTTGTATCTAGAAAATCACCAGGTAAGGTATTATTGATTCTTGATGGTCACTCATCACATTCCTAGAATATGCTTCCTTAAATGACATAATATTATGATGCCTACCTCCTCACTCTACACAGTTTTTACACCTTCTGGATAGAGTATTTTTGAAAGGCTCTTTTTATGAGGCATGTAATTCCTTCATAAAGATAAATCAGACGAAGAAAAAACCTCAAAATACCCCGCCTCATCTGGCGAACAGTGAAGTCGTACAAATAGAGCAACCAAAAACTAGTGAAACTATTATTAGTGAGGATATTAGTTCTACCACCCCAGAAAAGATGCTTAACATCAAATCACCAAAACCATATATTTCAAAAAAAATTATAAAATCACACCTGCAAAAACGCAAGATGCAAAAGTTTTAACAAATGGAAAAAATATATGGAAACAAAAATTACAAGTAATAAAACTTATACAACAGAATAAGATGAAACTGAAGAAGATAAATTTAAAAAAAAACATAGTGCAAATATGGCTAGTTCATCTTCGTCTGATGATGAGAGATTTTCAGGAAGATATCTGCTATAGGTGTTTAGAGAATTATAGTTTCACGACGAAAACAGATGATTGGATGGAGTGCGTTATGTGCCGAAGGTAATCGAACGAAACTTGTGCGTTATTCGTTAATACCTGCCACACTGAAAAAACAGATGATGATGATGATGATGATGATGGCCTGGAGTGGGTCCAGAGGGACCCTAGCACTGCGACCTCCTGGGTCTATTGTGCCTCCTTTGCGTTATGTCCTATAGGATGTCCAGGCTTCTAATGAACCTGGATATGTTCCTTGACGGGACATTTGTGATGTCCCTGGTGGAAGGAAGAGCAGAGCCAAGTAGCTCGAATCTTCTTCTCGCTAGTGCTGGACAGACTGTGAGCATGTGTTCTACACACTCTGTCGTTTCCCCACAGTATCTGCAGCGGTCATCGTGCTCCTCACCTATCCTGTGGAGGTACTTTTTGCATGGAAGGTGTGCTGTCAATGCTCCGCATAGGGCTCTTATGCCACTTTTGCAGAGAGCCACTGCTTCTTTTGCTCTTTTATTATCGAAGCCAAGGTATTTTTTTGAGTGTTTTAAACCCTCAATATTAAGCCAGTAGTCTTCGATCTTCTTTTTGCTCCATGCTTTAATTTCCTTTTCCGTATCTCCTTTTGTAAAGCCCCAGTACGGAGAAGGACCTATGAAGGGCATTTTTGCTCCTTTTTTGGCTCTGGTATCAGCTTCCTCGTTTCCTCGGTGCCCCTCATGGCCGGGGATCCATATCAACTCGAGGCTGTTCTGTGCCCCTATTTCATTAAGGGCCTCTCTCACCTCTAGGAGAATAGCCGAATTTATTTGATCGCGATTGATAGCCATGAGAGCCGCTTGACTATCCGATAGGATTTTTATTCTGACCCTTTTTGTATTCCTTATTTTTATTGTTTGTGAGGCTCTTAATATGGCAGATAGTTCCGCTTGATAGATCGTGGCTTCTTTTGGGAGAGAGAAATGCATTTTGCACTTGGGACCTACGATCCTTGCTCCTACTCCACAATCCATCTTTGAACCATCCGTATACCACATTTGCGCTCCTTTGCACGAGGGAGGTGGTCCATCCTTCCATTTGTCCCTTGATGGAATTGTGACCTTGAACCTCTTCTCGAATGCTGTCTCAGTTTTTATTTGGTCGCTGAGGTTTAACATTTCCATTATGGGCCTGACGTCCTCCAGGATTTTTAGGTGGCCTTTGAGGTCCCCTGATTTATACCTGTAGGCCTGTTGTAGGCTAATGGCTTGTCTCGCTGCTTCCTCCTGAATTTTGAGGTGCAGCGGTTCAAGGTTTAGAAGGGCCTCCATTCCTGCTGTTGGAGTGGAGCTCATTGCTCCTGTAATCAGCAGGCAGGCCATCCTTTGAAGCTTGTTGAGCCTATTTATAGCGGTTTTTTGTATGGTTTTCTTCCACCACACTGCTGCTCCATATAGGAGGATAGGTCTCACCATTTGTTTGTATGCCCATAGGGTCTGCTTTGGAGATAGTCTCCAATTGCGCCCAAGCATTTGCTTTGTCGCTCAGAGTGCCTTAGTGGCCTTCATTGTCGTTTTGTTTAGATGCTTGTCCCAGGTGAGTTTCCTATCTAGGTGTACCATATTCCTAGATATTTTACCTCTTCCTGCAGACATATGACTGTACCCCTAATATTTAGGGCTCCTATTTCGATTTTTCTTTTCCTGGTGAATGGTATTATGCTAGTTTTCTGAGGATTGATGGATAGACCCTCTCTTTCGCACCATTGGGTTGTTTCATTTAAGGCTTTTTGCATTCTGGACCTCACGGTGTCCATGTGTGAGCCTCTTATTATTACCGTAATGTCGTCCGCGTAGCCGAGAGCAGGTAGGCCCTTACTATTGAGGGTCACGAGAAGGTCATCAACTAGTAGGGACCATAACAGGGGGGATAATACTCCTCCCTGTGGACATCCCCTCCTAGTATCCACCCTTAGCTTCGCTTCCCCCTGCTCCGCAACCACACTTCGATTCCTTAGTATGTTGCTCGCCCATTTCACTACTTCTTGAGGAGTATCCCTCCTCTGGAGAGCGACGTGTAGCGAGTCATGTCTTGCATTGTCAAAGGCTCCCTCTATGTCCATGAAAGCACATAGTGCGACTTCCTTGCATTCCAATGCCTTTTCTATTATTTGTGTCAGCTTATGTGTAGCTGATATAGTTGATTTGCCTTTTTGGTAGGCAAATTGCAAAACAGATAGCGCCAGACGCCGTATTTCATAGACTTCTGGCACCATGTACATAGTCGATTTCGAGATTGTGATAAAATATAGCGCCACACGCCAGAGTACATGGCGAAAAGTACATAGGAGCAGGCGCTATGCTTATAGCCCTCCACGCCATGTGCTATAGTCCTCCACGCCATGTACTATAATAATGCGTGGAGGCGTGGATGACTATATTAACTGGCGTGAAGGGCTATATTACATGGCGTAGAAGACCTGCTCCCTTCACACTTTTCGTCTTTTGTCACAAGGCTTTTGGTTGAAAGCTGCCTGGTCTGACTGGTCTTCGACTCTATATTCCTTTAAAATGTCAGGTAATTTAAGTTTTCAATGCGCCGCTACTTCACAGTCAACATTTGGACTTTCACCGGATAACGATCTAAACTGAATATTATTTGGCAACCAATGCTTTCACTTGAAGTAATGGGCCAGCCACTGCGATATTTTTTGATCGGCACTTCTTAAAAACTTCTAGAACTTGTTCCTTGATGGGCTCGAGCTGCGTCTTCTTCAATTTCCGTTTTCTTTCTAGATTAACATTTAATGTTGACGACTGTAGTTTTCGCTATTTTATATTTTTCCGCTAAAAATCGCTGGCTTTTTCCTGCGCCGACTTCATCTCAAATATCCTTTTTCGTAAGCAAATTTAGTTCTACTTTTCGATTTTCGTTTTTGTGCCATTTTCCGGCTCGGGGGGAAAAATTCCTAAACATAAATACATTTCACTGCAAATAATTTTCTACCAACCTAGAATACAAAGTCATTTTCATTTCAGTAGCCAGACAGATTTTTCATAGAAAAACCAAAGTGGTCAACTTAGAAAGGTGGAATGTAATGTGACGTTTTACAGACTTACGGTCAAGTTACAAGTTAGACAGGTGGTCAGCTTATAAGGGTGTTTTTTTGTATTGGGAACGAATTGAACTAGGAAAAACTGGTCAAATTAGCCAGGTGGTCAGCTTGTGGTTTAACAACAATTTGGAAAATTTGGTGATCTAGGTCATCTACCAGTTCCCATACAGAACATTTCGGACTGTCTATAGTTTTCATCCTGAATAATTGTAAAAACCTACTTTTTCCACTTAGGAATGCTTTATTCCAGGTGCATTGCTTGTACTTCCCTACTTCTCTTCTATAAATTTCTCTGTTCTCATTATTGATTAACTCACTAATTTGTTCTATTGCTTCGTCCGCCTCAAATTTATTATTGTAGACTTCTCCCTCCATCATTCCTAATTTCGCTCCCTCATCAGCTTTATTCATATCTTCTATTCCACAGTGCCCTGGTATCCATATCACTTCTATTTCTTTATTAGGTATTTCCCTACATACTTTATAAATATCATTAATGACCTTTTTATTGAGAGAATTCTCTTTAAGTTCTAAGCATGCCCCATTTGAGTCGGTTAAAATCATAACTTTCTCCTCAGGATTTACTTTAACTGCAGTCAATGCAAGAAGAATCCCTATCAATTCCGCATTGACTACGGAG
Organism: Nemotelus pantherinus; assembly: GCA_963978885.1. Taxonomy (NCBI): domain Eukaryota; kingdom Metazoa; phylum Arthropoda; class Insecta; order Diptera; family Stratiomyidae; genus Nemotelus; species Nemotelus pantherinus. Next base: position 6,364,903 of record OZ022267.1, on the reverse strand, counting down.
CCTTCCTGACTTAATCTGAACTTTTTAACCTGCTTATTTTTCTGCATCAAAAACGCACATCCCCTTCCTAAACACGATTTTGCTCCATCTGTTATAATGATGATTTTATTAGATGCTGTTGCTTTACCAATAAGTTCTCTATACCTACTCCTTATTAATTCCTTATCATTTAAACTAATACTTTTGAACAGACCATTTTGCTTAGGAACTAGTTTTAGATTTCTCGGTCTATCTATTTGTTCTACCTCCTCTACTCTATTTATTATATTCCTAAATTTATGGTATATTTGATAATATCTAGCTTTGGAGTTCATTGAAATTATTTCTTTAAATACTACATTTTCAGTCATTTTTATTTTGATTATTTCTTTTACTAACCTAATCTGAGCTCTGCAATTCGTTGGTACTTCATTTGCCATGTCAAATGCAATTATATTTGGAGTCTGTTTCATTAATCCTAGGCATCTTTTTATCACTCCAGCTTTCAAACTGTCTATCCTTTTTAACAAATATTTCGGCGCTTCATATAGGCTTGACACGTGGCTTTCTAACTTCGCTCTGATAAAAGACTTGTAAAGTACTATACTCTTTCCTGGTGGGAGACCACTCTTCACCCCTGTGACTCTCTTTACCATACTAATTTCCGGCTTGACTTGTTCTATCTTGTTTAGCACAAAATCTTTGTCCGAACTATTGTTTTTGATGATTTTTCCAAGAAATTTTACCTCAGTTACCCACTCTACTTCTCTGTCCTCTATTTTGATTCTACTAGCATAGTTTGTGTTTCTATTCAATATAATCCCTTTGCATTTCTCCGCATTTAGTGGTAATCTTAGATTTCTAGCTCCTCCCGCAAACAAATCCATACTTTTTTGTAGTTCTTTATAGCACGAATTTTTATTCCTATAGGTAGCTATGATTAGAAAGTCATCCGCGTATTGAATTATCTTAATATTATTACTAATTACTTTATGCAGAACCGCCGTATACAAATTAAATATCAGAGGACTTAATACATCCCCTTGCGGGATCCCGTTTTTGACCGCTACATTCGCCTCTCCTAGCATTAAGCTTCTTTTTACAAGGAACGCGAGCACCCACCAACTATAGACTTCAGGCACATTTAATTCGATCATAGTGTCCTTTAATACTTTAAGGTCAACCCCTTCATATGCATTAGAAATATCCAGCGTAACCATCATCACATTTTGATGTTTCGCTTTAGCTTGCTTAATCCAATGGTCTACCATGTTAAGACATGTACTAATTGATCTGTTTTTTTGGTACGCATGTGAGTTTCTTGGAATTTTATTCATTAATTCTTTATTTTCCACTAATCTGTTTTTTATTATCCTGTTTATTACTTTTACCAGTACATTTAATAAGGAAATCGGCCTGTAGCTTGTTAATTCATTAGGGTTTTTCTGTGGTTTTAGTATAGGAGAGACCCTTATCTTTAGAAATTCTGATAGGTTTGTGTGATCGTTAACTATATCATTCAAAGCATCTACTAAAATTTCTTTACTTTTTGAATTCATCGCTCTAAGCATTTCATACGTGATCAGATCCGGCCCAGGAGCTGACTTTCTTTTATGCATTTCCAAAACTTCTTCTACTTCCACTATTTTTAAGTTCATCCTCTCTGTAGGTTTCCTAAGTTCATTTATATTTAAGCTGTCTTGGTGACTCTTGTTTTTAATCATTGTTAAATAAGTTAAATTATTTTTTTTTATCCCAACCTGATGGATTGCTTATCTTTCCTATTTTCTTAATGTTGTTTATAAACTTCCAAAATTCTTTGATGTTATTTCCTTTGGCCAGCTCCATGATTTTGTTTAACCTTCCTCCTAACCTTTTTTACTTCATCATTCCACTTCGTCACGGCTCTATGATACTCATAGAAATTAACCATTAACCTATTCTGTTTGTATTTTTTCAGGAGATCCTTTTTCTTATACCATAACACCTTTATCTCTTCATTCCACCATACTTTATTCGTATGATTTAACTTGGCACACTTTACTTGGTTATTCTCTACTATAGCTTTAAAATCCTTACTAATTAGACTTAAATTACCTTGAAACGTAAACTGCTTGATTTCTGCCAGAATTTTCTTAGATATCTTATTTATTCTATTTTCTCTACTTAAGTTTGCCTTAAATGTAAAAACTATGGCTTTATGATTACTTTTACTAACCAGATTATTCTGTGTGTTCCATTTCAATTTAGTAGGCATAAAATTGCCAAAGGTGACATCCGGAGCTGACGACCCTCCCTGTCCTTGGATCCTTTTATTTGAAAAGGTTCTATTTCCATTATTATAAAACATCAAGTTAAATTCATTCATTAATCTCCGCATTTTTTTCCCTCTCGCGTTATTTATATGATCACCCCAACATATACTTCTAGCGTTGAAATCTCCTCCCATGATTAAAATGGACTTGTGCGCAGTTACTAAAAATTTTTTTAATTCATCATAGAAAAAATCACTAACAATGTCCGGTGGACAGTAGACAGAGTAAATACTTAAGTTATTTTTTAGGTTAATGGTTTTAAGACCGACTGCTTCTACCTTAGCGTCCAGACTTATCTCCTGAAACTTGATCTCCTTTTTAATGAGAATACACACACCTCCTCCCCTTTTATCCTTTCTATTCTTAGCTACAATATTATACCCATTCACATTTATGCTATTATTATTCTCTTCTGTAGCCCAAGTCTCCGAAACCAAGGCTATGTCAAAATGTTCATTTTTCAAATAAAATTCCAAACTACTTTTATTTCTATAAATTCCCTGAATGTTCAATTGCAGTATTTTCATTTTGGTTTATTACTGTTTTCTCATTTTTCCTCTTTAAATTTATCAAAAAGTCCACTATACTATTGGAAATTGACTCCCTTTCCATCATAATCTTCTCTATCTCCTTATTTTTCATAATACTAGTCAGCAATTTCTCAAGCTCGCTAGTAATCTGATAATTTTTATACTCATATACTGGTTTACCTCTTGACTCTTTTTTTTCCCCTTCCTCCTTTCTGTCTTGTTTCTCTGATTCATTTGCTTTCACTATTTTCTTGATTCCCATATCTCTGCTTCTATATTTCATTACTTCTGAAAATTTCTTTTTGACAAATGTACTATTGCTTTCTTTTTCCACATCTCTTGTTGGTCCATCTTTTTTCCCCTTTAGCTCAGGGTACTCACTTAAATCTATCTCGTCTAATGCACTGAATCTATTTATTTTATTTACATATTCTCTGGCTTCAACATAGTTCACATTTCTTTTTGCTGCTATCTCCATAATGAGTTCCTCCTCCCTCCACTTAGGACATCTCTTGTCTGTAGAAACATGTTCGTTTGAATTACATAATATGCATTTTACCAAGTTACATATCCCTTCACAGTTACTCTCCCCACATTTCAGGCATCTTTTATTTTCATTGTTGCAATACTTGGTAATATGACCTAACCTCCCGCACTTGAAACATTGTTTAGGCTTCGTTATGTAGTACTCAACTTCCATTCTTAAATATTCTACATCTACATAATCTGGGACGTCCTCTCCTTCAAACATACATTTAATCGTTAACGACGGTATGAATTTCGACAAATCATTCCTGTCTCTCATCGACATCCTTTCTAAACTTCTAATTTTCATATTCTTTATCCTATTTCCAAACTTATTACTTGGCACTCCCATCTGAATTATTTTTTCTAATTTAAAGTTCAGAGGAACATTTCTAATTATCCCGTACATAAATAGAAAGTTGTTAGGAATGTACCCACAGCAGCCATATTTCCTTAGTATCTTACTATCTAATAAATTGTTCGCATCTTCCGCCTGTTTGAAATCAATTTTGATCTTATTAAAGCCTACTTTAACAACTTTCTGAATGTTTTTAATATTTTCTCCGCTCGTCATTGTATAGAAAGTCATGTCATCTAACCTAACTCTACCTCCTTCCTCATTTTTCCTTTCAACAATCAATGGATAAGCTTTCTTTGAATTTCTAATATATCTGTTTATTAATTCTCTATCTGGCCTCATATTTATCTGCTTATCTACCACCTCCATGCAACTCATCACTCCTTTATCATTTTGACCTAATGAATTTCCTACATTAACCACCATGCTTTCTACCACATGTTCAGTACACCTAACCTCACTATTCACTGAATCCGGGACCACCTGCTTTAATGCTGCCTTTGTCAAAACCATGATCTCTTCCTCCCCTTTCTTTCTCTTTACCCTTGGTTTGGAGTCCCCTTCCTCAGGGTTCTCCTCCATTATTACCTACTCAATCCTTTAGCCTCTAGGTCTTTGTAATCCTCACTAATCAAATTACCTTTACCCCCTAATCTAAATCGTCTACTTCTCTCAAATCTACAGATCTTACCAGAGACTGGCCCTTGATATTTCCAACACTTTCAACCACGAAAAAACAAATTCATCCGAAATTAATTCTAGACACCCCGAAAAGCACACCACTTCACAATTTCAAAAATATTATAGGTTATCTTCAATGCTATTCTGATTGTCGAAATTGCTGATGCGACTTATCTCTCCCAGGTTCCAAATCGGAATGACATATTTGATACATAGTCGTAGCTTTGCCCTCTGCAACTCTTGATTTTTATATCATGATTCTCTAAAAATTTCAGGATGGTTTCCGCTAATTATTCTGGTTTATGCTATTTGATAGGTATTTATTCCAAAAATCTTTCAATTGGAACACGGTATTTTACGTATCGAATCATAAAAGTTAACTGGTCGGTATCGGTATGTAAAATTGAAATACCTAATTACTGATTAGCCATCTACTGTCTTTGTAGGTTCTGGACGCTCCGGAAAAGTCACAATCTTTATTTTGAAAATATATGGGCAGTTTAAGAATCCAAATTTTGGGGTTTTTTCCGGTAAAATTTTCGTTAAATTAATCGGCAGGGTCGTTTGAAATATTTTCTGGGTCGGATGATTGTTGTTGCGCAAATAAAACAGCTGTTGGTGAAATTATTGTATTTTTTCTGTAGGTATGGACGCCTTCTGTACAATATGGTTTTTCTGAAGTGATAGGACTTAGCGAAGAACAAGTAGATTGTGAGGTTCCTTGAGTACCTGCAATCTGTTGTTGGTATAATTCATTATGTGGATGGTTTATTATTTGGTTACTGCTCGCATAAGCTCTTGGCGTAAAATATGAATTTGATTTTGGTAATTTACCAATTATTTCTTTCTGTTGAACAGTTTTTTTCCTTTTTTCTGAGCGATTAGGATAATCCCGAGCAAAAATGCCGTCCCGGCCGTGCGTTTCAAATAGGAACAGAAGGAATTAAAATGCCCTCCTCACACATTGAAGATCGATTTGTTTATTTATAATATACAAATCGGATAGAGTATTTTTTAAATGCTCTTTTTATGAGGCATGTAATTCCTTCATAAAGATAAATCAGACGAAGAAAAAACCTCAAAATACCCCGCCTCATCTGGCGAACAGTGAAGTCGTACAAATAGAGCAACCAAAAACTAGTGAAACTATTATTAGTGAGGATATTAGTTCTACCACCCCAGAAAAGATGCTTAACATCAAATCACCAAAAGGACTTAGCGAAGCAAAATAAAGCTGCCAGTGTTGGGCCCCTGGTTCATGAAATTACTATAAAAGGAGATGGATAATTATTAAGTATAGTCAAATAATTATATTTTAATTTTCGCAAAATAAATATATTTATCATTTGGTGATCTGGAAATAAGGAGCACCATAGATTGCGGGTCCCTGGGCACATGCCCAGTGTTCCCATGCGCAAAGATGGCCCTGATTGGAGGAACAATGCGTGAAGGGTTGCATTGGTTCGCGAAAGTCTTTATAGTGCTATCTAAGCATATATGTATATACACTGGGCAAAAAAAGTCGAAGCTGACGGGTATCTGCTACTGTAAATTCAGCTGCTTTCATTTATGGAGTTGGATGGGGGTTTTTTTACACAATAAAGCAATAAAATTTTGTTTGGTACAAAAGGTAATTAGGATTTTCCTTTTAAGGATCCTTCAAATGACTTTGAGTATATGCGCATCACTAGGCTAGGCAAAAAAAGTCCGTGAACATATGTTTTAATGAAGGTATTGAAGCAGTTTGGGAAAGCATTTATTGCTTTAAACTTTGATTACTTCTGACACATGGCTTAGAGAGATAGAAGTTATGAGTCCTTTCAAAATTTGAATCCATTTTAGTCCTTCGATAGCTACGAATATGGAAATTTCTGAATCGGTTCGAGAATTAATAGATAACCTACGAATCCACGAAATCGGCAAAATTGTTAGCAAATTGCCATCCATCTGATTTATACCTGTAGGCCTGTTTTAGGCTAACGGCTTGTCTTGCTGCTTCCTCCTGAGTTTTGAGGTGCAGCAGTTCAAGGTTTAGAACAGCCTCCATTCCTGCTGTTGGAGTGGAGCTCATTGCTCCTGTAATCAGCAGGCAGGCCATCCTTTGAAGCTTGTTGAGCCTATTAATAGCGGTTTTTTGTATGGTTTTCTTCCACCACACTGCAGCTCCATGTAGGAGGATAGGTCTCACCATTTGTTTGTATGCCCATAGGGTCTGCCTTAGAGATAGCCCCCAATTGCGTCCAAGTATTTGTTTTGTCGCCCAGAGTGCCTTAGTGGCCTTCATTGTCGTTTTGTTTAGATGATTGTCCCAGTTGAGTTTCCTATCTAGGTGTATTCCTAGATATTTTACCTTTTCCTGCAGACATACGACTGTACCCCTCATATTTAGGGCTCCTATTTCGATTTTTCTTTTCCTGGTGAATGGTATTATGCTAGTTTTCTGAGGATTAATGGATAGACCCTCTTTTTCGCACCATTGGCTTGTTTCATTTAAGGCTTTTTGCATTCTGGACCTCACGGTATCCATGTGTGAGCTACGAATCAGATAACATTCAGGTTCCCTCTAATACATTGCAGGTGTTCTCAAAATATTTTCTTAATACGCACAAAAATACGTTAAATTAATTCTTTAATTAAATTTCATTCCTTGTTGTACCAGATTTCGTTCAAAACAACATAATTATTCCCTTGAACATAGTGTATATTTTGAATACAATGCCTGATTATGTTAAAAAATGACAACAATTTACTTAATTCGATGCATAATTCTTGATTGCACATTATTTTTTTAAATTTTATGTTGTGATTGAATCAAACAATCCTGGTTGGAACCCAAAAGATAGATACGACGAATTTATTTATGGTTTTTATGATTTTTCGAGGATGATTTTTTTGAACAAAAAATCTTCTGAAGTTGTTTTTCCAAATTTCCATAGCTTAATTTTTACAAGAATATTTGTTGTTTGTTTAAAACATTCTATTATAACTTATCCAGTTTAAATTCACCACAAACAAATTGCTAGGAAAAGAGGCTCTCGAAATCCATTCACACGATCAATTGTAACATAAAATCTACCAATTCGAAAATTCAAATTCATAATATAATTGATCAAATCGAAAATAATAGTATATTTGTCCTATATCAATCGGTCAAATATAGCTAGTTTCCGAATAACCTCCTAAATTTGCTCATTACAATCGCAAAACCACATCCAAATTTCCTCTTCTTTTCGCTAAAACCTTTCGTTCAAACTAAAATTGTACCGAATTATACCAACATATTTATAAAAAATAGCAGTTAAACTATAAATCCATTTTTTTACATAACTGTACCGAAAACTTCATACTTTGCCCGAACATATTCGAAATTTTGAATTTAATCTCGATTCGATCCTTAGTAGGCCATGATTTTTCTAATCTATGGTAACCGCTGAACGTCACATTACTCCAGATTGTAATTTCTTTAATACGAAATCTATCGTGACTTGATTTAGTTGTCTTTATTTTCTAGTATTTATCCCACATTAGATTTATAATTATCACTAATTTACAGTTTACGATCAACATACGAATTATCATTGTGAATAATTTCATTTATTGTGGTTCCAATCGTTGGTAATCGAATCTACATATAAGATCGGTATCGAAATTTTCGCTCAAAACAAGTTCCGACACATTTCGCAAGGTCAGTCGAAAGGGGCTCTTGACAGTTCGTTCATAGTGTCCTTAGAAGTCTCTAACCTCGAATAGTTATTTGCATTCATTCATACGTCGAATTTTCAGAAAATACGTGTATTCGAAATGGCCGAAGGATTTGACGAAGTTCCTCGTCGGCGCTTTGAAGAGCCAGTCGACGAAGTTATACAGGAACTTCGTGACGAAATCGGCGAAGACAATATTCTGGATGTAATCAATCAATTCGATAATGACACCAGCGACGACGACGACATCGAAGTCGATGAAAATAACAATGACGACGAGCCGTTCGCGAGAGTCGTTATTCATTTTTTCGCGCCCGAGGATGTTAATGTCGAAATGTTCGATTTCGAGTCGGTTGAAAATTTGACGTTTGTCGACCAACAGTGCGATAGTGATGAAAGCGATTTGCTTCTCGAAATTGATTCCGAAGAATTTGATATGATTTTAAACTCATGGAATTGTTAGTTTTTGTTTCGAGATTTTGATGTTCAATCTGTGGCACAGTATTTATATGATGTAATGTGGGAATTGGTTAGTTGGCGTATATATATATTTTTGATACAACTGTGCAGAATAATTTGATGAATAAATCGTTTCACTAAATATCGGTTTTTTTTTTATGTTTTTGTAGTATTGGTTGCTTGTATTTATTGTTGAGAGTGTGTGGCATGCATTTGGGAGATGTATTCGTATTTAGTTCATATAGATGCGAATTCACAAGGCGATTGGCGATCTCGTTAAACAATTGACTATTGTCTATTTATGGGAAAGTAGATTTTAAGGGTTGGTATTGTTGGGAATATGGAATAATTAGAGTAAAATTGAAATTTTAAAAGGTTTGTGATGTCAGCTAGGGTAAGTGCACTAGTAGTCGGCCACTTAAGAATTTTTTCCACTTTCGCTAAATATAACTACCCAGAGAAAATAGTTACGGGATAAATTTTTTAGCTTAAACTAAACCTGTGCTGTTCCTCGTGGAATTGATATTTAATATTCTTTGTAACGAATCAACTTTTTTCTTAATAATTCATTCTATAAAAACTACGCTTTTGCATCAGTAGTCGGCCCCTGAAATTTAGTTATCGGCCTCTTTTGTATCAGTGTCCGGCCATGTTGCATATTTCATTATTTTACAAAGAAATATCCATGAAACATAAATAAAACATATTATACTTGAAACATTTTGGATTTATTCTTCAATCAAATTATATATTATGGCAAATTGTAAATAAAAACAATTAATTTAACATAAATCAAGCATCTTTCTTTCAAAGTATTTTTAATTCAAATATTGACTTGGATGATTCTACTTTTCGACTTTTCATAAGTTGTTATAGACAACCTTCACCTCTTTTCCTGTTGGGTGTCACATATCTTCCAAGAAAATGTCTAATCAGATGCTTTCTCATAACTTAGAGAATATGGAGAACAACATTTTAGATGATACCATCTAGGGCAGCTGTCGCACCCAATATTTTTTAGGTCAGCCACTTCTGTGTCACTTATTAGAACGATGTCACATTCCTGACACTTAATCGCTTTCTTCTGTTTTTCCACGTTCGTTTTTTTCTTTTTCCTTTCAGTGTCTGTGCGTCTTTCGATTTTCTTTTTTTTTTATACGATCCTCTTTGATCCTCTTTAATGTGGGTATAGTAGTAAGGCCCAAAGCTGCTCAGGATAGCTCGCTTACCATAAATGAGATAAAGCAAGCAATAAGTCCTGCGGAAATAAAAACACCCATTGTTTTCAATAAGCCACTAAAAAACGGGAGTGTTTTGATAAAAACCAATAATGAGGCCAACAATAAAACTCTTATAGATAGCTTAAATAAGAAACTTGGTCAAAAATATACGGCTGAAAACACGAAACAGCGACTTCCAACTTTAGTTTTGTTTGGCTTAGAAAAGCAATACTCGGAGGAAGAGCTGAATTATCAGATTTCATCTTTGAATTATGACATGGGTTCAGATCCAAAAATTCGTGTCAAATTCTATAAAAAAAGCTACAAAAACGGCAAGTATGTTGCGTTCATTGAGGCCCCGGGGGATACGTATCACAAATTAGTTAACAGGTATGTTAACGTCGACTTTGGCAGTTACTTTTGTAAGGAAGACCTCAACGTCAGAAGGTGTTTCAAATGCCAGAAATACGGTCACCCATCAAAATATTGTACTAGGACAAATGATGTTTGTGCTAAATGCGCTGGTGATCATAAAACCCAGGATTGTACCTCCGAAATACTTAAATGTGTGAATTGTGTCGCTAAGAATCAGAATAACGCTAATCATAGGGCGGATAGTAAAAATTGTCCAGAATATTTAAAAGCTGTACAATTTTTGATTAGAAAAACTAACTACTCCTCATAATTCATATGGCATTGCAATCTCTAAAAATATTCTATGCAAATGTTAGAAGTATTAGAAATAAATTTCACGAATTGGAAGTAACAGCTACAGTATTGAATGATTCTGATATCATTATTTTAGGCGAAACCTGGCTTTATGAAAACGAAGCAGTTTTTTATAACATCTCAGGGTACTCTGCAGTGTTCAATTGTCGAGATTCAGTTGGAGGTGGAACAGTGATTTACATAAGGAACAGTATCAATTTCAAAACCCTAGTGAACGAAAAGCAATATAATATGATCGTTGTCGAACTAATAGTTTGTAACACTCCTCTAAGACTTGGCACTCATTACAGAGCTCCTTCTCAAGATAGCTTAGATTACCTCGACTATATTGATGAAATTTACCATAAATATAAAAATATTATCATGATTGGTGATAATAATATTGATGTACTTAAATGTAATGATAATCTAACCAGAAACTACCTGGAGACGCTAAAAATGAACAATGCGACTTTACATAATGAGAAGCAACCAACTAGAGTTACAAATGAGTCTGCGACGCTTATTGATCATGTTGTCAGTTCGGTTAACCTTCGTAGCTATGAGTTTGGTGTTGCTTTTTATGACATGCCTGATTTGGACCACAGGGTTCAAAACATCACTATTACGGGTGTTTTCATTCCTAAATCCCCAATGAAAGTTTTTCAAACACCTGTGCTAAATAAAAATAGGTTTGCAAATTTGGTCCGTGACAGGTTTCATATTTTAATGCTGGAATCACGGGAAATTGAACTTGAAGAAATCATTGACATAGTTTGTAATGCAAAAACACTTTCAACCACTTATAAAAAGTTTCGATCAAGAAGCAATGATTGGATAAATAGTGATGTCCTTAATATCATAAAGTTAAAAAGAATTGCATACAACACCTACCGGAAGAGTCCAAATAATGAAAATTTCTTAAAATACAAGCGGTTGAAAAACAAGGCTAGCAATGTAATAAATAAAGCCAAAGAAATTGCGCTAAATAAAAAAGTTGATAACAAAAAATTATGGGATATCCTTGGGAGTGAATTGAACCCGGGGGCCAATCAAAATCAAAATAAGGCTAACGTGTCCCTCCTCACAGCAACGCAGCTTAATGACTTCTTTTCGCTAATAGGCAGCAGTATAAATGGTGAATTTCGCGCAAACTCTGCGGAAAGAATTAGCAACAGAATCAATCACCAGACCCTCTTCTTAAGACCAACTACTATTGAAGAAATAAAGGAGATTATATCAAACCTTAAAAATGTAGCTCCTGGAATAGACTTGATTAGGGCAGATGATTTAAAATGCATCAAAGATCTTCTTGCTCCACTCCTTACTACTATAGTTAATAAGCACTTGGATGAAGGCACCTTTCCTAATGTTTTGAAAAACTCTCTTATCACCCCAATCTTTAAGAGCGGCGATATCGATGATCCAAACAACTATAGGCCAATTTCATTAGCAAGCGCCTTCAGCAAGATTTTTGAGAGAGTTATAAATTCTAGGCTAGTTCACTTTATTAACAACACTATAGGCTTCGATCAAAATGAATATGGTTTCCTCAATGGCAGCAATACAAGTGCAGCCCTCATAGATGCGCAACATTATATTAACAGCCAACTAGACAAGGGTTTATATGTTTCAGCCATATTTGTTGACCTTAAAAAGGCATTCGACACAGTTGATCATACCATTTTAGGCCATATTTTAAACGAACTAGGTGTTCGAGGAAAGGGAAATGAACTAATAAAAAATTACTTATCCAACAGGACGATAAGTACTCAGTTCAAAGGTGAAACTAGTGATAGGAGAGTGATAAATATAGGCATTCCTCAAGGATCCATTTTGGGACCAACTCTTTATTTGCTTTATGTCCAGAGTCTGAATAATCTTAATTTAGTATCTAAATATGTTATTTATGCAGATGACACCCTTATATTAAACTCAAATAGAGATCCTATTGAACTAGAGCAGATGATCAATGATGATTTAGGTAGATATTTCAATTGGCTAGTTACTAATAAATTAAAAATAAATGTTAATAAAACGCATTACTTGATTTTCAAACAGAAAAATAAGGAAGACATATCACTAAACATCTTGATTAACAACCAACCCATTGATAGACTAGTAAAAACTAAATATTTAGGAGTAATAATTGATGACAAATTGTCATGGTCGGATCAAATTAGAAAAATCAGAGCCAAGATTTGTCCCATTGTAGGTTTCTTCAGAAGACGATGCTACTTGAACATTGTTTTAAAAAACATGATTTATCATGCTTTTATAATTCCATATATTAGTTATGCCATGCTTAACTGGAGCCAATCTTCTTCAGCAAACCTAGCCATCCTGAGCAGAACTCTGAATAAGGCAATTAAGGCAGTTCACAATCTGAGTCCACGGACACCGACTAATCAGTTACATTTCATAACTGGGAAGATGACTTTTTTTCAACTATTAGCATTTCAAAAGCTAATAACAATATGGAAAATTGTCCACGGAAAGAATAAATCTTCTATTTCTCTGACAACGACAAGAGAAATACATAACTATGAAACAAGATCCGCGAATTCTTATAGGTTGCCTTCAGTCAGAACCAATAGAGCCCTTAATGACCCGATTCTTTCAGCTATATTGTTGTATAATGATATGCCTGATGATTTAAAAAACAACCTATCGTATTTCGTTACTAAAAGGAAGCTGAAGCAGTATATTGTAAATCTATTTTATAAGCGAATGTAAATATTTTTCTTTAATTTTAGTTTTTTTATCTTTTTATTTTTAGTTTCTTATTTTTATTATCTAACTTTAGTTCTTCTCTTATTTATATATTAATTCTAACCAATACATGCTAGTATTTATTTCCTTTTCACACCATAAAAAATCAAATTGAAATAGCAGAAAAGTCAATTAAAACAGTTTTATAAAGAATAGTTTGATTTGTGGATTCTTGTCCTCTCTCATACCAGTGCTTGACACTGCCTGAGGGGAAAGTTTGTGGCAAATGAAGTTATTCGATTGCATGCAATATGAAATATTTTGTTATGGGTGTTGGTGAATACAAGTGAGAAACTAACGACCATACCACAACTAATTAGCCATTTATGTCACGCCTAATGTATCCTCATTTTGTTAAAGTAAGAAAAAATTGCGATGAGAGTGTGGTTCGGACCCTTCCACAGATCCTTCATTCCCTACTCGGGAATGATCAATTTATTACTAACAGCGGAATTCAGACTAACCCCATTCTTTGTCTATAGTTAGGAAATACTTTACAGTTGGTGGTGGATAAAAAGTGCATGCATATATATATATTCTTTTCAGAGCCCTCTTTCAGCATTCATGCATGAGTATGTTGAAATGGTGAAATTTTCTTCATCTCAGTAAATGCTAGTTTGCTGAGCTGAAGAAGTGTGTCACGAAATCGGATATATATGTGTATTTATACATTTACATATATATGTTTGATTGTCGACGACGAATTCGATTTTATTTTAACAGTTTGAAACCGGTAAGCATAAGCAAATTGAGGCAAGTTTTCAGACGATACAATTTAGGATTTTCCAAGCCAAAGAAAGATCAGTGCAAGTTCCGCTTAGCTTACAAAGCCTTAAGTTCAGAAAAATTAGGAGGAAGAGAAATTAAATTTTGAATAGCACATGACGAAGAAAGAGTCCGCTCGACGAGAAAGGGATTTGGATAAGGAAGTATCACAATCTAACAAAAAAATAATAGCATTCAATTTCGATCTGCAAGCCGTCTTAATGACACTAAAAGTGCCAAGCGGTGAAATTTACTATATGCGTAAATCGGCAGTGCATAACCTAACGGTTTACAATCTTGGAAACCAGAAAACCTTGTGTTATGTTTGGGATGAAACGCAAGGAAAAAAAGGAGTCAACGAAATCTCCACATTTATTGTTCAATACATTTCAAACCAAAAGGATTCAATATTCGCAACAATGTGCTTGAAACTTGTCCAAACTCATTCGAGAGCTTAAAGACCATTGACCACAATTTTTTTGAAACTGGACACATACAAATGGAATGCGATTCTATACACTCGAAAATAGAGAGAAAATCAAAATTTACTCCTGTTTACACGCCAGAATGGTGGGCACAAATAATAAGGTCAGCCAGAAACAAGAAAAGAGAAGAACAAGCCAGAAACAGGTCGAAATTTTGCGTATGCTTCCATTTGAGGTAAACATGTTGACGTTTGATGATTTCATTAACTTCAAATTGGTTTCATCAAACGTAATAATAGTAAAGAATATCCCGTGGCGTAGAGTGTGCTGGCTGCGTTACGAAAAAGATTTTCCAAATACTATTTTTTATGAAACAGATTTTCAAGGAAATTTCCAAGTTGCAGAAATTCGTGAAAAAAGGGGTCGAAAAATTACGAGCCTTCAAAAGGTTTACAGTGCATGCATGCCTATATCAAATGCTAAATACAAGGATTTGATGAAAATATGTGAAGACTTCACAATTTCTAAAGCTTACCATAGTTTTTATAAGTCTATAAAACGTAACAATTCAGAAAGGGACAGTTGCGGAAGAAAACTCTAGAGTACGAAAATGAATAAATGTTAAACTTGTGCAAAATTTAAGGTTAAAAATTTGACAGCTTGGTCTTACCAAACTTT
Organism: Nemotelus pantherinus; assembly: GCA_963978885.1. NCBI lineage: Eukaryota > Metazoa > Arthropoda > Insecta > Diptera > Stratiomyidae > Nemotelus > Nemotelus pantherinus. The sequence goes on along the minus strand of OZ022267.1, from coordinate 6,349,787 downwards.
TGTATTCTCAAAGAAAAACAAACCTTTTATGTTTAAAAAAAAAATTAATAAATTTTTTATTTTCAATAAAATTTCAAATAAGCTCACGCCAAAACCATGAATGTGCAAAATTTCCCTTAAAACCAGATATAACGAAAATGAACAATAAGCCATAATAGTATTACAATATTATCTCCATTAATTCAAATAAAAATGATTCTTATAATTCAAAACTGATTTATAGGATTAGGCCAAACTTTCAAATTGATTTGACTCAAAATAACTTTTTTGCACATTCATGGTTTTGGCATAAAGCTGACGATATAAGAAAAACAATTTAACATAAAAAAAACTAAGAAAATTAATAAATTAATAGAATGGAATAATAATAATACGAAAAAGGAATAAAAAGCTAATCGACCGAAAAAGAAACAAACAAATTGAGTAAATTAGGATATATTCCGCGTACTTGAAAGAACGTTATTTTTTAAAGCATTTTCAAACACAGATAACGTTCGATGCAGAGGACCAAGATTAAGGCTATTGTGCTGGTTAAAAAGCCGGCTGGTACTATCCCTTATACCACAATACACAAATTGCCTGGGAAGTACTAGAAAAAATTACTTAGTGATGCTGATCACGGACCGTGCATATTGAGGGATGGAGAGAGTGGAGTGAAGGAGGCAAAAAACAAAAAAAAAATCGGCAAGAATCAACCACTTGACCTACGAGGCGTCGAAGAAAAAAATCACTTCATATCAGTATCAATCCAAATGATCTTTTAGCGGTCAGTCTTTGTTGTTGTTGTTTTGTTTCGACAAAAACAAAAAAAAAACTTTGTTTATCTGACCGCACTCATAGATCTTCAATGAAACTTACAAGGCAATCAATTTATCAAAGAAATTATCAATAGAACTTACAATCGAAGAGGAATCGGTAAATTGATGATCCTGATAAATTATGAATAACAGCATGATGTTGCATGATGATCAGATAGATATTATCTTCTTACGAATTGAAACACATTCACTTGTTTTTTTTTCATAATACAACCAATTTTATCTATATTATCATGATTTTATATTATTTCACATGAGAGATGCTATTTTACGATAATTTACGGTAATTTATATTGGTTATTTTTTTTTTAATTTCATTTATCTACTAAGTAACGACAACTATTTTTTTTTTCTTTTTAAGTTTTCATTATATAAACGTGTCTTGTGTTGTTGTTTGCTGCTGCTGCTGCTGGGCTCCATGTTGATAGTATTAGCATTCATTTCGAGATAGTCCTGATGGATTTTCGTTGCATGATGGAAGTTGTTGCTCTTGATGATGATGATGGTGGTGGATTTGTTGATGGTGTTTTTGTGTATTTTCGCTACTGTTTAGATCGGTGTTAATGTCACGACGGGTTTTCGCTACAATTGCAGCAGCAGCTGCTTGTTGAGCGGCTGCAGCAGCCATATACTGGCCATAATATCGCTGAAGGATCCTAGTATTTGCAGTGTTTCCTTGGGGAATATTCAAGTGCTGAAAGTTGCCGGGCCAATGTTGAATTATTCCGTGCCAGGATGCAGCAGCAGCAGCTCTAGCTGCTGAGCTACTATCGTTGCTGCAATCGGTCAAAACGTTATCATCATCGTTGACCGGAGTGCCCTGCTGCGACAGGACATGATCGTGTTTCTGGTGATGTTGTTGGTCCTGGTGGTGGCTTATTATCGATGTTGATTTCGGTGACTCGTCGTTGATTTCGTCTTGTTGAAGGTCGTCGCCAATCATGCATTCCTCGTCGTCGTTGTAGCCAAGCAGAAGTGCTGAGTTGTCGTCGTCTATTGCATTCTCTGGGTTGTTGTTGGTGTTGTTATTATTTTCAGCGTCGCTAGCTACAACATCAATATCTTCATCGTTTTCGCTCTCTGCATACTCGGTCGGCCCCAATGATATTCGTTTGGCATTGGAACCTTTGGCATACGAATGGTGCTGCGGATGTTGGCCTTCATTATACTGACCACGTTGCTGGTAACGATTGTGTCGTGGACTATCACTGAGCGATTGGCATCTAGCATTTCGATGGAGGATGCTATCATCTTCGTCGGGAGCAAGCAACGATGCAACATCGAATTGCCTTTTTCGCGAAGACTGCGAGTAAATCGACGATGCTAGTGTACGCTGCTCAACTGCCGATGCCGCTACAGTTGCGGCTTGGGCCTGTGCATGTGCTGCAGCTGCAGCAGCCCATGACTGGGCACAGAAAGCCGACTGAGCTGTGGGACCGAGGACCAAGCCTTGCGGTGTTCGTGCTGTAGGTGGCGGTGTTACTGCAAGCGGCGGTGGACTCGATGAATCAGTTCCATCGTCATCGACGGCTAATCCCATATGCTTACGAACCTTACGTTGAGCCTTGCGTCGTCGAAAGTCTCCTTTTTTAAAGTCTTCTAAATTGGCTGGGTGTATGGCCCAATAGTGTCCTTTGCCATTGGCACTTCTACCTGCTTTGATAAAGCAATCATTCAATGACAGGTTGTGACGAATTGAATTGCGCCAGCCTGGCCCACGAGTCCGAAAATAAGGATAATTATCGAGTATATGCTGGTATATATCGGAAAGAACTAGCTTGGAGTCCGGCGAATTGAGGATAGCCATAGCGATCAGTCCTATGTAGCTGTGCTGTGGCTTCGGCTCTTCCGGTTGAAAAGCTCGGTTATGGAAGAAGGACATTGACAGAGCGAATCGTGATGGAGCATATGGACCACTGCCGGCTGATACGGCTGCTGCTGCAGCAGCCGCAGCAGCTGCCGACGGATATCCTGGAGCGCACATTTGCAATTGATTGCCAATACCGTTAGCTGGGCTATATTGCGAACATCGCAATCGTTCAGCCATCGCATAGTTGTAAAGCTGAAGTCGATAATGATCGAGCGGCGGCAAAACTCCAGGCGGTACAACACTATTGCTTCCTAGCATCGATGACATATTAGCGACCGCAGAATGATGATGATGATGATGTGCAGGACTGACTCGATCCAACTGCTGTTCGTATTGTTGATAAGAGTTACGCCGGAACTGATAGACCAAATACTCGTTTCCCGCAGACTTTGCGTCACTGTGTGCTTTTGGGCTTTTCTCACGATTAACTGATGATGATATATCTGTTGCGGATGATTCTGGTGAAGGTATTCTTAATGTTGTTCGCTCGTCAGCATGAACATTACTGCTCATAGTATCTTAAAATCACTCGCGTGTATTTTTAATAATATTTTATTCATACACTTGGAATTGATTCGATTTATTATTATCAGATTTTATTATCACTTTCGAATGGTGCGAATTTAAAAAAAAAATATCTTGAAATTATGGCAGTGGCGATCGGAGAGAGAGAAACAGAACTGTTTAACTTGCAAAACTTGTCTAAAACTTTTTTCAAAAAAACAATAATAATTCGTTATTTTCACATAAAAACGGCAACTTATCACCTGCTGCAACACACTTTTATCACAAAATTTATTGATCTAAACTGGACACAGTCATCACTTACTCACTGATTTCTCTAACTGTTTGTGCACTATGTTTTAACATGCCAAGTAAAACCCAAACGCGAAGCCAAGAGCACCTTTCAAAAAAAAAAAAAGATCCACGAAGTCGCTTCTTCTTCTTCTTCTACTTCTTCGTCGATCGTTTTGTGTCGAAGAGTTAGTTGTACTGCAGCACCGTAGACGCCCAGTGCGACCGATAACCGCCCGAACCGAATCAAAACTTCACAACTCGCTCGACAATCTATCCAAATATCCATGCCCAGTTTGTGTAAATGTTTTTCCTTTGTTTATTTGTTGCTATCGAGGAGAAACATGTTGTGCCCTCCTTTTCCTCTTATTTGTTAAAACACAGCACTCTGGCTATGGCACGAGAGAAAACAGATGAAAACATCGACATACAAAACTCCTCCTCTCCCTTTCCGCGTTTTCTGAATTGCCTGCTTGCCGGTCTGCCTGCCTGGTCCGGGGGGACAACTTGGCCTGGCCCACGTATCGACATCCAACGTCTCGCACCTTAAAAACCTTCAGTTGTTTCTTTATCCCCGACAAAATGAGAGGAAAACAACAACAACACACTCTCGACTGCGAAAAATTTCGGAAACAATAGTTTATACAACGGTATGATTGAATTAAATGTCCGGTAACCAAAAAAAAAAATTGCAAGCTCAACCAAGGGTCAAATCACTATTGAATTGAATTTCTTTAATTTGTGTCCTTTCTCAAGAACGCATCATCGTGTTTCTTGCGTTTCATTCATTCATCCATCCATCGATCCGTCCCAGTCCTCCTGTTATAAATGCAGCCGGGCGCCGCCTGTTTGTGTGTATACATAAACACTTGAAACAGAGCGACGAACAAATCACAAGGACATTCTTGAATTGTGCCGCTGCACACTGTTTCTCGATACAAACAACATGAGCAGGACGACGACGAGTAATATGAGATGGGCACAGGCAATCAGGACGGGGATTGGTAGATCTGAGCAGCCAGCACAGGTAGCAGAAATACAGAGATTTTCACGACAAACCGAATAACCGTTCGAAGGGTGGGTTTTCGAAACAAAAACATTGTATCGTCGCGACTGTAAGGGTATAAACCGGTTGATGTGATGTGATGATGGCAAGGTAGGGGACGGACGCTAATATATTTTGTCGGAATCACTGTCAAACATTCGAATATTCAAAACATCACTCATGCAATCATCAAACGAAGAAAGGCTACTTTTGCTACTCCGCGACGCCCACCCAAATCGAGATCTCTCTTCAACGGTCCCACCAAAAATAATCTCGACCCATTACTCAGGCTACGTACCCCGACTCAATCACGCGATCAATCTAAAGTGCGACCATGATACGAAAAGTTGAAAGTCAACATAAAAATAGTTTGCCATGCGTACGTGAGCACACAGATCTCTCTACATTTCAACAAGCCAACAGACTCCGCACATACACCCACAACTCATCTTGGGCTCCAATCTGCATCCTCCGGTCGCCCCTCGCCCATTTTTATTTTTCCCATCTGAATCGGATGAGATACACGAACCGAATCGTATTCAAAGTCGATGGTCCATATGACGACGGAGGCTGGGAGTAGCTCAGCTGCTGCGAGAACGAAAAACATGCCGCAGGCACACAAAACTACTTCTTGGCTCCGAAACAACTCGTCGTCTATACGAACCACATACATACCTAACAATATCACCAGCGGAACGGGCTCCTTTCTACATATATCCTGTGTCTGCGCACAACAGAGAATTCATAAAATACAAAAATATTTTTCTGGTGGCAAATAACAGTCGATAAATATTTTCGTGCTTACCCGAAAACTCGACAAGAAAACAAGAAACATTGGCTCTGTATGCTGCAGTGTATCCACAACGTCGCAGCAGGGGGGAATCTTGTAAACAAAAGAAATGGGAATAGCACAGGCAGAATGAATGGATGCCATCCTATCGCCGTTGGATTGGTTGCAATAATATTTGTCCGACACGCCTATTGCCGCTATCCCAGTACCCCGGGGGAGTTGCTCCATGTTTTCGGATCGAAGAATGGGGGGGAAATTCATATCACGGTTCTCCATTGCTTCAACAAAAAGCAAAACAATCACAAAAATATTTCCAGTGGCAATAACAAGAGTAGCGGCAATAAATTTTCGATTTAATTTGTCAGCTGCTTCCTCCATTAAGGCGTTCTTCGGTTCGTCTTGGTACACCGAAATGGAGGAAAAAATATGTATGTAGGTGGTGTTGTCGCTGAAAGGACTATAATAATGGGAGCAGGGCAGAAGGCTCCCCATGGGCTTTATTTAGTCCGTTGTTTTTGTTGAAAGTTTAATTTCAAAGACTGGGGGACAGAGAGAGAAGCTGTAGAAAAGTGAAAGGAAAGTGGGAAAATTAGGAAGGAAACGGGCTGGCTGACTGACTGGCTATACCGTGGAGTTGACTTAAATATGTGAAAAACAAATCGAGATCGAAAATCATTGATGAAAGACTAATAAAAGCACTGTAAAATGTCCTGGTATCCATTATTTTTTTATCGAATTATTTTCTGTGAAGATGTCGCGGTGCAGGAAAATAACTATGCAGGCACATTTGAGAAAATAGAGAAAAATTAAATAGCTTAAGATTTCACATTAGGGGCATTTCACTTGAAGCGGACAACGAAAAAAAGTCGAGGTTCTGGATTTCGTTCATATTGTGCATAATGGTAGAGGAAATTAGCCAAATATGGAATACCATTTTGTTTAAGGGACACAGCAACAAAAATAGATAGAAATGAAAACAGTTTAATGTTATTACTAATCAGTCATATATTTTTAAGTAAGAAATAAACAGCATTGTTTTAAATATATTAATTGTCAAAGTAAAACTGAATACAAATACAAAATAACAAATGAGTGCCTAAATATGGAATAGGTACCCAAATATGGAACATAAGCGTAATAAAGTAAAAAAGCTCAATTCACTTGCAAAAGTCGCAGATCCATTTATCAAACTCAGGACCAGCGCAATCACTATGTGCCCAAAGCCCACACATTATGCACTTGATCCAAGTTTCTCCTTTATTATCATCGGGAAAAAAGTCCTTGGCAAAACATGCATTCCGCATCGACAGAATCAGGAGATATTTGGCCTATAAGCTCACCGGGTTCACTGTCAGCGTTAAACTGGATAACACTCTGTTATCCACTCCTCAGAGTCTTCTTATTTAGATAAGTCTTATAATTCTTTGTTCGTTTATTTCTCTTGTTATTCTTTGTCTTGGCCAATTTAATTTCTTTTGCTTCTCTCTTAATATTTTTATCTATCAAATAATTTTTGTAGAATGATGATGCTATAACTGCTGCTACTGCAGCTTTTCTTCCCCTGTTAGACACTTTTCTTTTTTAGTCTGGCACTGGACATATGGCATACGGAGTCACCAGATTTAGACTACTGGGGTTAAGTCTGGAAGTCGAGGGTTTAGGCTCTGCATTAGGACCTGTGTCTGTTACAGGTATTTCTGTTAGGGCTTGATCAGTATTAGATCTAGATTCCATTGTAGTAGATTCCATTGTAGTGTGGCTGCACAACAATCTCTGACAGCATTTTGTTCCGCAGCAATGTAGTCAATATCACTGAATACATTGAAAGGCCATAGTCCTGTGACACGAAAGGCATTAGCTACAATCTCACCTGTTTGTGGGATCTGCCGAATAGCTCCACAATATCATATGGACTTAGAGGTATATTGTTGTTTCTTATCCACAAACGAATTTCTTCACTGTAGTAAGTTTTCAACGGCCCCATAAAAGTTTTGCCCAACGGCTGGAGCTTATGAGTTGTATGTGGAGGTAATAATACAATTTCCACGTTATTTTCTCTCGCGATGTCTATTATATCGATATTACGAGTGTGGCTATAGTGGCCATCTAATATCAGTAAAACCTTCGATTCAGGGGTCGGGTTGGTGTGTTGAATGAAATGCTTGAACCAATCGGTAAAGATGTTCGTTTGAATCCACCCTTATGGATGAGCAACTCCAACAGATCCTAGCGGACAGCCTTTCATTAGCTGAGCGCTCATATTTTTCCTTGGAAATATAACGAAAGGTGGCACAAAATGACCAGCAGCATTCATGCAAATAATTGTTGTCATAAGAGATCCTCTTTCTGCTGAAGTAAGTGAAGCTATCTGACGTTTCCCTCTGTGTCCGACCATTTGGGGTATCTTACTTTGTACAATTGTTAAACCAGTTTCATCCACGTTGCATATACGGTTAGGTGGATAGTTATTTTTAGTGTAAACTTCTTCGAGAAGAGTGAAAAAGGCATCCACTTTTTCCTTCTGAAATCCAAATGCTCTGGCAAAAGACGTACCTGTTGGTTTTCGTATTGAAAGCTTGGTCTTATAACGGTTTAAAAATAACTTTAACCACTTTTTTCCTGCCATACCTGATTCAGCGAACGGATGCTGCAAGTTGTTACGCTTTGCTAGCATATATGCCATTCTGCGAAGATCGTTTCGCGTCAAACCATAAAACTTGCTTTCCATAATTAAAAGGTACTCTACCAGCTGACATTCAAGTTTTGCACCCAATACTGGCTTTCTTCCTAAAGTAGTGGTTGCTGCCTCTTCTGGGGACTGTTCATCTTTTTGGCATAGACGAAACAAAGTTGTCCTAGGCACTTGAAAATGCTGGGCCGCTTTTAAATATCCCATTTTCTTCTCCCGAACGAAGTTTATTGCTTCCGGCATTTTTTCTTCATTCCAGATCTTAGGTTTTTTGGTCGATTGTAAAGCCGCCATTCTACAAATACAAATAACATATATTATCAAGAGAAATAATAGCAAGTACCAATCATCTGACATAGTAGGACCTTATTATGGACTATTCCATAATTAGCCACCACCGACTGTCTATATTTGGATTTTCATATGCGTCCAAACTTGTATCAATATTTTTCAAGTCACGTTATTTCAAATCCAAAAGGCCGCAAAATATTGGTTCAAACATTATATGAGCCGTTCATTTTGAAAGTGGCATAAGTCACTTTGTTTTTAAATCAAGATAATTAAGGGTTTGCGTTTTAACGTGTTTAAAAATATTGATGCCAACTTTCGAGATGATTTACTTGTTTTTGTTATCTCAGGATACTTATATTTTTTGCAGAATAAATAATTTAGTATAGTCATTGAAAAATCACCATTTTTCATTACGGAAAGTGACTTATGCCACTTTCAAAATAAATATTTTAGAAAAATTACTAACTTATATTAATTTTGTCCGATGTATTTTACTAAAGTGATGCTTTGAAAGGACAGTGATTTAAGAATATTGATGAATAAATTAAATAAATAATAATAAGAATTTATATTATGAATTTCATATCAAGGATTATTATAAAAAAAATTATTTTAATATTCATAAAATACAAAAAAAAAAGTACATTTGAAACATAAGTAAATGTAATTCATAATTATAACTTATTTCATATAAAATTGCATCAGTTCAATTTAACCGTCGTCATTAATATGAGTGATTAAGTCCTCGGAAGTCGTATTTCGTTTCAGCGTATAAAGGTGGCATTTCCATTTGTGAATAACGCCTAGGTTTTCCCCTTTTTGGTGACAAATCCAATGCTAGAAATTTATCTTTTTCATCTAAAGTTAGTTTATAAAACATTTCATAGGAAATATCATGGTAAAATCTTATCCACTGAATTTGTAGCCAATTAACTTCGTTTTGGTCTGTATTTTCTGTTCTTGTTGAAACAGATTTTTCCAAAGATTGTGTTGAAATAAAATCTTTTCTTTGCATGTTATGTACTGTGACGGATTTTCTGTGGCAGGCAGCTATCACGCTATAGTAATCATTTGGAATGTATAAAACATTATTTTTTCTCAAGTCTATTACACCAAAATCACGATCATTGGGTAAATATGAATGACCTGAAATTAAAAATTTGTGATCAACAATTTCAATATCGTTTTCTGAAGACTGAAAAATTTTCATCCAACTTAATGCCAGTTTTATGTTACGATTTTGCCCTGTACATTCGTCACTATAAGCAATAATATGCTTGTGAGTTGTGATATTCTGAACATGTTTTATACAACACGAAGCAACTTCCTAAGAACCTCTAGATGCAAATATTACATGTCAGTATTATTGTTATGAAAATGATGGAATCCCGTATTTAGCACGTTCATATTCCTTTTGTAATATGATATGGAAGTCGTAAGTTTGGGAAAAGGCAACGCTTTCTGAAAGTCAAATAAAAAGGCAAAATATTCATCTGGATTTCCTGCTGCTTTTTTCTGATCTTCTTCCAAACATTTCCTAGCCGTTTCTGTCGATCTCAAATGTAAATCATGTTCAAACTTTAATTGCCTTTTTTCACATTCATCCTCACATGCTTCAATCTTTAATTTAAAAAAAAACGCATATTTTGCATGTATCTTTTCTAGGTTAATGAAAGTGCAAATTAAAGTCATTTTTCAAGATTTTCCGGCATATCCACTGGTTAACATGTTTTTGTTTATTATTTTTACACTTTTCAAGATAGAGATTATACATTTTCCTAATATTAAGATCTGGACTTAAATATTTTCTGTGGGGACTATGACACCTTGTGTAATGGTTAGGAAAGGCAGGGAAGCTTTGAATATCCTCTTTGATAGCTTTTTCAAGAGATTCTTCTGTTTTTCTTCTGGAATTTCCAGATTTCCCATACAAATCTTCTCCAGGAACATCTTTTGTAAGAGTACGAGCCAGTCGTCCTTCTGAGATATTGAAAGTATCCAGAAAGAATTTTTTACATACCAACTGACTTAAATTTTCATTTGTCAAACAAAATTTAAGCTGGCATTGTCTTGGCTTTGACATGTAACTCCTAGGTCTTTACTTTTGGGGTATTCCACGCTTAACTATAGTATTTAGAAACGAATTTTGCTTCTCAAAGTTTGCTAGCTTCTAAAATTTATCAAAGATAAGTTGTCGATCAAAAGAACTTATTTTATCTCCACAATTTTTCAAACAACAAGACTTAGCTGCAATTTTCTAGGGAAAATTAATTTTGGGGTTTGCTGTTACATACGTTTCACCGCTATTTCTTTTATCCTTACTAAGGTTTTGAGATAATTTTTCTCGTTTCTGCATTTTTTTTTTTTTTGTGCACGCTGACTTTCTGTTCCTTGTGCAGTGTTTTCTTTTTCTAATGACTCCATAGAAGTTGTTCCTTCATCTGAGGAAATCACTCTCATATGTCTTTTTCTGGCGTTAACGCTTTTTCGCATTACAGGGAATATTTCTATAAAATAATAATGAGCATTGATAACCACCTAATTCCATAACTAAAAAAAACTATGTTTTATCTGATTCCCTGTCTGATAACTTCATATAAAAATAATTTTCATAATGCTAATGATGTGTAATATATTAGATATCCCTATAATATAACTACAAAACTGCACTATCCTTTCCCACTTATGAAAATATGTCTCAAAGCTTTTCTTGCTCTTCTCCACTAAGCCCCGCAATTCATTTCCTGAGTACGGCGACTTACACCACTTTCAAAATAAACATGTTTGTTATGTCGTTAATTAGCGAAACTTCTTTCGAGCAAAATTTCAATAGTTCTGAACATATTGATTTCAATTTTTTTTTGTTGAAGAGATACCGTTAAATTGTAATTAATGTTGTCATTAACTTGATTTTTTTTGAAAAAGTGACTTATGCCACTTTCAAAATAAACGGCTCATATTGACGCTTAAAAGTATAAAACATATGTACCAGTTCATACATATTGACCAAAAATATTCATTTATAACATACCTTTCAAAGTTTCGCAGTGAAGACAATACGAAACACTTCTATCACAAGCACTATATTCATTCAACTGACACGCTCACGTGAGTATGATACTAAAGTGAGCAAATGAAATAAATGGAGGTCGCATGTTGCCTTTGCAACTTATTTGTTCGGAGAAATCAAGGTATTCCATATTAAGATGCTATTCCATATTTGGTTACTTTCCTCTACTTCTAGTAGATATGAATGTGGATGCACAAGTTTTTGTTTCTATGAGGCTTAGTTGCCGAGTTATGGGCTTCTGAATAATTGACCAAATTGATAGAAGGTTTTTTTGGAAGCGGATTCTGAAATTCAAAACAATTCTTTAGAAATGACCGAGACTATGTTTCCACTGGTCAAACAAGAGGTGGTGGTGTCTTACTTGCAGTTAAGAACACTCACTCAAGTGAACTTGTAAACTCTGCCTCGCACAAATTGTTCCAGCATATATTTATCCGCGTCTCAATTGACAAAACCTCGGTTTACATTGGTTTATTTTACGTCCCACCGAGATCTGACGAATCAGTGTACAATTATATATGCGAGCAAATATCTTCTTTTATGGCTTCTCGTACTGCTGAGGATAAAGTTATATTCTTAGGTGATTTTAATCGCCCGAACTTGCGTTTTGTTTCTGATAAGTCTGATGATTGTTTAATACCAGTAAACCTACTTGAGTCTTCTGATTTTAACCTTGTGAGTACGTTGTATGGCCATGATTTGCAGCAGGTTGCTCCGACTCCCAACCAAAATGGTAATTGGTTAGACTTAATCTTTACAAATATTTATGGCGCTGTAGTGGTTAGTCCAACAAATGACGCAGAGGATCTCTTTTATAATATTTTTCACCATTCCGCTTTTACAGTTGAACTTTCCACTACAGATTGGAACATGTTAAGTACATACAATAATACGATTGTATACGATTTCCATAATGCTGATTATGATAGCAATCACAATTTCCTTGACAATGTCCACTGAAAATTCGTTGTTATCTTCTTCTCCTCAGGAGATCTGCAACTTTTTTACTGACCATGTTCAAGAAGTTTTTGGTCCAGTTAGCATCCCAACATTGTATCGATCCCCGGGTGCGCCTCAAACAATTTGTGCTGAGGATATGACCATATCGAGGAATGAAATATTCACTGCCATTATGGAGCTTGACAGTAACAATGGCCCTGGACCTGACCAAATTCCTCCTACTATTCTGATCAAGTGTGTAAAACAACTAATCTCGCCCCTTTATACTATATTCAATAATTCTCTCTCCTCTGGACTATTTCCTTCGTATTGGAAATTTTCTTATATTACACCAATTTATAAAAGTGGCGATAGACGCTTTATTCAAAATTTACCGTGTTCCATTTTTACTAATTAGTACTTGCAAGTACTTGGGAGTAGAGCACAAAAGGAACGCCATCTTCGTTCATACGAGCAGATTCTAACCTGTCAAATTATATGCAGTTTTCAAATGGAAAACAGTTGAAAATAAAGGGAGAAAACAACGAGTATAAACTACCACAATCGATAAAGAATATAAAAGGAACTACCAGAAAATTACATCTTTTAACTTTCCACACATTATGAGGGCTATTTCTAATTTCCTAACTACCAAAACATTCAACATAACCATGAAAAAATCAAAACCACCTATTGACAGCTAACACTACCAATGACAACTAACATAGCCACCACACGGCAAAAAAAGGCGTAACTACTCATGAACTACTCGCGAACGAGAGCGCGAGTAGTTGGAAGTAGCCAGAAGTACTTGCGAGTACTAAATAGTAATAATGGAATTATAGTCATTCTATCTGCTATTCCCAAGCTTTTTGAAAAAATCATCTACTGCAAACTTTCTCCTCTGGTCGATACTCGACTGAACGAGCAGCAGCATGGATTTAGAAAAGGTCGTTCTACTACAACTAATCTTATGGTGCTTGTTTCTGATGTTTTGTGCAAAATGGAGAAAGGTGATCAAATTGACGCAGTCTATACAGACTTCAGCAAAGCATTCGACCGAGTTGATCACTCCATTTTGATCCCCAAGCTGAAACAATTCGGAATTGCAGGATCCTTACTAAAGTGGCTTGGCTCCTACCTACACGACCGCTTGCAATTCGTGGAATTCCAAGGTCTTATTTCTAAGAAAGTCGACGTGAAATCCGTTGTACCTCAAGGAAGTCATCTTGGCCCTCTTCTTTTTAATATTTTTATATCGGACATGTCGGAGGTTTTATCTGACATTCCCCATTTACTATATGCGGATGACCTCAAAATCTACCATGTCATCAGGACACCATCTGACGCTGCCTTTTTTCAGTCTAAACTGAACTCTCTAGACCATTGGTGCTTCGCGAACAAGCTCCCTCTTAACATTGCCAAATGCCGCGCAATTAGCTTCTCTCGCAAAACTGCACGCGTTCATTACACGTACTGCCTTAGCAACACGTCACTCAGCAGGGTTGACAACATATTAGATCTCGGTGTCAGCCTGGATGAAAAGCTCCGCTTCAATCTACATTACGATAGAGTGCTTTCCCGAGCAAGTAAACAACTTGGTTTCATCAAGCGACGAGCTAAAGAGTTTCAGAATCTCTGGTTTACTAAATCCTTACATATATCACTTGTTCGTCCTCTTCTTGAGTATGCGTGCATTATCTGGAACCCGGCTTTCGAAATTCACAGCCAAAGATTTGAGTCTATTCAGAAGCAGTTTTTACTGTTCGCTCTGAGAGATCTTTTCAACCCTTATGATTTCAGTAATCTACCCCCATACGAATATCGCCTTAAATGTATTAACTTATTACCCCTTGCGTCGAGAAGATTAGTGTTATCTGCCTGCTTCAGCTTCGATGTCATCAGAGACGTGGGGTTAATATCGTCTACTTGAAAGAAAAGTTTGTGCCCAATTAGTCCTTGAGGAGAGTCACTAGATCCCGGCGATTGCTTATTGAATACCAACACAACACAACATATGCAGCAAACGAGCCAATAAATAGGTGCTGCAGGCTATTCAATAGCATGAGCGAGAACTTTCCCCTACGATCTCTAAATCAACGTTTAAAAATAACATCATCAAGGCTCTCTCTTTATAATCTCCCCCACATCCCACCATACTAACATATATGCATTGTATATTCATTTTAAATTTAAATTTGGTATTTAATTTGCTAGTCATTTATTTGTCATTTGTCATTTATTTATTACTTTATTTGTTGTCTGTTTATTAATCATTTTATTAATGCCCTATTTATTAGTCTTGTATTTATTTATGTATATATATTTTATTTTGTTTCGTAATTTTATGCATGTACTATTTTATTTTATTCTTTTTTTATACATGTACGCCTTGATTGGTAAAATAAATAAATAAATAAATAAAATCTAAAAAACATTAAACATACTACTGATTGGTATAGAAAATTAGCTGTTCTTTTTCATTTTAAAATTAGATTTGAAAAACAATTTTTTTTCCTGTGTGGAACCGGAAGTAGACACTTAACCCTCCGAGAACACACCTATTTTTTCGATCATCGAGAACAATTGGGGTCAAATTGACCCCAACCACTATTGAACGTCTATAGAATCGCCGCCACTAAAGATTTTCATTTGAAAAAATTTGTAGGTATAGGTATAAATTTGTGGTATTTGTAGGTAAACTCCAAGGTAGAGTTTCAAAGATTATCATAAAATGAGTTTCGAATTGTCAACCAGAAGGCTGGATTTTTCCAGTTTTGGTGCAGCCATAGAAAAACAAACGTATGTTGCAGAAGCTAATAAGGAAAATTTAACTGTTAATTTAGAGATTCCCAGCACTTCGTCTGGACTAATCACACCGAGTAACTTCTGACATCAATATAAATTTAAATGAAATTTTTAATATTACTCCTTTAAAGTACTTCAAATCGATTCGAATCGAAATCCAGAAGATACTCTCCATTCACATTTGAGAAAAACAGTTCGTTTTAAAAAAACGATTCGTTTGAGAAAAACGAAGAACGATTCGTTTGAAAAAAACAGTTCGTTAAAAAAAAAACGATTCGTTTTAGAAAAACCATTGGCTTTAGAAATACTATTCGTTGTAGAAAAATGGTTCGTTTTAGAAAAACTGTTTGTTGCTATTTGGAAAAACTGTTCGTTCGTTTTGTGCTGCCAAACGTTCTTTTCAAACTGTTTGGCGTTTTTGAGCCCATCACTAAGACATACTAGTTTAGTTCGGAAAATAATTGTCTTTACAAACTTTAATGTTTGACCGGAATAACTGTTGTCATATTCAGAGGTACGTATTTCTTTACGAAAAAATAGCTTCTATGAAAATATTAGTAATCGAGGAAAATTAGTTTTTTTTTGTTAAACAATCATTGATTTTCCCCGGAAAAGTTACAGTAGAATATTGTAACGACCGACTCTTGCTGGCATGAATTTGGCTGCACTTGACACAGCATGTGCCAAGTTACATATATCACCAGCAGAAATATTCCTGATTATAATTTTCAGTATAATGTACATATTTTATTAATATCAATTTTATCCCGGATCGATAGATCCGACCCAGATACATCCTATCGGATCAAAAAAATACCATTAACGTTCATAAAATTCCGTCGCTTCCTTACCCGACGACTTTGCATTAATAAGGATACTAGAGTTTCATAGCCATACTTTGGCTTCTGGGCTCCGAAACAAAGGAAAAACAGAAAACAAATCCATCTTCTCTGACGTCAATTCATATTTGCTGACTTGTATATACCTAGTACCTACGTCAAAACAAAAAAAAAATACAAAGGATTCTTTGTAAATAGATGTGCAAATTCCGAAATGAAATCCAAGAATACGAAGAATACTTAACTTTTATGAAATCATAGCTACGATTTATCGGTAACAGGACACGCCATTCACATATATATATATATATATATGTACATCTAGCACACAATATGCAGAGAAAGATGCCACGCCCTATTCTGAACCAGCAGTAAAAAAAAAACCTTTACTGCGTATCCTTTGCACGATTCAATGATGAAGGAATCGGGGGCAGGAATGTAGGTAGGCAGTATACTTGCATACCGTAACACCGAAGCAGCAGCTGGGTGTTGATATCCTTTTAAAAGACTTGTAAATCAAAAGTCTGGCAAGTAGTCGAAGTAACGGAGATACAAAGAAAAAATCTACCGAATGGGAACATGAAAAGAATGATATCGTTGAGCCTGGAAATGTCGAGGAGGATACAAAAACGAAAACCATTGCAGCTGTACATTAGGTGTTGCATAGTGTGATGAGCGTGAAAGAGGACTTGCGCACTCATACATGTTTCGATCAGATAGAAATTTTTTTTTGTAGTTGTTTTACATTAGCCAGGGGAATAGGAGTTCGTTTGAAGGGAGGAGCCGAAATCTGTCGAGTTATTTTGAATTCGTATAGAACTACTGGATTTTTGATGATGCTGTAGTGGAAACCAACCAGCCCTGTTTAGTGACAGGACGATTATGTTTTGGTTGATTTTGCTCTTTTCAACGGTTTTGATTCAAGTCCCTGGTAGTTTGAAATGAAAAATCTCATGCTATTTGAATATCGAAGAAGTTTTTTTTGTGATTTTTTGAATCAGTTATCCTGTTTTGTTGTTTCTATGGAATTAAAATATTTGTTTGTAAAGGCAAAACAATTTTCGAAAATTCTACATAATTGAGTGGGAGAGCAGGATTCGCGCTCAAAAATTCGTCCGAAAAACTCCTAAGTTTAAACAACTGATTTTGATTCGTAGAAGCGCGTATGGTGAATAATAGTTGATTACTGATTTTCGAAGAGAATTAGTATTAGACTCGTTTCGCCGAAAATTCGTATATATATGTATCAACTGATTAGTTACATCCTAATATTTTTAGTTTCCTAGAAGCCGAGGAGGTATAGCAAAACAAATTGGTAATGGTTTTATTGCTTATGGAAATCCCAATCATAAAATGCAATTTCTAGAATAATCACACACACGAGCGTTTACCTGGATGCATTTATCTAAGATTGTGCATATAAAAGCGGAGCAACTGATTAGGTACATTGCGGAAAAACGTAAAATTTCGTGGAATTTCGCACAGTAAACTAAGTAAAAATTAAGCATATGTTTATTGCGAAAATTAATTTTATTAATCAATAATGGGTAGCCTTTACCATTATTCCCAATGACTTCAAATAATCTGTTTTTTATAGATTCATACACATTTTTATAAATACGTGAAGGAATATTGATGATGATGACCTGGAGTGGGTCCAGAGGGACCCCAGCACTGCGACCTCCTGGGTCTATTGTGCCTCCTTTGCGTTATGTCCTATAGGATGTCCAGGCTTCTAATGAACCTGGATATGTTCCTTGACGGGACATTTGTGATGTCCCTGATGGAAGGAAGAGCAGAGCCAAGTAGCTCGAATTTTCTTCTTCGCTAGTGCTGGACAGACTATGAGCAGATGTTCTACACACTCTGTCGTTTCCCCACAGTATCTGCAGCGGTCGTCCTGCTGCTCATCTATCCTGTTGAGATACATTTTACATAGGGCTCTTATGCCACTTTTGCAGAGAGCCACTGCTTATTTTGCTCTTTTATATATCGAAGCCAAGGTATTTTTTTGAGTGTTTTAAACCCTCTATATTAGGCCAGTAGTCTTCGATCTTCTTCTTGCTCCATGTTTTAATTTCCTTTTCCGTATCTGCTTTTGTAAAAGCCCAGTACGGAGGAGGACCTATGAAAGGCATTTTTGTTCCTTTTTTGGCTCTGGTATCAGCTTCCTTGTTTCCTCGGTGCCCCTCATGGCCGGGAATCCATATCAACTCGAGGCTGTTCTGTGCTCCTATTTAATTTATCCACTCGGCCGTTGGTTTGTCCTTACAGTGGAGGGACACGTAACCTACTTTAAAGGTGATGCTGAGGAAGTGAGGGGCAACGCCTCTTTCTATCTCGGCCAGTATCCGCTCCTCCAGGGCATTTTGTATTTTATCCATTTGGTCGCTGGAGAAAATCTTTCATCATGACCGCCATTTTCACACCCTGCAAGGCTCCGCTGTAAGTTACTTGTCGTTGCCTTTTGCTGGGTTCAGAGTGTTTTGGGGGCCACGTCGGTGCCCCTTATTTTCTTTGGCTGCCTGTCTTCAGGAGTGCCATCCTTGGGTCTAGGCCTTTTCCTATTGGCCTCTGATGACTTTGTTAGGAGGGCCTTTTCCCTAGCCTCTTCTGTAGACATACCTTTTCGTATGAAGAACTTCATGCGCTTTCTAGCTGCACCGCTCATGTTCTTCTTTTTTGGGGTATCTTTCGATGCCTCCTGCGAAGTCATGTTAAGTGCTTCCATACTGCGCGAGAGCTCCTCCACGATTTGCATCGAGGATCCGCCATCAGAGGTAGAGGGGGAGGCTGCGGGAGCCTCAGCTGCCTTGACTTCTTCCGGTTAGCCTCTCCCTTTTTGTGAAGCTGGCTGGGATATTTGGTCCCCGCCTGGTTCACCTTTGTTTTTTGGTGTGGAGCTATATTCGACTCTCCTTTTGCACTTCTTGTGCCTTTGTTGCTTGGAATCATCTTGGGCTTTGGGCTTCATATGTTCCCTTAATTCCGTTGAGGATTCGCTGGGGAGCACTGCAGCTCCACTGATGGAAGGCTCTGGTTCCTTTAGATTTGGGGCACTTAAGGCAGCCCCCTCCTTTTTTTCTCCGGTACCTTCAATTTTGGTCCTACGAGTAAGAGGAATATAAAAGACCAGCCATATTATCCTCTGTATCCCGGCCTAGGCATTAAATTAGACGGGCTCTTGCCATCCGACACCCGAATTCGCATATTAGCGACTGCTTCACCCAGCAGCCATTCAGCTCTCGGAATATGCTGTTCCACCACTGGCTTGGGGTTTTTTCCTTAGGGGTTGACTCCCCAAAGCGTGAATAATATTAGCCAATCTTTCTTTCACGGAAGATTGTTACCGGCAGCACCGCGAGGAGATTAAGATCACACTTCCATCAGCCTGAATAGTTACGGCACGTGAAAATTGCTTCTCCGTGTTATTCCCCCTATTCATCTGATGACTGCTACCGTAGAGGAATATTATATTCTTTTATTATTTCTTCTAGCATTGCAACATTAGATATCATATTGCTGGCCATTATCGTAAATTTTCCCAGACAAATATCCCTAAAGATTTTCTATGATGTTGAAGTCAGGCGAAAGTGATGGCCAATCCAAAACTGTGATGTCTCCTGCCACAAACTAGTCTTTAACACAACGAGCAGTATGAATGGGCGCCAGATCTTGTTGAAAAATCCAATTCATTCTTCCTGCTGGCGTTCGTAGTAGATCTGCTTCCTCTTAAAATTCTGACCTCCACAGGCCCCATGTAGGATATGGCTCCCCATATCATATTTGAACCCGTTCTGCTGTGGTGGTAGGATAAATATTCCCTCTCCTTCCGAACATCATGGAAATAATATGAAAAGCCATCAGGACCATCCAAACAGAATCTTTTTTCATCGGAAAAGATTACTTTCTTACCAGCTGATGTCGTTCCGAGCAAACTGCAACCGTTCTTGCTGATGTCACCGCGTTAACGCTGGCTTTTCTTCAAACGGAGTCGCTTTATTGTTGGGCTTTCTTCACACAATATTTGGATCTTACTTTGGATAACATTTGGTGAAAATTTGACTGAAAAATTAGAATAGAGTTGCCAGCTATGGTGATTTTTGTCTCCTAAATCTTGCAAATTTACTCAGCCAAATGAAGCTTTTTTCCCTATAACTTCCGGTCCAGTGATGAAATCAAAACGAAGTTTATGCAGTTAATAGACTTTGATGTGAACCAAATGTCGTAGATGCTTCAAATGCTTCAACAGATGCTTCAAATTACATCCTCATATGCAAAGCATTTGCAATAAAAATAAGAAACCAATTCGTAAATTTTTCAAGTTTTCAACATTTTTCGGATGGCAGACTCAAACAACGTTTAACCACTAAAACTTTCGATGAAATCCTCCGATGAGAACGAAATTCAAAGGGTAAGTTGATTTAAGTATGAGCTTGTTAAGGTAAACTTATTGCTGCTGCGTTGGGAAAGTGCTGCCAGCACTGAACATTTTCATCATTTGTGTTATAGTTGAGTTTTGTTGCTTTGGATAAGGAATGGTCGATATGATTCTACAAAAAAGTGCAATACGTCTTTCCACATTGCCATTCAAAGGCAATTTCTTCGAAAATTAGTTTTCTAGCGGTTCTGATGCGCTAGATTTTCCATTTTTTTGTGCTTAAGATACTCGTATTAGGCAGATACTTACTTTGAGATCGAGCTATGGCTGGTTTATAACATATGGACTTCTTAAATATCCTTTGATTTTACTTTTAGCATATATTATCGTTTTTAGTCTATTGCTTGAATTAAAGTTATCATTAAGAACCTGCTTATAGTACCCTTTATCTCAAAATCATCCTCATTATTTCCCACAGAGAGGATATGGGATTAGAGTTATTACCTAAAATCGCTCGCTACGAGGCAAAATCGCCCTTCTGGCCAAGAATTTCAGGTGAAGAAATATGCGCATCACAAACTGGGATGTTGATTTTTATATCACAAGGTAAAAATAATTATGTGTTTATTCGAAAGTTTTACCTCAATTTCAATAAATAAACTACCAATACTTGCGACACTAATAGTTCCACATTAATTAAATTATTAATTATTTTGTATTTTATTTATTTATTGTACATTTTTATGTAAACTGTGCACCAAAACACACAACAACAACAACAAGAACTATTACTTGCAAATATTAAATTAATTCTCTTCCATCAATAAAACGGTAACGTGATTGGAAATTGACATTGAAATACTATCTCAATTGATACAATTACTCTACACTCCATTTAAAATATCTTTCCTTGTAAGATAAATAAAGAGGCCAAAGATTGGTTGATTCAATTTCTCGTAATGCCATTTATGTACTATTACTCAAGATACCATTAAAAATCAACTGTGCCCCTATTGGAAAATAACCGACGCTATGATGATGACAAAGACGACGTGACAGAATGATTGCCACATCACCGTTCTTGCAGGTATCAGTGGCTACACGCCAATTTGTCAAACCCAAGGGAGTACCATGCCGTTATGAGCATGTGGTGATGATGTAATAGTACACTCGAAGATGTAACCTACTTTCCCCCGGCCGGATAGTTGAATAACATCTTCATCCCTTGCTCGCACTGTCGATGCAAGGGCCTCCGCTCGGGAGTTTCAGACAGTTTATCCGATCCGTTTGCCCAGGTCTTTCGCCGAACTATAAAGCACGAAAGCCAGAAACGATGACATGAGTTCGGGTTGGCATTTGATGAGTGCTTAATTAATTGAATTTTCTTTTTCATTTCAAGCGGAAAATTGCTATTACTACCACCCTTCGTATCACACCCGCAACTGTTGCGAGCGTTTGGTACCTTTTGTAAAGCTAACTAGAGTTTCACCGTCAGTGATAACTATGTGATGCTATCGCAGAACTGTAAAAATATTTCTTTGGTTTGACTATGCCAGAAAGACGAAACAAGATAATGTCCTTGGGGCCTCGCGTAAGTAGCCAGCAATCATTTACATCTGTACAATGAAAAGGGGACCGCCGTAATATTCTTCGTATCGGACTCGTCATGTCGTCTCGTCGCCCCATTCGAAAGTGATGTGTTGTAAAATTTGCACACAATTATCAACGCACTTTCCCTGTAATTTTCTTATCTAGCAACGTTTTCATTTCGAAAATTCAATTGTTCCATTCCGTTTAGGTTGATTGTAGCTGGTGTAAAAAATTTACATACGTATATCCTGCGGGCTTTGCATGCGCATCGGAACATTTGCTTTTTGAAAGCAAAAGCCGCGAGAAATTGACGGGTGGTGGGTTGTGTTTTTGTGTGTGTGTCTTTCATTGAATTCGATTGAAAGAGACTAGAAAAGGTTTTATGGACAGTTAGTTCAATCAAATAGTGATTTGAACATGCTCTTTTAATATTGGTGAACCGATTGCTTTCTTTGACTTAAACTACATCAAAGTGTGTGCTTACATGTTTTGAGACTTCTGAAATTAATCACATTCATATTGGTATCAATTTAAATACTTTTGGCTCCAGTCGCAAGCAAAGGTCTCAGTTGGAAGCGAACTTATTGAACGTCCGAATGCTGTTCAGCTTGCAAGAACAAGGTAGAAAACTTGATATCTTATCAACTCAAACTATTGGAGCAATGAACTCAGAGATTGGCTGAAATACTGAAAAATCAAAAACGCGTGCAGCTAGAGATCTTTCTAACTCGTAAAGGAGGCGATCGGCTACCAACAATCACCACGAAACAAACCGCCCGTGCGATTAAATGGCTCAAAATCAATAATGCACTAAGACCCGATGGAATGTGGTTACTGGTTGTACCACACGATTCAGCAGCTAGTGTTCAACATGTACAATTGTTGTTGTGTACTATTTTTCATTCTTCTGTGATTAGCTCTCTACACTTACCCCTTATAGTTCCCCTTTTCTCTCTCTCTCTCCCCCTTTCAATCTCTCCGTGTGCGGTATTTAATTCGTATTTTTCTTCGCATATCGCAAAGTTGGATTTTTAACAAGTAACCTTAATAAAATGGTGTGTCAATAAAAGTGCTTGCAATATATTGGTGAGATCATTTTAATCTTCTTTAAGTGTTCCTCGATCCATAATTTTGAGCTGTTGTCTAGCGACTGAAAACTTTCCTTTGCAATACAAAATTGCCCAGGCCACAAATCTCGCCAATATGCTAGAAGATTAGGCTCGTTTATTTGCTCCCGTTATCCATAACAGAATAATGCAGACGCATTGGAAACAACAACAACTCCTGTTATGGAAAGGGGTAGTTGTTGTAGTTCCCAATGCGTCTGCATTGTTCTGTTTTAGCTAGGGGGAGCAAAAAAAAAGCACGCCTATTAATAATACATCGAGAATAAACCCGATCTTTTCGGTCAATCTTTTTTAGCGCAGGAGTGGCAGGGTTTTGTTACGGGATCGTTCAAGTTTACCAAATTTTTGTTTTTCGCAAAATTACCGTATCTGTTTGAGATCAACAAGGACTAGTAGACATTCTACACACATACTTTTCGACGGCATTTGATTCTTTTGGCTGACTTTTTTCTTCTGGATGATCATTGATTTGATGGATTTTCTGATATTCTTCTTTCCTGGTTTACCAATCCATATTCCAAAGTCCATTTCCATTCAATATGAATGGTGTTTTTAATGAATTTTTATGAACCCCTGTATTTTTATATCTACTTATGTAATATATCTACTTATGTATTATATTTAGTCATCTATTATGTATACAATCGTGCTTTTTTTACCGTTCCTTCGTTTTCTTACACATTCTAATGGAATCTAAAAAACATTGACGTCTAGAAAAAATCATGCAAAAGCTTAGCTTGCATGATATTTTCTAGACGCTCATGGTCCTGTTTCTAGAATCCCGTGATATTTCCGGCTTCTATGATTTTTTATTGATGTGTTTCTAGAGTCCAATGATTTTTTCTGGGATACCACGATTTTTCTAGGCGTTCACGGTTTTTTTCTCCTAGAATCCAATGATTTTGTTGTGGGCGTGAATGATTTTTTCTAGACTTCCATGGTCTTGTTTTTTAGACTCCTATAATTTTTTCTGGGCTTCCATTTAGAGCTTTTTATGCGCACAATAATAGTTGTATTTACTTGCAATGTTAGGATGAAGATTTATCGATTCCGATGCATATATATATATATATATATATATATATATATATATATATATATATATATATATATATACATATATATATATATGTATATATATATATATATATATATATATATATATATATATATATATAGTGATTTTTCAAGATGGTACCACTGCCACAGGGTTGCCCGCATTTCAAAATTACTTCTATCAGACCTAGTCCTAGTTAATGCCAACATGTTCTGTAAATTTCATTATGATCGGATAATCCGGTCGTCAGTTCTCGTGAACAAAACTTTCGAGTGCTGAAAATAGAGGTGATTTGATGATGGGTTGACGTTCTTGTGCAAGACGAAATTTTGAAAATTTCAATTTGACATGATGGACAAAGATTAAAATTTATCAACGATCTGAATTGTTTGTCAAAAATCAAAAACTTTTCAGGAGCATCAATGATTTGAAGGATTTTTTTTCAGGAGCCTGCCGCAGTTACAGGGTTACCCGCTTTACCTTGGAAAACCATGTGTGTTAAATTTTAGTTAACATCAATACGCTCTGCAAATTTCACGATGATCCAATGTTTTTGTCAGAAGTAATGACAAATCAAAATTTGAAAAAAAAGCCTTGCCTACTTTCAGGCACGCTGCACGGCTCACGGCTCATAATTTCCAATTCTTTATCATAGACAAGCTTAAAACATAATACGTTTTCATTCCCAATACTTTTTTTAACAAAAATTTACGCTGCTTGGAAATATAGGAGTACCTCAAAATTCACAAAAACGCTCGCCACCGCCAAAAGGTTTAAGATATCTGATTTTTAGCTAGTCATGGACTTACCTATTATATACATCTACGTTCTCCGAAATTTTATATATATATATATATATATATATATATATATATATATATATATATATATATGTATGTATATATATATATATATATATATATATATATATATATATATATATATATATATATATATATATATATGTATATATATATATATATATATATATATATATATATATATATATATATATATACATATATATAAATATATAAAGAAATATGAATTTTCGGCGAAACTAAATTAATGCTAATTTTCTTCGAAAATTAGTAAAAACTCTAGCGCAGAGCAACAACTAGAAACGCTAATGTCCGAGATAAAAAAGTAAAGGAATCGTGCCTTTCCATATTCGACCCTTTCAATATTCGACCACACGTGCTCCTTATTACAGCCAAACTGTTTCGAAGGCCATTCACCACTTTGATCTCAAGATTGCATTGAAACTCATAGGGTGGAAAGGTTTTCAGGGTTATCATTTGTATGAATTTCAAAATTTAGGAAAGTCAAACACTTGTTACTTATATTCATTATCGGATGCTTTTGTTACAATACTTTGACATAAATGACTCTTTCAACATAAATGATGAGCTGATGAACATAACATCTTACTAGCATTACAATCAACTGCTTCACATCGAAATCATCTAACTCCGAATTTTGTTTTCATCCGATGACTTCATCGAATGTTACAGAAATAGAAAGATGTTTAGGGCTGCCATGAAAACAATTACCAGAATTTGAAAAATTTAAATATTGGTTACTTATTTTCATTGATGTTTGCCATATTAAGGGAGGCGTAAGGGTTTCAGTCTGAGAGAAAAACTTTTTTTTACGATTTTTTTTTTAGAAATATTGATAGAGCAAATTTATCTAAACCTTTTGTACATTATTACGTATTATTTCAATGACATTCTGTATTTTTCTTATGCGAAAGTATTGACAAACAAACTGTTGAAAAAAGTTTTTCAAGAACGTCTTTCTCCGTATCTCAGCTTGAAATTATCAGAAATCAAAGAACATTGAAATTTAGTCAAAGTATCATCAAATCCTCCCCTAACGCTCTCTGATTATCATTTTTTTCATTTGTACGTTTTTGGTGTAATTTGAAGTGAAAAAAATTTTGCCTTTTTGTGAGTCAAAAATCCCCTTAACGGGAAAAAACTATAAAAGGTCTGTTCGCGTACTACAGCAGCAGCAGATTTTTGTAGCTGGAATCTTTTTTTGGCAAAATTTGGCTTGCAGCAAGAGTACAAAAACGACTTGCTGCGAATCTATTTGAATATATTATTATAGATTCAGGTACGCAGAAAGTGTGTGCGAAGTTTGAAATAAATCGATAATGTGGTTTTTAAATGGAAGTGAACACGGACTTTCAAATAGTGGTTTTGAGAATATGATTTACTATACTCCGAGCTGTCGATGCTATAATGATAGAGGAGATGGGACTAAGTAGTCAATAGCTTCGAAAGTTTTGCTCTGATTGACTTCAAATTTCGGGACTATATTCTTGAGATGTTCAACTACAAGTGCAAGCACTGAATAAGAATGTATAGGGGAAAAAGTATTTTCTTCTGGTGACTTTTCACAATGGCACCACCACTACAGGGATGCTCATATTTCAGAATCATTTCAATCAACTCTCCTCCTATTTAATACTAATATATCCTGTGAATTTAATATTGATTTTTCGATGATTGGAGTACTTTTTTTTTTCAAAAGTGTCTGCTGTAGCTACAGGATTGCCCGCACAAACATAGAGTTCTAGCCATGCAAAGTATTAGTCAACATTAATACACCCCGAAAATTTCGTGACAATCCAACGTTTTTTTCAGAAGTTATGACTAATCAAAATTTGAAAAAAAAAGTCTTTGAAAACTTTTAGGCACTCAGTGCCCAGGTAGGGTTTAGAATTTCCAATTCGTTATCATGAACAAGCTCAAAATATTATCAGTTTTCCTTTGCATTGCTTGTTATTAGCAAAAAAAATGTTTTGCGTACAAATATAGGGATGCATCAATTGAAGAAGACAACCGAGCCATTTTGGTCAACTCAGCTTGTTACATGACCATGATCCAGGATTTTTTCTTCCCTGAACTGGAGTTTGAACTGGAAGACGTCTGGTTTCAGTAGGATGGAGCCCCAGCCCACACAGCAAGGACTGTCATGGACTTTTTGAGAAGGAGATTTGAACTGGCCAGCGCGCTCTCCTGATTTGGTCCCTTGCGATTTTTTCCTGTGGGGAAACCTCAAATTTAAAGTCTACAATGACCGCTTCAGGACCCTGGAAGCCCTCAAGAACAATATCCGGACCAATATCGCAGAAATCCCTGTCAGAATGCTTCAAAGAGTGTACGAAAACTTCAGAAAAAGGCTGTTACAGTGTATACGGGGGGAAGGAGCACTATTTAAAACTTTGTAAATTTAATTTTCCGTTGTTATAAAATAGAGGAAAAATAAAAAACCTGAAAAATATTCAGTAGTTTGTGATATATTCAATTTTGCAATCCATCTGTCTGTGGCGCTTCACCCTGTACAATGACGTACTCACTAATAATCGGTGCACATGTCTAGCAAATTTACAAAGAGAAGAGTTGCATGTAGGCACCTCAACTGAACCGAAGTCCAGAAGAGGGCCTTTCAAGCAGGAAAAGGTGATGGCGGAACATCAACAGGGGCAAATCAGAAACAAAAGAAGTGCCCCGAGAGCTGGGTACCCTAGCAATGGCCGTGAAGGCCCCTCGTCCGATTAAGCCGAGCACCATTTTATTCAAACCCGACGGATGCTGGTAGGCCGGTTTGCTAGCTCTACGCGGCTGTGGCGGGTCATTGAAAAATGGAGTGGATTCACTTCCAGAATAAAAAGAGGACGCTACGTACATTTCATCCGCCAAATGAACATATTCAAACCGCATTGTCAAAAAGGAGAGGGGCTTTTCTCCATAAAAGACCAGATGCAGCTCTCAGGCATGGGCTGTAAGACAGATCCAGCCGAGACGTGGCAAAGCAAGGAGTGACGAAACAAGCGAAAAATCTCCAACAAGGAGGAAACTGCTTCTATTTAGTAAGGCCCGAGCATGAGGCAGACAGCCTCAAGCCTCTGATGTTGGCGGGACCAAGACCCCAGATGTGGCGGGGTCTCTTCGCCCATTGACCTTGGCCTACAACAAATCAATCAAAATTAAAACAAACTCGAATGGCCAAGGTCCCTCTCTTGAAAGAAATCTGAGAATACAAACGAATTACCGGCCATCGCGAAACCTGAAAAAGAAACGTTCTTATGGGCTTTCGCGCAATAAGAAGGCCGGAGGTTTAATTAATGATAATTTATTATAATTTATTTTCGATTCTACATATATGAAGCTAATTTATTTCAGTATTTCTTTCCATCTGTCAGTTTGATTTGTCTGTTCGTACGCCAGTGGCGGCTCGTCACAGTGGGCAAAGTGGGCCGGGCCCACCCTCTAAAACACATAAATAATAATTTTAAATAAAAGTTTGAGTCATCATTTACATATTAATTCATATACGTTTAACATGATAAATCCTTCTATAATTTTAATCCAGCAACAGCACATTTTTATATCATTCATTCATACCATGCAATGACGTAAAATCACAAAGTGCCATACATACCTTGAATGTCCATCGCGCAATGTATCAACATATTTTCATACATATAAAACAATTACTACAATAAGCTACAAGCATAAACTATACGATACAATATACACCTGCATCTTGTACACATAAATGTATATTCCTCTTCTCAGTCCCATACACGCCACGACGGGCAGACGCATCACTAGCCCATTCATAATTCTTCTACATCATCTACACTATGCTACAAACATAAGTATAAGCGAAGGTATAAGTTCGCGTTTGTGTGTTTATCGATTTCCGTTCATCAATGTGGCTCGGTGGGCCCAAGCATCACTGGCCCACTATGCGTTGTTACCAGTCCAAGCTGCGATCTATGAGCATTGACGCTTTCAATCGCAACAAAATTGATTTTGTATATTGGGCCGGCTCTTCATCTACGAAAAATTGACGTGAGCAATCGCGTCAAAATCTATGTTGCATATTGGGCCAGCCCATCATGCGTTTACATGCGTAGCTTGAATCAAAGAACTACAAGATCATGACGCGCGCAAGTCTCTCTCAGCTCTATGGTTGTGCGTGCGTCGCCATGAGAGTTCGGTTTATGAATGAATGAATGAAAAATTGTTTGTGGTATTTTTTCAGCATTTTTTGTCAAATTATAAACTATAAATGAGCTTAGTTAGATCATAGTAGATTTCATTAATGGGAGTATTTTTGTGAAAAATATTATGAAAAAAATGTAATGCGACGTGTGTTAATATTTTACTGAAAATCAAAAGAAGAATAATGTGGCGGAAGACAAATCTATGTACACCTGCATGCATCCAAAAGATGCAAATTTTTCTGATGTGAAAAATTAGCGAATAGGTATAGGATGCATGAATGTTTTTGAAATATATCCCAAAAGAAAATTAATTTCAGGATTTGAAGCATGAAATGCTTATTTGTCTTCTCAGGATAAATTTGAAACAAACGTTAGGTTAGATCCTGGGTGTAAAATGCAAAGTGTAAAAATTCCAAGAAGAAAAATGCACCTCTCATCTTTCATATAAAATAAAATAAAAACAACTCTTTTATAAAATGGAAATAAATCAGCTAGCATAAATTTAGTCCATAAACTGTGCTAACAGATTTTCCAAATTCTTCAATAACAGCTCTTGCAGATGGCGTTAGAAAGTCTTAATACAATCAGGGTTTCTTATTACGGTTTCAAAAATTATGTGGAGGTCTGAGCACAGCTGCATTCTGGAAGTATCTGTTTTTTTCATTCAATGAGATGGAAAATGAATCCATCAGAGAATTATGTGATTCGGTGCTTGCTTGGGACTTGGGGCTTGCTTTTGGCTTGGGACTTGCTTGTATCATGCATGCGTAGGAAAGAAAATAGTAAAGTGAAGACGGCACAGAGAACGTTAATATAAGCAAAGCGCTAAACACTTACACGATTTAAACTTTTTCTTGATGAGTCTTCCGTTTTCAGTGGTACTTTTAAAACTATTCAAAACTATCTCATCATTAGTAAATATACTATATTAAAAAAACTTTATATTTGTACTACATTAAAAAGCTTTATACTTGCTGAGATTCATAATGCTCCCTGTTATTCCTGGCAAATCAATGAGTCCACTGACACCAAGTGTTTGTCTCAACTATCAGTGATTTTTCGATACGTTTCAGAACAAGGCATTACAGTAGGGAGATTCATGGTTTTTTTTTATGTAAGTCAAGGCAAAAAAGCTGGAGATCTCTATAATTTACTAACTAAACATATAAGCATTTCGATATTGCCAGCATATTAGTGGGACAAACCTATGATGGTGCTTTTGTGATATCGGGGACTTGCAAAATAAAAGAATGCCGCATCTTTTTCGTGAATTTGACTGGGTTTTTAGCATTTTTTTCCAACTCGACGAAGCGAACTAGTGTAGTTGATAAAGTTAATCATAGGTGGCTACCTGATTGCAGCAATACACGATGGAACTATAAGTCTCGAATAATTTAAGTTCTTTCAAATAGTACAAATGAGTTGCTGGAAGTCTTCGAAATATTTTTAAATGATGAAGCCTTTGTCCAACATAGAGAAACGATTAAAGAGTCTGTGGGCTTCAGGCATATTTTGTCGGTCTTCACGTTTTTATTTGAAATATTAATTATTGTAAAGTTAAGTGCAGATATTAATTATTGTAAAGAGCGAGTCAGTAACTTACTACTAACATTAAAATCATATAGAGGAGACGATACATATTTTGAAAAAAAAATTTAACGATGTTTGCAGTAATTTTGGGCAACCTGTTAAAAGATGTAAAATAGATTACGGTAGCATTTCAGATGCGAAAACTTATTTTAAAAGACTTCATGCGTTAAATTTAGACTAATCTAACTAAACCTTTCGGATATGAGCAAAATAGATTTTATCAGTTTCATTAATAGTAGTAATCTCAAATCATTTGCGAAGGCTTTTCTTAAAACTCTACTAGACTCTCTTATCGACAGCTACCCCTAAATGTTTGAAAAAATTAAGCAACGAAACGAACTTTGTGTGTAGTAATCTGATCATAACAAATCTCAATCTCAAATCAATCAAACAAATGGAATCACGCAGAGTTTATCGGACCTTTTAATTTTTATATTTACAAACGGAAGTATTGAGAGAGTAAAAACCTTTTTACGGAATTCAATTTGTCAGACAAGGTTTTCCGATTTCAGTACAATGGAAATTGAAATGGATTTAGTTAAAATGTTGCGAAAAGGTTACAATTTCAAATTTCACAACCAAATAATTGATCTCTATGCTTCATCAAAGAGTAGACGTAACCAAATAATTTACAAGCAAATGTAGTAAATTATATAGTGCATCACGCTTTAATCTTTATTTTTAAATACGTTTGAAAAATTTTAAGTTTGATGTAGAATATTTTGCATGTATATATGTATATTAAACCACTTGAAACAAGTGTTTTAGTTTCATATATTTTATACTGAGGAGCATTGAAATTGAATATTTCTCGGAACTCTATCTACTGCGTAAACGTAGTAGATAACTAACTGGACCAAAAAGAATGGTTGGATCGATTGAAAGGTGTGCATATAGATGTTATATAAATAGCGACCAAAACACGAAATTTTATTTAATTGAAAAAACTGACCAGCATACAACGAAATCAACGAAAATTTGTTCGGATAACAATAAAAAACTGGGCCCACCCAATCTCAACAAGCACGAGCCGCCACTGTCGTACGCTAGTCCTTGATTAATGTTTGCGTTAGTTATTTCGTCATGGTGACTTTAAAGAATTCAGTGAATCTAATACAATTGTTCTCTCTATTTTGAAAACCATCTCAAAATAATCAATTTGCATTCTAATTTTTTTTCTTCTCTTTCGTCAATAATATAACTGAATGTAACGCAATGGAATCACGTTTTGGTTTAATGCTATTTTTCGGTTGCTTGCTTATGATTTCCTAATTATTGCAGACATGAATCCTGAGCCTATAACTTATCTTTCTATAATTCATGTCCCTAAACCGCCGTCAATTTCATTATTTTGTATTGTGTGTTTGAAATCATGAACGGGATCATTTAAGGATATTTTAAATAAAAATTCTGTTAGATTCAAAATTTTCAGAATTTCTGGCCAGATTAATTTTTTGTGGAAGCATTACTTGCCGAAAAAATTTAGCAAATTAAAAACTATGTGAACTAAAAGAAACCTACATCTCGTATACCGCGATACAAGCAAAATCCTT
This sequence comes from Nemotelus pantherinus, assembly GCA_963978885.1. NCBI lineage: Eukaryota > Metazoa > Arthropoda > Insecta > Diptera > Stratiomyidae > Nemotelus > Nemotelus pantherinus. The sequence continues at coordinate 6,317,509 of OZ022267.1, read as the reverse complement.
TTAAAAAAATCTATCAGCGTTCCAAATACTTTTTTAAGAGACCGAGAGAAAAAAACACTTTTTTTTTATCTTGTTCTATTGTATTATCGTAGCTGGCAAGAACTTCTTCTACGGCTGGTTAAACCTGAAATGATTTGAAGGGCATCGTATAATCTTTGAAAGGTTTCATTCGTTCGCTTGGTCATATTATTGTGTAATCTTCGATTGATACTCTGATACTTCAATCATGTGTCCAAGATCGAAAGGAAAGTACACAAGCTGATGGTCACGTCCTTATTGTTGTATTAAGTCGAGTCACGTAGACGGTATTGATATCTCACTACTATGTGGTACGGGATCTATTGTCGGAAAATGTGTTTTTTTTTTCGGGTCCCTAATAAGTTTCACCGAACATACGATGTTGCATTGGAGCTTTGCGTACGTTTGGAAAATGTTATTACAGAAATTAGCAAGGATTGATATGTAAATGATTTCATTTTTGCCATTTGAAAATCGAACAGTGAAGAAAATCCACTCTCAAGCACCGTAAGTATGAAAAAAAACACACCATTCACTATCTTACAACTGAAAAATCAACATTTTCTTTTGTTAAAATCCGCAAAATTTTCGTTGCACCCTTATTTTTGATCCGAAACAAAAACATCGAAATTTTCACACTCACAGATTAATCGATTGTTCTACAACCGGGAGGAGGTTGTTTGAGCACAGCAGGATGTCATCAATAACTTTTTCAACTGATTGAAAATGTTGTCAAAATAAAACCATTAACTGTTAAGTGGTTGACAATGAAGACTATCCTTCTGAGGTCTTGTTCAAGGATTAAATTTTCGCTGGCCACGAATTCGTCCTTTTCACGTTCGTTTTGTATTATTAACAACAGTTCGGTAGGCTTTCATGACTTGAAATGCCTTGGTTCCTCATAATAAAAATTCCTTGCAAATAAAAGACGACTAACAGGCAGGCCGACCGACCGAGCACTTGTGCATTTCCATCAACATTAATTGTGTGCGTGTCTCCGAGCAAATTTAATCTGCTGTGTGAAAAGGATTATCGATGCATTAATGACAATTAACGAGTTGACTTAAAGGATGATCACTTGGAAACATTTCTTGTGGGCTCGAGCTGTTGAAAGGATTACCACCGACTTGAGGATTTATCTTTCTTTTTGGCATTGACCAGTATTCCCGGAAAAAAACATAAACGGCATACACTTGCCAGTATAACGAAATATTCCATAAATTGCTTGCATTTCTACGGTTGCAGTTTGAATGCAAAAAAAAAAAAACGTTTGTTTTTGTAATTTTTATTTAAAATCTACAGGGCGACAACTAAAACATCAACATCAAAGATCGTCACCTTAAATTATATAGTAACAAAAATATTCATCGGAATCCGTAATTGCAATATGTTGATATTATTAGAAACGAGATAAATCCCCCTACTAATCGCCTCATCCGCAATACATGTCCTTTTCATTATTAGTATATATATACGAGCACATATCATCCAGTGCGTTCCGCACTTCCGTCCCATTCAATATGCGTGGGGTTTCACTCTTTGAGCTGCTTTTCAGCTCATTTCAAAAGCCAGCAAGGGGAGATTCGACACAAAAAAAAACATGCGGCGGAAAATTGATAAACGGAAAATTAGTTATCCTCACGGGAAATCGTCCAAGTAAACGACGACGACGACAACAACAACAAAAAGAGTACGTCGTCGCCAAGCTTCTCGTAATTTTCCCGATCCGCAACAACTGGTAAAAGCGAATGAATAGAATAGTGAGCGAATAATCGCATTATTATTCCTTGAAATAAGCACAAGATTATCTCCTTTATTTTGGTTTCGTTTTTCCCCATTTCGATTCGGTCACGGAGCGAGAACAAGAAGATTATCAATGTGATCATCGCCCAGCCAACATTATGATTTCGTATAAATACAATGTACGGAATGAAAGAAGTATGTCCAATAAAAGGGATTGATTACAAGGATTAAAATTAATTAATCGCGCCGAAGGGAAAACGAGAACTTTATCAGTTCATACAGATTGATATTTGTTTGATTGAGCACTAAATGACATGAGTATTTGTTTTCAACCATAGATCGATGTTTCTTTAGTACTGGGTTGGCTAAAAATCGTCAAGCATAAAATGTCGAAAATAATTGTGTAGCAGCGGGCCGAGCGAACGAAAAAAATAATATTTCCACTAAGAGTTAAAAGAACAAGTCACCAATTTCCGAAAGCACATAATATTTTTACTAATGTTCGAAGAACATGTGTATATGCAGAATAGGTTCAGGTCTCACTAAATGTCAATTGTCTTTAACCCTTTGGCGCCGGCAGCCATTTTAGTGATATTTTTAATAACCTATTATTCCGTCCACAAATAATTTTTGCAAAAATGAAGTAAACAAAATAAATTTCGGACGTGTTTTACATGTGAATCGGATAATGTTTTGGAATTTTTTAATCCCATGTGTGCGCTAGATGCCTAAAAAGAGAACGGGAAAATTTGAAATTTTTTAAATTGCGATAACTTTTGATAGAGCTATGCAATAATTATGAAACTTTCAGAACATATTGATGTTATTTCGTTGTAAATTTGTATAGCTTTTAATGATCATGTTGACAACCCTGTAGCTAGGGCAGGTGCTAAAAGTGAAAACCTTTAAATCATTGAAAATAAAAAAAAGGAAAAATTATCGCTTTTTCGAAAAAAAGCCACTCATAAATAAATTTTATGCTTTGTCTTCATAGTTAAAGTAAAAAATTTGAAATTTTACGAGCACGCCTGGTAACCCTTTCCCAATTTACCTATATTTTTAGCATCAAAAACTTCTGTTCACGGAAACTCACGATCCGATAATCAGAATTAGTTGGAATTTACAGAATGTATTGATCTTAAGTAGGACCAAATCTGATTGAAGCAATTTTGAAATCCCGGCAATTTTGTGCCAGTGGTGCCATCTTGAAAAATAACTGCTTTTGGCCCTTTAAATTTTGATTCAGTTATTCGATTTTGACGAAATTCACACAGTAGCTAAATTTTACTTTAAACTACGTTTGGTAGAAATTTGGTTGAAAAATTCAGTTGGAACTGCCAGCTATGGTAATTTTGAATTTAGTGGAATTCACTAACTTTGTCGTGTGCACTTTGGACAACGGTCTTCAAGCTGATGTGATTTACACTGACTTCGCGAAAGCAATTGACAGGGTAAATCACTCAGTGCTGTTGAATAAGATCTGTCATTTTGGTGTTCCAGTTCCCTTACATCCTGGCTTTCTTCCTACATCCATGATCGCGTCCGCCGTGTTGTGTTTAATGGTTGTTCTTCCTCCCCTTTCTTTCCTACTTCTGGTGTTTCCCAAGGTTCCATCCTTGGTCCCCTCCTTTTCACGTTATTTATCAATGACCTTCCTTGGAACTTTCAGTCTGACTCTCTGTTGTATGCTGATGACATTAAAATTTTCCGTGCTGTCGCTTCCCAAAATGATTGTTGTAAGTTACAATCGGATCTTTTCGTCTTAAGTGATTGGTGCTCTGCGAACTCCCTTGCTCTTAATGTTTCCAAGTGTTTCGTGATGTATTTTTCCAATAAGCCTAATCCCATTTCCTTTGAATATTTTTTGAGTTAAAGTTAAAATTTGATCTGTTTCTTTTGTTGTTGCCAAGTCTTCAAAGGTAGCGTGGTTTCATTCTGCGCTGCTCTCGTTTTGCAACCAATATCAACACATGTGTTCGTTTTTTTTTTAGTTCTCTTGTTCGTGGCATTGTTGAATATTGATCCCAAGTGTGGTCTCCTCGTTTCATGTACCTGTCTAATGCTGTTGAATCCGTACAGCGTAAGTTTACTCGCTACCTTTTGTACAAGTTTAATGTTGCTTATCGACCGTATGATGACCGTCTGCTTCTCTTAAATCTCCATTTGCTGAGTACCCGCAGAATATTCCTAGATGAATGTCTTCTTTATAAGCTTTATCATGGCTTACTCTTTTCCAACATTCGCGTGTGTCATTTCTTACGTGTGTCTGATCGCCCGGTTAGAACTCAAGCGCTTTTCCTAACTCCCTTTGCGCGTACTCTTGTGTATTTTAACTCACCTATACCTAAGATACTTAGAAACCATGATGAGCATCAGTTTGGTTCTTTGTCCATGTCTTTTCTTTCTTTTAAAAAACATGTTATTGATATGTTAGCGTAGCCTCTTAGTTATTTTTATTGTATATTTTTATCTTTACTTTTTCTTCTATTTTTATTCCTTTGTTTTACTTTACATTAATGATTTTTGTTTTTTTTTTGTATCTCATTTTATAATTGGATTTTCTGTGGAATGAGATTTGAATAAATAAATAAATAACTATGTTACTTATCTTCTAGGAGGTTAGAGTAGGATTTGTTGGCAGATCTGTAGGTGTTAATTCAGAAGGCTTTACCTAGATTTTACCAGAGCATTTGTTAGGAATATACTCTGTCTAGGGCCAATACCAACCTTTGTCTTCTAACTGATGGTTTTTTCTCAGCTGATTTAAATTTAAAGTCAAAGTAGTGTTTAAAACTAAATTTCGGGTGAAGTTTATATGGTGGACTTGAAGTTCTCATAGGTTTACATAATCATCGCAAGATATCGCCAAAGTTCACTTTTCAGCACATTACCCCAATTGTCAAAGGAAGAGGAGCTGATCCACTATAGTCACGTGGAGTGTGAGAAATGAAAAAAAAATTTCAAATGAATTCCAGCAACTTAGATCAAAGGATATTTTATCTAATTATAATAGTCAGAAGAAGCTTGTTAAGCAGTATTAATAAATTTATATATTAATATAAATTTGAGCCATAAACTAAAAATAATCCAATGCTCGGTAACATTTCCATAAATAGATATCCAAGATTGAATGACCTATCGTATTCGCATTTCATTCGTTACTAGACCAAACAAAAAAACAATTGTTTTCCTTCTCATTGTTCAAGTGAAACCGCCCACAGTTTAACAAATTCATTGGCACTCATCTGAAGCCCCCTCATAACTGAAATAAAGCAAATGCTGTACACGCGCTTCTTGCTTTCAGATATCATATAAACTTAAATTTGGTTATTTGCTGCACAGCAGACCATGAACAACGGACCAAAAGAAAATGGAGCTCGTCAAAAAATATCTTGAAGCGATCTTATTCAAACTCATTATTCGTACTGTTTCCACTAATTATATGGATACGCATTAAAAAGTTTCCGAAGAAGCCAAGTTTGAAGCGCCGTTTGTTGTGCTATTACTCGCTCATTCAAAAATTACTATCATCGGCTCTCATACGATCATGACTTTGGACTTTTTCTGGTCCCATTCCTTGACCAGGAAAAAAATTAAACGATCCGAGGTAACCGCATCCAAGTGAATACGATTTCTTTCGATATTTAATTCCATTAGAATTTGTACGTTCCAAAAACTTAATGTGAATGTCATTGTGTGGTAAGTAACCTTTTCGCACAATCACTTCTGCATTCGTTTTGTATTTGAGAATCTTTTATCATGACCTAATCGTTGGGATTGTGCTGGTCCTTAAACTGCTTACTTCTTCATTCAAAACAGTATCAATTGACTGTTTGGTTTGACAATAGATTCTTCGTCTTGCATTCACAATTTGGCGATGTGTGCTCTCGCATTACACCCGGTTCAGGTTGACGGGCCAATGCTAGCTATCGAAACCAATGAATTCCATATAGATCCTGTGCGTAGAGATCATTGCACAAAAAAGAACCAATCTCTCCCTGCTGTGATCTCGGTAGAATCAAGATTGTAATCCGATTACTTTTCTTGTCACTCGACAACACATGCACGGTGTATCAAGTAGCCAACCTGAAAATTGTTTAAGTAGATCACAGCATTGTTGTGGTTCTCAAGAGTGTCGGAGTGCACAAGGATTCGGGAGATTTCTTGGAAAATTGATCTTGTGATTGGTTATATTGAAGTGAAAAGGTAGAAGATATGTATATTCTTCGATCAAACGTTTTGTAGTTTGATCGATGGTAATTTGTACTTCTCTTGTTTGGACACATTTCATCCTTCGAAAGTCGAAACCTCATTGCTGTAATGAGGCGAGAGGCGATTGTGAGATTCTTATGAATCTATTTGAAAAGTATTTTAGTTTATTTGTTGTCTAAGGATGTAAAATTATGTATTTATAATGTATTGTGGCAATAAAAAATTAGTTACCGAAAAACTGTATAGGTACATTACAGTAACGCAAATCCTCAGGATATATTTTCTGATGATATTACGAAACAAACACAAATCAAAAATGAATGAAAATAACTGAATAGATGTAAAGTGACAAATAAATAAATTTCCAAAGGCAGGAAAAATGTTCAGAAATATTTTTTCACGCTCCTAGCTTAACTACAGGACTGCCTGCGAAATAACCAAAAGCCACTCATGCTATTTTTGTACACATCAACGTGTCCCATATATTAAAAAAAAATATATGTAATAGCTTTATTGGATGCTATCGCAAATCGAGATTTGATTTAAAAAAAAAAATTGGTCTCCTTTAAAGCACTTAGCACTCAAGTAGAGTTACAAATTTAAAAAAAAAGATTTTCCTTGAGCTCCCAGTATTTATTCTGGCGTCCCCTGATTTTTTTCTAATCCCCCATTATTTCTTCGTAGACTCCTAGGATCATTTCTAGGGTCTATTAACTTTTTTCGTAAACTTCCATGATTTTTCTAAGACTCGCAGAATTTTTTTCTAGAAGCCCTGATTTTTTCTTAAGCTGCGAGTATTTTGTCCTAGACTCTTGGATTTTTTCTAAGCTCTCATAATTTTTCTTAGACTCTCAGACTTTTTTTTTCGTGAGCCCCTCATTTTTTCTAAGACTCCCATGATTTTTTCTTAGAACCCTAGGTTTTGTTTTTGTTGAGTCCTTTAATTTTTTCTATGGTCTCATGGTTTTTCCAAAAGTCTGAGAATTTTTTCGACAGTTCCTTGATTTTTTCCAAGCTTACATAGTTTCTACAAAAAAAGCCAGAATTTTTTTTAAAGTCCCTGTTTTTTCCTAAGCTTCCAGTATTTTTTTAAACTCCTACGATTTTGGTTTTAGTCATTTGATTTTTTCCCAACCTCTCATGATTTTTTCTTCAACTGTTATTTTGTTTTTTTTTGCAATCCCCCATTCTTCCATGATTTTTTCTTAGATTCCAAGATTTTTTTTCTAGAGTCTCTTAGTTTTTCTTAGCTCCCAGTATTGTTTCGTAGGCTGCTAGACTTTTTTCTAGAGTCCCCTGATTTTAACTAAGCTCTCATGGTCCTTCTTAGACTCTTAGATATTATTTGGACAGTCCCCTGATTTTTCCTAAGCCTTTGTGGTTTTTCTAAAAAAACCCCAGATTTTTTCCTATAGCCTCCTAATTGATCATAAGCTTCCAATAATTTTCATTGAGTCTTTTGATTTTTTCCTAAACTTCCATGATTTTTCATAAGTTTCCAGCATTTTTTCCTAGACTCCTAGCATTTTTTCTAAGCTCTTATGGCTTTTCTTAGACTTTCAGACTTTGTTTCGAGAGTCCCCTGACTCTTCGTAATCTTTCAGGATTTTTACCAATACCCCCAGAACTTTTCCGACTGTTCTTTGAATTTTCCTAAGGTCCTATGATTTTTTTAGAGCTCCCAGAATTTTTCCTAGACTAATCTTATTTTTTTGGAAAATTCCATGCTTATTTCTACGAGTCCCATAAATTTTTTTTTGCGCATCTGGGTTGACATGTGATTATTCCGCAGTATTTCGGGAAGAGAGGTTTAAGATTGGAAGTGATGACTGAGTAGTGAATATACTCTGGGCTATTTTCGGAATTGTTGAGCTGGGGAGAACATTTTTTTATTGCCATGTGTTTGTTGACTGTTGTTTATTCTTTAGACTCTTGTTTATTCTTTATTCTTTTGCCGGAATTGCATGAACAAGCTTCGTAGATTACTGAGTGTTCTCCGTCGCAATTAACGCACTTTACTTCAGGCTTTTCTTGTAAAGGCTTTATGGGGACAGAGATGATCAGAATTTCGCACATCTTAGCTGTGCGTGACAGTTACTAATCTCCTCGGCAAACATATGATTGTGTCTGTTCTAAAATCTTCTAAATGCCAGTTTCAGTCCTACGCAGTAGAATTTTCAAGTTTTGAGGCCCCTATTTTTGTTTTGCCGAAAAAAAACCATTGTAAGTGGTGGATGTATTGTGCTTCCAGGTCCTTTACAATATTTTGAGTGGACATTCCTTGCGAGTCATCGATAATGATATTTAGGTTCTTTTTCTCAGGTATTAGGTAAATAGGACACTGAACTTTTCTTTCAGCTAAGAATTTCGTCAAATTTCACGTTCACTTATTCATCCTCGAAATTATGTTAGCGTGCTTTTCTAACAAAGCATGTTTCTAATTATCGTATCTCCCCAAAGCTAGCGATAATCGCTTCCGCAGAAACCAACTCTTTAAGATTCAACGCCTCATGGTTCAAATACATATTGGCCCATCTTAGACCATCTCCAGCTCGAACCAACACAGGCCACTTCGAGAGTGTTGAAATGCTACTGTCCAAGCTGGTGAACAACCATGTGCATAACGTTCGCCAGCCTGTCAAATCCGTTTGGTTGGTGCATGTTGGTGCCCAAAAAAAACCCACTCAGATCGGAAAGAAGGACAACATTAACAAATTGTGGCCATCTCAAGCCAACGGGGTGTACACATATTGGCCATATCCTCTGTTGGTTTTGCTCGGGCCAATATGTATTTCCTACATCAAACTATCTAAATAAGACCAATCTCCCGTAATCACACACTTACATTCCACTCAACTCTATATTATCCCGGGACTCAACAAAAAAACTTTTCTCGCCTTCGGCCATCATCATAGTCACCGCCACCACCACCACCCACGCTCGAAATGAACAAAACAAAAACAACAAAAGCAGTATAGCGGTAAGCAGCCAATAATCAAGAAACAGTTTGAACAAAACGAAAAGGAGCAATGACATCAAGTTTCAATTCCCAAATGTATTGTGGCAATTACTTTTATATTTGCACGAGTGTTTAAGATCGCTTACCCTATTATTATCGCAATATGTGGACGTAAAATGCGCGGGCGATGTAGTGAATAGTTGCATCTAAAGCCGAAATCACATTCTCCCCGAACGTTTTGTCGAGCAACTTGAGAAATTACTTCCCAGAACATTTGACGAGCATTCAAAGTCTTCACTCAAAACTGTTTATTTAAGGGGGGAAATACATGTAAAATGGAAAAAAAATTGCTAATTTCAGATTGAATCAAAATATATATATTGTTCATTCAGAAAATGTTTAATATTAAATCCTTAAAATACATGTCTCACAGTAAATGAAAATCTTTTTTTAATAATTTTTCAACACAAAATGGCGGCGGTGCGAGCGAATGAAAAAAACACATCAAAAACTGCCTCGTACAACTTAACGCCTTTTCCGGGGAACTTGCAACATTCACAGAGAAAAAAATATGCTAATGAAATATGTAATTCATAGGTGAACCAATAACATTTATAAAAATATTTTAAATTTTTACATTAATTTTAGATTAAACATAAAAATCGATTATTTTTAAAAAAAATCACACTTTAAACATTAATAAACAAATTATTTTTCTGAAATTACAATAACATTTAGGTTCAACGAGGAGATAATACTCTTTTGTAGATGTGGTATAAATTTGAGCCGGATCGATTCAATATTTTTTGAGATATCTTGTACGGCAGTTGAAAAAGTACTACTTTGAGAAAAACGCGTTTAAAGTTTTAAAGCTCCACCGACCTGGGGAACGCCGCGCTGCCTTTAACTGACTATAACTCGAGAACTAATACGAATATCGCTTCAAAACTTTTTTTGGTTTATTCTAAGAGCATTTCAAACATTTTGATGTAATAAAAAAAATCGATTTTATTTTTAGCAGTTACATGTATCTCCCCCCTTAAGCGAGATACCCTTATTACTGATTTTCAAAAAATATTCGTATTGAACTCGTTTCATCGAAAATTCATATATATATATATATATATATATATATATATATATATATATATATATATATATATATATATATATATATATATACATATATATATATATATATATATATATATATATATATATATATATATATATATATATATATATATATATATATATATATATATATATATATACACGGCAATACCACACTGGAATAACCGGTTCTCGTCCGATCACCGAAGTTAAGCAGTGTTGGGCCGGTTAGTACCTAAATGGGGGACCACTTGGGAACACCGCGTGTCGTTGGAACGTAAAAACTTTGTGCTATCCCTTATACCAACAAACCAGTTGTCTGGGAATCACAATAAAAAAAAAATATATGTATATATATATATATATATATATATATATATATATATATATATATATATATATATATATGTATCTATATATATATATATATATATATATATATATATATATATATATATATTTATATATATATCTATATATCTATATGTATATATTTATATAAATATATATATATATATATATATATATATATATATATATATATATATATATATATATATATATATATATAATTGTATGAAAATGAGCATCAAACGAACGTATTCTTTATGGACGTGCCAAGGCGCTGAGGTACATGCGAAAAGATTAATCCCTATGGGCAATGATGCGCTTGTAAGCACCGAGGAGGCACTCGGCTGGAGTGCAAGGCAGCGCATGAGGAGACTGGAGGCAAAGGGTTGCGTGCGCTTGGCAGCGGCGTTGGGAGGACTGCCCACATGGACGAGTCACCTACCGATGAGGCTGTATGGTGGGAGTTAGGTCTGGCACTGGGCTACATCCTGACTGGTAACGGCAGCATGAATGCCTTCCTTCCACTGGCTTCCACTCTTGAATGTCTTGCTTGGGGCAGTGAAGACTGGAGACATATTCTTTTCTCCTGCCCAGCCTACGGAGGTCTCCGGGGTGAATTCGGACTGCGGAACGCATGGGATGTGCAGGACCTGAAGCCGTGGCTGTGGGAAACAAGTCTCTTTGCCAGACTAAACGAATATGCATGGAAGGTTTTCGAGCGGAGGAGAGTCGTGGTGGACAGAGTTAGGGAGCATTAGGTTAAGAGATAGATATAAGCATAGCATAACAAACAGCACTAGGTGTTGAACTCTCAGGGGGTGCGTAGGCATAGGAATATTGGTGGATGGTAAGGAAGATGATATGGTGAAGGGTAGACATGAGTTTTAAAAATCATGGTCGTGGTTATATATGTACGGTGGTGGTTTGTGCTGTTTGTTAGGTGCCATCGGTGGTTTCTTGTCTTCGTCTTAGGTATGGATCTTATCTTGTTCGGCAATTGTGCTTAAGTCCTTATGATCATCAGTATAAAGATCCAGTTACTTCGGCAGGTGGTTTTTCTGGCTGCGCAGGGGTCCGCTCTGTGACTGCAGGTCGCCACAGGGAGGGCCTCTAACCCTACCGGGGTTGTAAAATATACGCGACCGCGAGAGGTAAGGAACCCTTGGACTCATGTCCAGCCTTACCGTCGAGGTTGGCCCCCTAGTGGGAGCATCGCGGGCGTTGTGGTTGAGAGCCTAACCAGGGGGCTGCTGTATTCCATCTAGGCAGCAGTTTCCCTGGCGCTTGGTTAGCCTCTAGAGTTAAACTCTCCAGAAGCGACGAAGAGCCACGTTCCTGGCCGGGTGCTGCACCCCACACTGCAGAAGAGGTTTGGATAGGCCTCGGATTTACCAGCCTCTATTTGCTTAGTCGACGTTGGCTGTCGTACAGCTCGGTCCTTAGGTGGACTGGCAGGTTAAGCCATTTTGGCACACTCACCTGCCACAAAACCTTTGAACAAATGTTCAAACCACTGCTAAACTGAGGCTACGCGCTTCAAGTCCATGAGTGTTTAACGATTAAAATGTCTTTTCAAATTAAATTCTGGAAAACAGTTTATTATCCGCCTTGTTACTGCGAATAACCCCTTAAAACCGTTTGAATTCAGCGCTGGAAGAGATTCAGTACTAATAGAAAAAAGCTTAGTTTTTAGTGATCAAGTGAGAAATTCTAATCGTTTATTCAATCTTACTAGTATTCCTATACAGGCTTAATCTGCTTCAGCAAATTCTTCCGAATCTATAGTACCAGTGCTGTCATCTTCTCACTCACTTTTGCTAGTTTCCGATGTTGCCGAACCAATCTGTTCGAATCTACAGCCCGCTGATATTGCTGAGGCAACTGACGTGAATTTTGACAGTCTCGTGGTATTAGAAACATTTGACGATACCGGCACTTGGTCAAATTTAAATGATAAAAAACTCGGTAAAACTCGACTTGATGCACCACAGAGCTGTTACATGAACTTCGCCGATAGATGGCGGGCTAGTATGTTTGTGTTTTTGTGGTTGTCCGTTTGCTTTTGGGGCTTTTTTTGTTTGTTTTTTGTTTGTTTTTTTTAATTGTGTTATCTTCTTTTTTATTTTTTTGTATAATTTTTTCTGTTTTTCTGCAGTTTTTCACCCCTTCTACCACCTTTTCGCCCTCTGGTGGGGAATTTCCCCGGGTGTGGTGCATCAAGTCGAGTTTACCCGAAAACTCTAGCGCACCTGAACCGCTAGAAATACTAATGTTCGATGAACAATAGAAGAATCGTCCAGATTTTGACTGCATATTTAATTAGGGTCAATTAAAGGTTACCAGTCGCAAAAGTTTTCAAATTTTCGGAAACTTAATATTTGTTGTTTATTGTCACTACAATATCATTACCGTTTAAAAATTTTGCGATAAAATCGCTTGATAAAGATATTGCAAATAAATACAAAACCTTATCATGGTATTGCAGTATATCACTGAAAATTAAAAAAAGTGCATGCCGAATTTGGATGTTTGCCCCTGCATCGATTACAAAGCCCTGTGCACGCCTATGTCTGTCACATTTCAATTACGGGGGACAAAATTATGGCTATGTCGTTTTGATACCAACCACATCATCATTTCAAAATGAAAAATACACGAACAATTCAAGAAATATGATAATTGACATGATATTCAAAAAAAATAAAACAGCATTCACAATCTAACTCAAAAACAAAAGCTTATTCTTACCAATTAAAGTACAATAATTCTCTGACAATGAAAATTATATGTTTAAGTAGCATTCCAATCATATCAGATATGAAATGTTTTAGTCGATGTCAATTAGCCGTTATCGGTGAGCTATACTTATGCTTTAAGAACCTGAATGAATTATTAATTTCGTGTTACAATATTATGCCGGAATTACACTCTCGGCAAATGCTGGCGAGCCGAAAGTGTAAATGCTCACCTCGTCTATTCTCGCCTGTTTTTCACATGCCAAAACATGGCAAGCACGAGAGTGTAAATGGCTTCCTCGTCAGCTCTCGCCTGTTTTATGGGGGATGGAATTCGGGTCTCGTCCCATCTCGAGGCCGCTCAAAGTGATGCCGGTTTTACGTATCCGAGGCAAAAAGATTTGAAAAAAAGGTCTGGTGCTGGCTCCGTTGATATTTACAAATCTATTTGGTTTGTCCATGAAATCATGGGCAAGTTGCTGCATCATACCGAACAAGTTTCATGAGCATGGATGGGTAGGAGGTACAGTGTTCGAATATTTGTAAACGAATATATTTATTTATTTCAACCAAACAAGGCGTACAAAAAAAATATTTAACAATTAATATTTAACAATTTATATAAATTTGTACAATAAACAATAATGAACGAATTTTAAAAATATAACCATCTTTGGTAGGAAATTGGATAGGGCATTCACGACGTGAGCACCTTAATCAGAGCAGTTTTAAACCTAGGTCGGGAAATTGTTGGGGAATAGTGTTTTGAGAAACTATTGAATATTTTGCAACATCTATTGATTGGCTCATTGTTGGCGTAAACTGTGTGGTGTCGGCATTCATTGAGTAAACGTGTGTGCTTCGTCTGCCTTACTGATTCGTTGAAGGTGATCTTATTGGACAGGGACACAACATTGGTCAAGCCCCTAATAACAACAAAAGTAAAGCAGGAGCATATGACTATCCTCCGCGAAGATAGACTTGATAGATTTAAGAGATTTAGCATGTATCTGTATGAAGGTAGATTATCAACTTCGTAAGGATTATACAGATCTCTCAACGCAAATAGCAAGAACTGCTTCTGCACCGATTCGAGCCTATCGCTATGGATATCAAAGGTAGGGTGCCAGACAATACATGCATATTCGAGCAATGGCCGAACTAGAGCTATGTATAAAGACTTCGTGACCCATAGGTTTTTGAATTCCTTCGCACGTCTTTTTATGAATCCAAGCTGCTTACTAGCCTTGCTTAAGACTTTGTCATAGTGTAAATTAAAACGCAGCTTTTTATCCAAAGTAACACCGAGGTCGATGACATTGTCAACCTTATTGATTGCAACATTATTGAGGCGATAATCAAAATTTATATTACTGGTTTTGCGGGAAAAACTAATGACTTGACTTTTACTGACATTAATGTCGAGATTATTTTGTTTGCACCACTGCTCAAGAGAAAGCAGTTTCGATTGAAGGAAAACTGAGTCAGATTTCGATTTAATTGTGTGGTACATTTTCAGATCATCTGCATAAAAAAGGTGAGGGATGTCTGCTAAAACTTCAGAAAGATCCGATACGAAAATATTGAATAAAAGAGGCCTCAAGTGACTACCTTGTGGTACACCTGATAAAACTTCAATTTTTTTTTTGGATAGGATACCCTGAAACTTAACGTACTGCGTCCTATTTCGAAGATAAGAGTCTAACCAGTTTAATAAGAGACCCGAGATACCAAATTTCTGTAGTTTGATTCGACAGCATTGCGAAAGTCATATACAATAGAGTTATTGTAAGATAGGGAAGTGAACATATCAGATGTAGATAACAACTCAACTGTGAACGCAGAGTGGTGAAGAGTGTTGCCAAAAAAGTTTTCCGCATCAACAGTTGAGTTAGCCACCACATCGTTGTAGCTATTAGTAAATATGAGATCTAACCAATTTACATTTTGGTTAGGTGTCGGAGCTATTTGCTGCAAATCATTGCCATAAAATGTACTAACTACATTGAAATCGCTGGAGTCAAGAAGATTAAAAGGAGTGAGGTTATTATCAGTTTCATCAGCCGTAAATTTTAAATTTGGGCGGTTGAAATCACCGAGAACTATGATTTTATCCTCCTCATTAAGAGATGAAACTAGGGTAGAAGTCACTACGCATACATCATTATAAACGGCTTCGTCTGAGCCGGGTGGGATGTAGAATTTTCCGATGTAAATGAAACCATTGGACCAGGAAATGCGAATAATCTTATGATCGAAGAGATTATGTGAGCTGCTTTCGACTAGTTCGCTTGATAGCAAGTTACGAACAGCTACTAAAACACCACCACCTCGAGTTTGGCCAGTAGAAAGATAGTTTCGGTCCTTCCTGTAAATAGTCCAGTTACCATCTAATATTTCTGCGTTTGTTCATTTCATTATTGGTTCGTGAGTTCCCGTGAACAGAAGTTTTTGATGCTAAAAATATAGGTAAATTGGGAGAGGGTTACCGTTCTTGTCCGACATGGAAATTCCAAGGTTTTACTTTGACTGTGTAAATAAAGCATGAGATTTGTATACAAATTGGTTTTTATTGTAAGAAACGGACATTTTTTAGGAGATTCGATGGTTTGAATGTTTTCACTTTCAGCGCCTGCCGTAGCTACAGGGTTGTCCGCACGTTCATGAAAAGCTATGCAAGTGTGCAACTTAACAACATTAATATGTCCGTCAAGTTTCATAATGATCTAATAACTAAGTAAAAAGTTATCGCAATTCAAAAATTTTCCGAACATCCCAATCTTATTTTGGTTTGATTGGTTGATGAGGTTGATTGTCTTATTGCCCAACAACTTAAGCACCTAGCGCACACATAGGGTTAAAAATTTCAAAAACATTACCAAATTCACATTTAAAACACGTTCAGAATTCATTCCATAAACTTTATTTGTGCAAAAGTTATTTTTTGACAGAATAATAGGTATATTTAAAGTATCACCAAAATGGCCGCCGGCGCCAAAAACTTAAAGATTATTAACTTTTTGTGAAACCTGGCACTATTCTGCATATACAACAATGTATCCTGAAAATTTCAGTTCAATCGGATCGCGCGTTCCTGCGATTTTTCCACTGAAATTTTTTGATGATATGTATATATATATATATATATATATATATATATATATATATATATATATATATATATATATACATATATATATATATATATATATATATATATATATATATATATATATATACATATATATATATATATATATATATATATATATATATATATATATATATATATATACATATATATATATATATATATACATATATATAGAAATATGAATTTTCGGCCAAAGTGATTTTAATACTAATGTTCTTCTTCGAACATTAGTAAAAAGAGTCTATCGCATAAATAAACAGCTTTGAGTGAATACATGGCTTTGAATTCTCGTCAAATGTTCTGGGAAGTAATTTCCCAAGTTGCTCGACAAAACGTTCGCGGAGAGTGTAATTTCGGATTTAGAAGTCGGGAACAACAACAAAAATTCGCACTGTCATTGTGTGGTCAATAAAACACGGTCAATTTATACCAGATAAGGAGACGTTATTGCATTTCATTATGAACACAACGAACATGAACAATAATGCGGCTAACGAACGAGACAGTTGAATTGATTCAAGTGCCAGAAGAAAAAAAAATATAGAATGTTCGAAGATAATTAAACTAGATAGATAGATATTTTTTCTGTATGCAGAAATATTTTCGGAGCTATAACAGTCAAAATAATTTTCTTTTTTCAATTATGTTTGAAATACGAAAGTCAAATGTTAGTAGTATTTAAATGTGCAACTTATAGGAATAATTCAGAAAAAAATATTTTTGCATGATTTAAAATTCGATGAAAACGATGCCATAATTAAAGCACCCGCTGATTGCATACCTACAATAAATTGTTCATTTGATAAAATAAATTTAGTACGAAAACTTCAAGCACACAGTCTATCCTCAGTTCGCTTCCTACACATACGACTCGTTCATGTATTTCGGACTATTAGTAATTTATGTTATTTTTGAAATATGTCATATTAACTTATGTTGCTTTCGAAACGAATGAAATTGCCTGGAAATTAGTCTTGTAAACTACAATTAATTATTCTGCTTGTCACTAATAGAAGGGCATTCATTCATTCATTTGAATTTTGGGTAGTGTTGATTTGCTGAATTACTTGAAATCATTCGTAGGTATATTTGCATTTGTGATCAATAACGAAATTCGTTTTGTTTATGTAGTTTTTTTTTCCTTCGGTTTTTTCTGCTTCTCGCAGAAAAAGGTCCTGGCTTCCTGACTAGCAGGCAACAGCTAACGTTTACACGATTATTTATTACTTTAACATTTATTATAATCTAATAAAGATTTTAAAAACAAAAGGGAAGGTGATGCAGATTTTTCGAGGTATCTGCGAACGGAAGGGTAGTTAAGAAGTCTGGTTCGTTCTTGTCATCTAAATCAAAAAAAAGAAAAACCGATTTCAAATCGTTATATCGCAAGCAGTAAGAAAGCTACTCAGTTGTTTCAGGTGGTTTTTGTTATGTTTGATCATCAAGTCGTTAGTGTTACGATTAGCTCTAAAAAATTCAAATCTTGTACTTTCCGTTGAGTATTCGGGGCATTTAAAAATTCTATGTTCTAAGTCATCTAACTCCCCACACTTTTCACAATTTTCGTCCTGACTTATTTTCATACGTAATTTGTTTTTGTTGTTTAATGCATTTCTTGTTGTTCAATGCAACATTTTAGTACCTTTCTTCCCTAAATTTAGATCTTTGAACCACAGTCTATCTCTAAAAACTAGGTCCGTGTTTATCCATGCACACGGCTTAAAGTTTCTTATTTTATTAATAAAATCTAGTTTCCAAATATCCTGTATCGACTTCTTAATATTATAGAATACTTCATCAGTCTCATAGTCATTTAATACCAGGGGTTTTCTCAGGAATTTTTCATGGGGGGTGTGTTCAGAATTTTAGGAGGGGTGTCCCTTTGGAACAAAGGGCACAAAGGTCCTTTTGTGTAGGAAAATTGTCCGTGTTAGGGGGGGTGTATGCACTTTCCAAGGGGGGTGTTAGGGAGGTGTTAGGGGGGTGTAGGAAAATCTCTGATTTAATACTACATTATCACATAAAAACGCGCTTTTGGCTATTTCATCGATCATCATGGAACCACTATGTGCTGAGTGTCCTGGGATCCACATTAATGTGACTATTAAATTTTGTACTTGACTTACATAATTATGTATTTTGCTTACTATAATTTTACCACTAACATTTTCTTCAAGCTCTGTACATGCTTGCATTGAGTCAGTTAAAACAGTAATCAGGGCCGGTTCTTCTATATGTGCACATGGTGCTTTGAATCCAGGCGGCACCATAAGACAAACATAAAAGGCGGCATAATAAAATACATATCTAATTCAAGAATAAAATATTTTCCTCTAAAATATCTACCTTATAACCTTTATCAATATGTAAAATAAGTCGCAGATATTAAATTTTCAGTTTATTCATTTTTCGCTTACGGTAACACCTTGAGCGTACACCTGTATGGTTGTTTACTATAAAACCATCCATACACCATAAGATTAGCTGACGCAATTCTAGAATTCATCAAATTCTTGCATAGAAATTTGTGTATACTAGAAAAAAATATGCTATCAGATTCGCATCATGTATTGCATGTTAAAACACCAAAATGTCTTATGCATATACGTATACATACCGAGAGTGTGAATGAACTCGCTTTGACTTCAAAGTGGGGTGCTTATCTCTCGTCCCCAGTAAGTTCATTTGGTGCACTTTCAAATCGCGCTCCGATGCCGCCTAAGGCGCCGTACGAATGGCACCCTATGCGTCTGAAGAGATCAAAGCATAATTGCGTGTAACAGAAGGAGATGGGTATGGAGCACTTGTGCGCCTTGGCTGATCATCGTAGATGAACTCGAAGGAGAAAATAAAAAATAAAAATATTATTTTTTATTCACGGAGGAGAAAAATTGAGACTGATTCATTTAGAGACATTATATACGGTTAGAGATTAGTGTTGTCACTTTGATTTGCATTTCTTGAGTGTAATGAAAATTTCAGTTTGGAATATTAGATTTTAATGATATGACAACACATTTTTATTTTATGGGTAAATAGTAGTAAACCTATGTTTTCGTCCAAATTAAAATGTAACGGAAATTTAGCACAAAAGTGTATTGTAGGAAACTGGAAAATGTTAATAGTTTTCCCCCCATTGGCTTGTCCATGTGATTTTTTTATTCAGGAGCTCCGGGTAATAACATCGGACCCATATTTCTCTCCCTTTACATGATCACAAAGCTGTAAAAACAAAGAACCCGTAAACATGATTATAACTGCACTAAAAACAAAATCGTTGAATACATCAAAATAAGCAAATATGCAATTATAGTCGATTTGACACCAGATAGGTTCTGCCCAACCTTTGGTAATCAGGTTCGCACACTTTAAAAAGGAGTATATAATAACAAAAAGCATTTTATAGGATTTCTAGAAGCAAAATATACGACCGTAACAGGACTCACACATTTAAAATGAATTAATGAACAATGGACTATAAATTGCAAATCTATGACATAGGCTCCAATATAGAGCGCAGACAATATAGCGTGCAAAATTTAAGAAACACCTTCAATTTGGCTGTCAACGATGCAGCGAACTGTTTTTGTTTTTTTTATATACAACATATGTTTTTGACCTTGTGTATTTTTGCAGTTCTATAAACAGTTGGCGTATTCTCAAGACGAATGTTGATAGCTTAAGCTCTTATATGATACAAGATTTGAAAGTCAACTTAACGCTTTTAATCTCCTGATGCAAAATCTATTTGATCATTCGAAGCGTTAGGAGCTTTAGAGGAAAGGGAAGATTCGAATATTTAACATATTGCAGAGTGTTTAGGAAAAAACTGCTAAAATTTAAGTTTATTGTTAGCTTAATAGTAAAATAATTTAGATAAAACCAATATTGCGACCAGATTCATTTAAAGCCACTCCCTATATCTATCCACCACTAAGAATATTTCATAGCCAACTTTAAATTTTTTGGTGGAATATCGTAGCAGTTCAGGATTTGAAAGTACACTTGTCACTGCAAGAAAATCGCACTAAATTTAGAAGTATCAAGTAGGCCATGTAACCAAAGCTACTTGTATTTGATTGAAACTAAATAATGCCATCACAATGAGCTCACCAAACAATTTGTTTTCGAGCAAGATTGAGTTTGGGGATGAATATTTTTCTAATCATCCCCCACGTTCTCAAATCTGCCCAAAGCACCAATTTGGAGGACCCATAGTAGTGCTCTATATAGTATATTTGCAGACCCTGTGTTGAGGGCGGCAAATTCTTCCTATGCACCAGGCGCTAAATACATTAGGGCCGGGCCTGACAGTAATATTATTAGACTCTAAACTTACACCTAGTTTTATTGCTTCTAAAATACTGATCAGTTCGCTGTTTACCACCGACGTTGAGTCTCTTAGTCTGAATTTATATATATATATATATATATATATATATATATATATATATATATATATATATATATATATATATATATATATATATATATATATATATATATATATATATACTCCTGATTATCCGTCATTGCAGCTCCTCCTGCACGCAGGATATTCTTATATCCATCACTAAACAAAATAAGGCTGTTGTTCTGTTTTCTATCATTAATTATTTCATCTATTTTTAATTTGATACTGTTTATATTATTTTTATCAATGCTACTGAACAATCCCTCCCGTTTGCCTATAACCTTAAACCTTTCTGATTTGCAAAGTGAGTTGGTAGTTCTAATTTGGTCAAGCAAGTGTTTGAATTTCAAGTACGTAAGCCTATAATTTGAGACCGCACTGCTGCTAACAGTTTCCATGAATTTTCCAGGATTCTTCGCCCTAAGTCTTAAAAGTTCTTTAGCTGAGAGTTGGAGTGCTCTTAGATTACTAGGTAATTCATTAGCAAGAGATAGCGTTATGATGTTGGCCGTGTTTTGAGGTATTCCTAGGCACCTTTTCAAGATTTTGCATTTGAAAGAGTCTAATTTTTTGAAGAAATATTTAGGGGCCCCACAGTAGCTTGTCAATTGTGCCTCTAGTTTGGACCTATAGATAGAATGCTTTTTCCGGCATCCAAACCTCTATTTAAACCTGTTAAAATTTTGAAGGGTCTAGAGAAATTATCAATTTTTTCAATCTTATTTACTAATCCATCTATTGCCGTTAAATTGCTATTATAGAATATTCCCAGATATTTGACCTTTCTTGTCCGAGAAATAGGGTCATTGTTTATTGTAATATTTTGTGGTATGAGAATGTTTTTTCCAAAACAGATAGCATTGCATTTGCTGTAATTTATTAACAGGTTAAGGTTGTTATGTTAAGGTTGTTATATTATATTAATAAAATTATTTGTGGCGTCTTGTAGCATTTCTAGACATGTGTCAATCTTTTTGTTGTGAGTAATTATAAAGAAATCGTCCGCATATTGAAAAACTTGTGTGTTGTGGTTGTTAATACTATGTAGTTTTGCAGTATAAATATTGAACAAAATGGGACTCACTACATCTCCTTGAGGCAGACCATTACTTATTTCATAGCTGCTATCTCCCAAAACGAATGTCCTGCTATTAAGAAAGAACATCAACCAGTTTATATATGCCGAGGGTACCTCTAGCCCAGTCAGAAGATCTTTCAGTTTATTAACATTGACTCTTTCATAAGCGTTTGAAATATCTATACTGATGACCATTACTTTTTCCTTCACTGCTCTTTTGGTTTTTATGAAATGTTCGATCTGGTTGTTGCAAGTTTGTGTTGACCTTCCCTTTAAATAAGCATGAATACTCTCAGGAATGTGCTCTACAATTTTTTTGTTTACAAGCATCTTGCTTTTTATTAGGTTGTTCAGCACCTTGACACAGATGTTTATTACAGAGCTTTCTATATTGCTTGGGTCTTTACCAGGTTTCAAAATAGATGAGATCCTAATTTCTAAAAGTTTTTTCTCCGGAAGATTTCCTTTGATTACTTTGCTAAGCGCCAAAGTGAGGTTATCTAAACTTTCTTCATTGAGCCCCTTCAACATTTCATAAGTGATTTTGTCAATGCCGGGTGCCGATCTCTTTTTGTGTGTCTCTCTAGCACGTCCTTTAGTTGGTTAGTGGTGAAGTCCTCTAAATTACTATTATTTTATCTAACATTGTGATCATGCAATTATTGTCGATTGTCTTATTGCCCAACAACTCCAGGTATTTTTTACTGTTTCTATTGTCCTAGCTAGAGGGGCTTGTAGAAGAAATACTTTTATTGATCTTTTTAGAGAAGTTCAAGAACTCGGCAATAATACCTTTCTTCGCTATCTCAGTCATTTTCTTCTCCCAAGCCGACACTTTGGCATTTTTCACTTCATTCTTCCACTTTTCACATGCCTTAATCATATTCCGTAATTTTTCTGTGACTTCTTTTTGTTAAACTGTTTTTCGCTATTTACTTTTTCTGTCCATATTCTATTCAGCGACTCACTCCACCATTATACTTCTTTAAATTTCGTTTTTTCCCACTCTCTGAAGATTATTTTTCAAAATGTCTTCAAACTTTTTTTGAAATTTCATCTAATTCGTTTGGTAGGATGGTCTCCCCGATATCTTTCATAATCTTTTTACTGTTGATTTTCATTGTGCATAGACTCTTACTAAAAGATACTTCTATTATTATAATTTTGTGTCCACTGTCACTTATAATATTGCTAAAACAATTCCAATCTATTCTGTCTCCAAAGTTTGTAAGTGTTAAGTAAAGTACAGATTTCCCCTCTATCATCCTAATATTGCTTTGATATGTAAACATACCGTTATTCAAAATTCTAATATCAAAATCTTTAATTATTTTAAAAAGTTTCCTTCCTCTGGCATTTTGTACATGGTCTCCCCATTTTTTGTTTCTAGCATTCCAGTCCCCTCCTATTAAGAAATCCTCATTCCCATGTGGTTTATGTAGTTTAATGTTTATAATGGAGTGTTGGGTTTGAAAATATTGTCCACTTTTCTGCAGAAATTTATGTTTGATTATTTGGTTTTATTGTATAAATGACAGAAGTTTGAAATATTTGAAAAAAAAAGCTTCGATCGATTTTCTTGTCGCTTTTTTTCTAGTTTTCGAAAATTGGATTCGAATCGGTAGAACATTGAAGTAATTATCACTTTACTCCTGATTTTTTTCCAAGTTCGATCAACTCCAGCTCTTATGTGTAATTATGATTAATTGTCCATGGCTGGATTCGAACCAAGGACCATGAACGTTAGACATTGGTACACACACACACACTCTCAACAATAAATACAAGCAACCAATACTACAAAAACATAAAAAATAACCGATATTTAGTGAAACGATTTATTCATCAAATTATTCTGCACAGTTGTATCAAAAATATATATATACGCCAACTAACCAATTCCCACATTACATCATATAAATACTGTGCCACAGATTGAACATCAAAATCTCGAAACAAAAACTAACAATTCCATGTCTAGTCTAAAATCATATCAAATTCTTCGGAATCAATTTCGAGAAGCAAAACGCTTTCATCACTATCGCACTGTTGGTCGACAAACGTCAAATTTTCAACCGACTCGAAATCGAACATTTCGACATTAACATCCTCGGGCGCGAAAAAATGAATAACGACTCTCGCGAACGGCTCGTCGTCATTGTTATTTTCATCGACTTCGATGTCGTCGTCGTCGCTGGTGTCATTATCGAATTGATTGATTACATCCAGAATATTGTCTTCGCCGATTTCGTCACGAAGTTCCTGTATAACTTCGTCGACTGGCTCTTCAAAGCGCCGACGAGGAACTTCGTCAAATCCTTCGGCCATTTCGAATACACGTATTTTCTGAAAATTCGACGTATGAATGAATGCAAATAACTATTCGAGGTTAGAGACTTCTAAGGACACTATGAACGAACTGTCAAGAGCCCCTTTCGACTGACCTTGCGAAATGTGTCGCAACATTTTAGTACCTTTCTTCCCTAAATTTAGATCTTTGAACCACAGTCTATCTCTAAAAACTAGGTCCGTGTTTATCCATGCATACGGCTTAAAGTTTCTTATTTTATTAATAAAATCTAGTTTCCAATTATCCTGTATCGACTTCTTAATATTATCGAATACTTCATCAGTCTCATAGTCATTTAATACTACATTATCACATAAAAAGGCGCTTTTGGCTATTTCATCGATCATCATGGAACCACTATGTGCTGAGTGTCCTGGGATCCACATTAATGTGACTATTAAATTTTGTACTTGACTTACATAATTATGTATTTTGCTTACTATAATTTTACCACTAACATTTTCTTCAAGCTCTGTACATGCTTGCATTGAGTCAGTTAAAACAGTAATATTATTAGACTCTAAACTTACACCTAGTTTTATTGCTTCTAAAATACTAATCAGCTCGCTGTTTACCACTGACGTTGCGTCTCTTAGTCTGAATTTATATATAGACTTCTGATTATCCGTCATTGCAGCTCCTCATGCACCCAGGATATTCTTAGATCCATCACTAAACAAAATAAGGCTGTTGTTCTGTTTTCTATCATTAATTATTTCATCTATTTTTAATTTGATACTGTTTATATAATTTTTATCTATGCTACGGAACAATCCCTCCTGTTTGCCTATAACCTTAAACCTTTCTGGTTTGCAGAGTGAGTTGGAAGTTCTAATTTGGTCAAACAAGTGTTTGAATTTCAAGTACGTAAGCCTATAATTTGAGACCGCACTGCTGCTGACAATCTCCATGAGTTTTCCTGGATTCTTCACCCTAAGTCTTAAAAGTTCTTTAGCTGAGAGTTGGAGTGCTCTTAGATTACTAGGTAATTCATTAGCAAGAGATAGCGTTATGATGTTGGCCGTGTTTTGAGGTATTCCTAGGCACCTTTTCAAGATTTTGCATTTGAAAGAGTCTAATTTTTTGAAGAAATATTTAGGGGCCCCACAGTAGCTTGTCAATTGTGCCTCTAGTCTGGACTTATAGATAGAATGCTTTTTTCGGCATCCAAACCTCTATTTAAACCTGTTAAAATTTTGAAGGGTCTAGAGAAATTATCATTTTTTTCAATCTTATTTACTAATCCATCTATTGCCGTTAAATTGCCATTATAGAATATTCCCAGAAATTTGACCTTTCTTGTCCGAGGAGTAGGGTCATTTTTTATTGTAATATTCTGTGGTATGAGAGTGTTTTTTCGAAAACAGAAAGCATTGCATTTGACGTAATTTATTAACAGGTTAAGGTTGTTGCTTACATTAATAAAATTATTTGTGGCGTCTTGTAGTATTTCTAGACATGTGTCTATCTTTTTGTTGTGAGTAATTATAAAGAAATCCGCATATTGAAAAACTTGTGTGTTGTGGTTGTTAATGCTATGTAGTTTTGCAGTATAAATATTGAAAAAAATGGGACTCACTACATCTCCTTGAGGCAGACCATTACTTATTTCATAGCTGCTATCTCCCAAAACGAATGTCCTGTTATTAAGAAAGAACATCAACCAGTTTATATATGCCGAGGGTACCTCTAGCCCAGTCAGAAGATCTTTCAGTTTATTTACATTGACTCTTTCATAAGCGTTTGAAATATCTATACTCATGACCAGTACTTTTTCCTTCACTGCTCTTTTGGTTTTTATGAAATGTTCGATCTGGTTGTTGCAAGTTTGTGTTGACTTTCCCTTTAAATAAGCATGACTACCCTCAGGAATGTGCTCTATGATTTTTTTGTTTACAAGCAGCTTGCTTTTTATTAGGTTGTTCAGCACCTTGACAAAGATGTTTATTACAGAGCTTTCTATATTGCTTGGGTCTTTACCAGGTTTCAAAATAGGCGAGATCCCAATTTCTAAAAGTTTTTTCTCCGGAAGATTTCCTTTGATTACTTTGCTAAGCGCCAAAGTGAGGTTATCTAAACTTTCTTCATTGAGCCCCTTCCACATTTCATAAGTGATTTTGTCAATGCTGGGTGCCGATCTCTTTTTGTGTCTCTCTAGCACGTCCTTTAGTTGGTTAGAGGTGAAGTTCTCTAAATTACTATTATAATCTAACATTGTGATTATGCAATTATTGTCGCTTGTCTTATTTCCCAACTCCAGGTATTTTTTACTGTTTTTATTGTCCCAGCTAGAAGGGCTTGTAGATGACCTACTTTTATTGATCTCTTTACTGAAGTTCCAGAATTCGGCAATGTTACCTTTCTTCGCTATCTCAGTCATTTTCTTCTCCCAAGCCGACACTTTGGCATTTTTCACTTAATTTTTCCACTTTTCACATGCCTTGACCCATAGTCCGTAATTTTTCTGTGACTTCTTTTTGTTAAACTGTTTTTTCCCTATTTACTTTTTCTGTCCATATTCTATTCAGCAACTCACTCCACCAATATACTTCTTTAAATTTCGTTTTTTCCCACTCTCTGAAGATTATTTTTCAAAATGTCTTCAAACTTTTTTTGAAATTTCATCTAATTCGTTTGGTAGGATGGTCTCCCCGATATCTTTCATAATCTTTTTACTGTTGATTTTCATTGTGCATAGACTCTTACTAAAAGATACTTCTATTATTATAATTCTGTGTCCACTGTCACTTATAATATTGCTAAAACAATTCCAATCTATTCTGTCTCCAAAGTTTGTAAGTGTTAAGTAAAGTACAGATTTCCCCTCTATCATCCTAATATTGCTTTGATATGTAAACATACCGTTATTCAAAATTCTAATATCAAAATCTTTAATTATTTTAAAAAGTTTCCTTCCTCTGGCATTTTGTGCATGGTCTCCCCATTTTTTGTTTCTAGCATTCCAGTCCCCTCCTATTAAGAAATCCTCATTCCCATGTGGTTTATGTAGTTTAATGTTTATAATGGAGTGTTGGGTTTGAAAATATTGTCGACTTTTCTGCAGAAATTTATGTTTGATTATTTGGTTTTATTGTATAAATGACAGAAGTTTGAAATATTTGAAAAAAAAGCTTCGATCGATTTTCTTGTCGCTTTTTTTTCTAGTTTTCGAAAATTGGATTCGAATCGGTAGAACATTGAAGTAATTATCACTTTACTCCTGATTTTTTTCTAAGTTCGATCAACTCCAGCTCTTATGTGTAATTATGATTAATTGTCCATGGCTGGATTCGAACCAAGGACCATAAACGTTAGACATTGGTACACACACACACACTCTCAACAATAAATACAAGCAACCAATACTACAAAAACATAAAAAAAAACCGATATTTAGTGAAACGATTTATTCATCAAATTATTCTGCACAGTTGTATCAAAAATATATATATACGCCAACTAACCAATTCCCACATTACATCATATAAATACTGTGCCACAGATTGAACATCAAAATCTCGAAACAAAAACTAACAATTCCATGTCTAGTCTAAAATCATATCAAATTCTTCGGAATCAATTTCGAGAAGCAAAACGCTTTCATCACTATCGCACTGTTGGTCGACAAACGTCAAATTTTCAACCGACTCGAAATCGAACATTTCGACATTAACATCCTCGGGCGCGAAAAAATGAATAACGACTCTCGCGAACGGCTCGTCGTCATTGTTATTTTCATCGACTTCGATGTCGTCGTCGTCGCTGGTGTCATCGAATTGATTGATTACATCCAGAATATTGTCTTCGCCGATTTCGTCACGAAGTTCCTGTATAACTTCGTCGACTGGCTCTTCAAAGCGCCGACGAGGAACTTCGTCAAATCCTTCGGCCATTTCGAATACACGTATTTTCTGAAAATTCGACGTATGAATGAATGCAAATAACTATTCGAGGTTAGAGACTTCTAAGATCGTAAACTGTAAATTAGTTATAATTATAAATCTAATGTGGGATAAATACTAGAAAATAAAGACAACTAAATCAAGTCACGATAGATTTCGTATTCAGTTCGAAACATTCGCTCGCTCGGTGAACATCGTTGCTAAGTGAAAGTTTTGTAAATCGTTAAGTTTCGAAAATCCGTAGTAATCTCTGCCCAAAAAAGATCTCTTAACGTGCTGTCCTCAAGTGAGGATGAATTCTCGGGAAATAACCGTGATCTAATACAA
This sequence comes from Nemotelus pantherinus, assembly GCA_963978885.1. Lineage (NCBI taxonomy): Eukaryota > Metazoa > Arthropoda > Insecta > Diptera > Stratiomyidae > Nemotelus > Nemotelus pantherinus. Next base: position 6,289,153 of record OZ022267.1, on the reverse strand, counting down.
TCTCGCTCCGATTATTACGCTTCAGTCAAGAAGCGAAAAATGGACCCAGCTCGCGAAAACCCATTCAGCATCCTGCCTCTAGATGATGCAGGTGATATTAACGTCAATGTTGCTAGTGAACCTTCTAACAAAAAAGTGCATATCAAAATTCCCCCAATAGTGATCAAAAGTGTCTCTCGTGACTATATTCTTACAACTTTAAAAACAAACAATATAAATGATTTCGAGCTGAAACGAATGTCTATCGGCATCAAAATTTTCGCGCATTCAAAAGAAAGTGATGAAAAAACAGTTTCGCTTCTTACAAAATTAAAAAACGAGTTCTACTCATTCACTGTTTCTATTGTCCTAGCTAGAGGGGCTTGTAGAAGAAATACTTTTATTGATCTTTTTAGAGAAGTTCAAGAACTCGGCAATAATACCTTTCTTCGCTATCTCAGTCATTTTCTTCTCCCAAGCCGACACTTTGGCATTTTTCACTTCATTCTTCCACTTTTCACATGCCTTAACCATAGTCCGCAATTTTTCTGTGACTTCTTTTTGTTAAACTGTTTTTCGCTATTTACTTTTTCTGTCCATATTCTATTCAGCGACTCACTCCACCAATATACTTCTTTAAATTTCGTTTTTTCCCACTCTCTGAAGATTATTTTTCAAAATGTCTTCAAACTTTTTTTGAAATTTCATCTAATTCGTTTGGTAGGATGGTCTCCCCGATATCTTTCATAATCTTTTTACTGTTGATTTTCATTGTGCATAGACTCTTACTAAAAGATACTTCTATTATTATAATTTTGTGTCCACTGTCACTTATAATATTGCTAAAACAATTCCAATCTATTCTGTCTCCAAAGTTTGTAAGTGTTAAGTAAAGTACAGATTTCCCCTCTATCATCCTAATATTGCTTTGATATGTAAACATACCGTTATTCAAAATTCTAATATCAAAATCTTTAATTATTTTAAAAAGTTTCCTTCCTCTGGCATTTTGTACATGGTCTCCCCATTTTTTGTTTCTAGCATTCCAGTCCCCTCCTATTAAGAAATCCTCATTCCCATGTGGTTTATGTAGTTTAATGTTTATAATGGAGTGTTGGGTTTGAAAATATTGTCCACTTTTCTGCAGAAATTTATGTTTGGTTATTTGGTTTTATTGTATAAATGACAGAAGTTTGAAATATTTGAAAAAAAAAGCTTCGATCGATTTTCTTGTCGCTTTTTTTCTAGTTTTCGAAAATTGGATTCGAATCGGTAGAACATTGAAGTAATTATCACTTTACTCCTGATTTTTTTCCAAGTTCGATCAACTCCAGCTCTTATGTGTAATTATGATTAATTGTCCATGGCTGGATTCGAACCAAGGACCATAAACGTTAGACATTGGTACACACACACACACTCTCAACAATAAATACAAGCAACCAATGCTACAAAAACATAAAAAAAAACCGATATTTAGTGAAACGATTTATTCATCAAATTATTCTGCACAGTTGTATCAAAAATATATATATACGCCAACTAACCAATTCCCACATTACATCATATAAATACTGTGCCACAGATTGAACATCAAAATCTCGAAACAAAAACTAACAATTCCATGTCTAGTCTAAAATCATATCAAATTCTTCGGAATCAATTTCGAGAAGCAAAACGCTTTCATCACTATCGCACTGTTGGTCGACAAACGTCAAATTTTCAACCGACTCGAAATCGAACATTTCGACATTACCATCCTCGGGCGCGAAAAAATGAATAACGACTCTCGCGAACGGCTCGTCGTCATTGTTATTTTCATCGACTTCGATGTCGTCGTCGTCGCTGGTGTCATCGAATTGATTGATTACATCCAGAATATTGTCTTCGCCGATTTCGTCACGAAGTTCCTGTATAACTTCGTCGACTGGCTCTTCAAAGCGCCGACGAGGAACTTCGTCAAATCCTTCGGCCATTTCGAATACACGTATTTTCTGAAAATTCGACGTATGAATGAATGCAAATAACTATTCGAGGTTAGAGACTTCTAAGGACACTATGAACGAACTGTCAAGAGCCCCTTTCGACTGACCTCGCGAAATGTGTCGGAACTTGTTTTGAGCGAAAATTTCGATACCGATCTTATATGTAGATTCGATTACCAACGATTGGAACCACAATAAATGAAATTATTCACAATGATAATTCGTATGTTGATCGTAAACTGTAAATTAGTTATAATTATAAATCTAATGTGGGATAAATACTAGAAAATAAAGACAACTAAATCAAGTCACGATAGATTTCGTATTCAGTTCGAAACATTCGCTCGCTCGGTGAACATCGTTGCTAAGTGAAAGTTTTGTAAATCGTTAAGTTTCGAAAATCCGTAGTAATCTCTGCCCAAAAAAGATCTCTTAACGTGCTGTCCTCAAGTGAGGATGAATTCTCGGGAAATAACCGTGATCTAATACAATCTCGCTCCGATTATTACGCTTCAGTCAAGAAGCGAAAAATGGACCCAGCTCGCGAAAACCCATTCAGCATCCTGCCTCTAGATGATGCAGGTGATATTAACGTCAATGTTGCTAGTGAACCTTCTAACAAAAAAGTGCATATCAAAATTCCCCCAATAGTGGTCAAAAGTGTCTCTCGTGACTATATTCTTACAACTTTAAAAACAAACAAAGCTCTTCAATATAAAAACGACATTCGTAAACTCATTAACATCAACCATAACTACTTAATATGTGGTGATTTAAACGCTAGGCACTCCTCTTGGGGCTGTATAAGGGGAAACAAATGGGGTGATATCCTATACAACAGCCAGCTTCTAAATGATTTCAACATTCTTTTCCCATCTGAACCTACTTTTATTCCACGCCAACGACGTTTTAGGCCCTCTACACTTGATCTAGTTCTTACAAATGTTCAGTCCCTTTGCTCGCTTCCTATTGTTTGCAATGAACTCAGCTCCGATCACCTTCCTGTGCACTTTGTAGTTTTTGGGAAACCGGTTTGTAATGAAACTAAACTTTACGATCTGAGGAGTACTAATTGGACTCTCTATAGAAAAATTGTAACTCAGAAAATTAATCAGGTGAATATTTCCAACGTTTATACAACTTCGAGTATCGACAAATGCATTGAAAAGTTTACTGAGTGCATTTTATCCGCGTTCGAGGCTTCTACTAAATTGTTAAATATTAATAAAAGCTCCTCGGACATTTCCCCGTCGCTCAGACTTTTGATTTCTGAAAGGCGACGTATCAGACGTCTCTGGCAGAGGACACGAATCCCTTACTACCTAACAAGGTTCAGTGATATCAGCAAATTGATATGCGACGAATTCTATAGGCTAAAAAATATTAAATTCAACAGTATGCTGAGTACTTTTGGCAAAGGCTCTAAGCCCTTTTGGAAGTTGACGAAACTTTTAAAAAACAAAAAGCAATTAATTCCACCTCTAAAGCAGGAGAGCCGCTTATTTACTTCGGAATCTGAAAAGGCTAACATTCTTGCACAGCATTTTGCCACAGTTCACGAATCTACGTTAAACATAAGGCATGTTCATATTGAAACTGAGGTTTCCAATAGCTTAAATGAACTGGCTAACGAAAACAGCTCCACGTCTACACCGTTCAAACGAAAAGACTTGTTGTACTTCATCCACTCACTTAAAAATAAGAAATCGCCGGGTGCTGATCAAATAACCAACTCTCAATTGAAAAACTTACCAAGTAAAGCAATAAATTACTTATTAATAATATTTAATAAGTGCTTGGTTTTCTCTCACTTCCCAAGTAAATGGAAAATAACAAAGATTATCCCTATATTAAAACCTGGGAAAGACAATAGTGCTCCCGAAAGCTATAGACCTATTAGTCTATTGAGCGTCATGAGCAAATTACTGGAAAAATTAATAAAATCCAAAATTCAGGACTTTCTAGAAACTCACTCAATCATACCCAATGAACAATTTGGATTCCGGAGAAACCATAATGCGGTGCATCAACTTAAAAGATTTGCCAACTATGTCCAGCAAAACTTAGTTCTTAAAAAGTCTACTTTAGCTATTTCTCTAGACATTCAGAAAGCTTTTGATTGTGTTTGGCATGATGGACTTGTATATAAAATGATTAAATTAAATTTTCCAATTAACATAATCAAATTAACTCGCTCCTTCCTTCTAGATAGGACTTTTTATGTTCAACTTGGTCGCACCAAGTCTGATGCTTACCATGTTGTGGCCGGTGTTCCCCAAGGATCAGTACTTGGCCCTCTGTTGTATCTTATCTTTACTAGCGATATTCCGAAATGCCCCGTAATAAATTTAGGTCTTTTTGCCGACGATACGCTCTTGTACTCTGCAGGTGCCAACGCGCCTGAACTGATGTCTGCTACTGAAAACTACCTGCTTGCACTGTCCTTATACTTCAAAAAATGGAAAATCAGAGTTAATGCTGAGAAAACACAATGCATGTTCTTTACTAGAAAAAAATCACCCAGAAACCTCCCACAGAGAAACATTAGACTAGAAAATCAAGAGATACAATGGTGTCCTGTTTTAAATTATCTAGGTTTGATGTTCGACAAGTCCCTAACTTATAAACACCATATTCAAAACAAAATATTTAAATCCAATAATCTTATTAAGATGTTATACTCATTCAGGGCCGGTTCTTCTATATGTGCACATGGTGCTTTGAATCCAGGCGGCACCATAAGACAAACATAAAAGGCGGCATAATAAAATACATATCTAATTCAAGAATAAAATATTTTCCTCTAGAATATCTACCATATAACCTTTATCAATATGTAAAATAAGTCGCAGATATTAAATTTTCAGTTTATTCATTTTTCGCTTACGGTAACACCTTGAGCGTACACCTGTATGGTTGTTTATTATAAAACCATCCATACACCATAACATTAGCTGACGCAATTCTAGAATTCATCAAATTCTTGCATAGAAATTTGTGTACACTAGAAAAAAATATGCTACCAGATTCGCATCATGTATTGCATGTTAAAACACCAAAATGTCTTATGCATATACGTATACATACCGAGAGTGTGAATGAACCCGCTTTGACTTCGAAGTGGGGTGCTTATCTCTCGTCCCCAGCAAGTTCATTTGGTGCACTTTCATATCGCGCTCCGATGCCGCCTAAGGCGCCGTACCAATGGCACCCTATGCGTCTGAAGAGATCAAAGCATAATTGGGTGTAACAGAAGGAGATGGGTATGGAGCACTAGTGCGCCTTGGCTGATCATCGTAGATGAACTCGAAGGAGAAAATAAAAAATAAAAATATTATTTTTTATTCACGGAGGAGGAAAATTGAGACTAATTCATTTAGAGACATTGTATACGGTTAGAGATTAGTGTTGTCACTTTGATTTGTCATTTCTTGAGTGTAATGAAAATTTCAGTTTGGAATATTAGATTTTAATGATATGAAAACACATTTTTATTTTATGGGTAAATAGTAGTAAACCTATGTTTTCGTCCAAATTAAAATGTAACGGAAATTTAGCACAAAAGTGTATTATAGGAAACTGGAAAATGTTAATAGTTTTCCCCCCATTGGCTTGTTCATTTGATTTTTTATTCAGGAGCTCCAAATGATAACATCGGCCCCATATTTCTCTCCCTTTACATGATCACAAAGCTGTAAAAACAAAGAACCCGTAAACATGATTATAACTGCACTAAAAACAAAATCGTTGAATACATCAAAATAATCAAATATGCAATTATAGTCGATTTGACACCAGACAGGTTCTGCCCAACCTTTGGTAATCAGGTTCGCACACTTTAAAAAGGAGTATATAATAACAAAAAGCATTTTATAGGATTTCCAGAAGCAAAATATACGACCGTAACAGGACTCACACATTTAAAATGAATTAATGAACAATGGACTATAAATTGCAAATCTATGGCAAAGGCTCCAATATAGAGCGCAGACAATATAGCGTGCAAAACTTAAGAAACACCTTCAATTTGGCTGTCAACGATGCAGCGAACTGTTTTTGTTTTATATACAACATATGCTTTTGACCTTGTGTATTTTTGCTGTTCCATGAACAGTTGGCGCATTCTCAAGACCAATGTTGAGAGCTTAAGCCCTTATATGATACAAGATTTGAAAGTCAACTTAACGCTTTTAATCTCCTGATGCAAAATCTATTTGATCATAGGAAGCGTTAGAAGCTTTAGAGGAAAGGAAAGATTCGAACATTTAACATATTGCAGAGTGTTTAGGAAAAAATTGCTAAAATTTAAGTTTATCGTTAGCTTAATAGTAAAGTAATTTAGATAAAACCAATATTGCGACCAGATTCATTTAAAGCCACTCCCTTTATCTTTCCACCACTAAGAATATTTCATAGCCAACTTTAAATTTTTTGGTGGAATATCGTAGCAGTTCAGGATTTGAAAGTACACTTGTCACTGCAAGAAAATCGCACTAAATTTAGAAGTATCAAGTAGGCCATGTAACCAAAGCTACTTGTATTTGATTGAAACTAAATAATGCCATCACAATGAGCTCACCAAACAATTTGTTTTCGAGCAAGATTGAGTTCGGGGATAAATATTTTTCTAATCATCCCCCACGTTCTCAAATCTGCCCAAAACACCAATTTGGAGGACCCATAGTAGTGCTCCATATAGTATATTTGCAGACCCTGTGTTGAGGGCGGCAAATTCTTCCTATGCACCAGGCGCTAAATACATTAGGGCCGGGCCTGTACTCATTGATTAATAGAAAATCTTTCCTTAGCCTCGAAAACAAATTACTTATTTACAAAACTATATTCCTGCCATTCTTAACTTACGGAGCTCCAGTCTGGTCTACGGCCGCCACCTGCCACATAAAAAAGTTGCAAATACAGCAAAACAGAGTGCTCAAGATGATTTCTAATCTCCCTAGATACTACTCCACCTTTAGGTTGCATAAAAATATGAACATGCTTATGTTTGCAGATTATTGTGATATCCTAAACAATAAATTTGAAGAAAAGTGTAGATTTTCCGAAAACCCGCTGATATCGGCACTTTATTTTGGATTTTAACAGTTAAAAATCAAATTAACCTATAAGTTGATACTTTGAATTACTTAATTGGACAGTTAGTTATAACTTAGTTTTTTAAGTTCCTAGTTTTTAAGTTCCTAGTTTTTAATCTTTCTTCTTTTAGTAGGTTTTTGTAATTTTTATCCTACAGTTATTATATTAATATTGTTCATAGTTAGCTTAACTTATAGATAAAAGACAGGCTAATTTTTGAGTTGTGGAGCGTTGCTGATCACTCTATAATTAAGGGTGTACATTGTACTACTATTGTTATATATTATATTTAGTGCAGAATAAATAAATAAAAAATAAAATAAATAGATGGTCTTATTTTAAAGCAGTTCTTAACCCAATCAACGAAACTGTGGGCACTTGCCTCCATTCAGTGATGGCCCAAATAATACACAAAACATTGATGCCAGGTACTTTTTACTAATGTTCGAAGAAATTCGATTTTGACAAAATTCACAACACAATAGCTGGACCTTACCTTAAGCCACGTTTGGTAGAGGTTTGGTTAAAAAATTCGGTTGGAGCTGCCAGCTATGGTGATTTTGGTGTCTTAAATTTTGAACACTCGCTGTGGAAAATAAAGCTTTTTTGCCCTATAGCTTCCAGCACTGTCATGGAATCATAACGAAATTCAAATGGCAAATCAAACTTATTGTAGGCAATATTCAGTGAACATCTAGTTAGAAAAACAACGATAGGGTTGCCAGCTATTGTTGTTTTTGTATTTTTTTTTTTTTGCATATCTTTAGTAAGCGATTTTATCGGAAAATTTTCAAATCGTAGTGATCTTGTAGTGAAAATAAACACCAAATATTAAGATCTAGATCATTTGAAAACTTTTGCGAATGGTAACTCTAAATTTCTTTGTATCCCTATAACTTCCAAAACAGTGATCGGATCAATTCGAAATATGCAGAGCACATTGACTTCAACGTGCGGCGGATGTGACGGTGCTAGCAAAGGGCTGCCAGCACGAAGCGTTTTGTTATTTTCATACCAATAAATGCTTGCATTAAATATTCACATCGCGAACATTTGCAATGAAAATAAGTAAACAATTTTTAAATTTTCTAAAGTCTGGACATTTTTCGGATAGCAGCCCCAGGGACCTTTCTATCGCTATAACTTTCGATGAAGTCATCGAAACTAAAATAAGCGTTATTACTGCTGAGAACTGTTATATTTTTGGAGCTAGTGCCAGTTACACTTTGACTCCCTTCCTCTCAGTGAGCGTTCATGCGCTCTCCTTTTCCTCTCTGGTTTATTCTAGTCTCTTGGGCGCTCCCTCGTAGATCTACTACTTTAGAATCCTAATGTTTGTAGGTTTAAGTAGATATCGTTCTCTCTGTTCTTGGAATCTTAAGATAGCTAGGGTGCTGTTGGGAAGTCTGTCGATTGTGTCGAACAGTTTTAGTGCCTTGTCTCGTATCTATTAGTTTGTCATTGTCATGTCATTGTTTCTGATGTACTAGGGTGCCCTTGTTAATTTCCTCAGGGCCAGGTTTTGGCAAGTTTGTAACTGTCTCTTATTTGTTCTATGTGTTTCGTAGAAGATGGTGCTTCCATATGTGATGGTTGGTCTAATGATCTGCTTATAGATATGGGCTCTGCTCTTAATATTAAGCTTATTTGATACAAGTAATGGATACAGCTGTTTCAGTATTATGCTAGCAATTATTCGTTTGTTTTGTATGTGCGTATCCCACGAAAGTCTTGTGTCAAAAGTGAGTCCTAGGTATTTGGCGGCCGTTTTCCATTCTATGGGTTCGTTGTCCACTGTAAGTTGGCTTGGGTTTTGTCTTCGTCGTCTTGTCACAAAGATTGCTTGCGTTTTTTCCGCGCTGATACGAATCTTCCACTTCTGAAAGTATTCTATCAGTGTATCTATGTAATGTTGGAGATTAATGGATATAAATTCAGCCTGTCGATATATGTAGTAGATGCAGGTGTCGTCTGCAAAAAGGGAGATTTTCGTTGTGGGCATCATCGGGATGTCTGCAGTGTATAAAGTATACAACAGTAGTAACAGTGGAGAGCATTGCGGAACTTCGGCTTCCATTGGTCGTATGCTAGAGAAGTGGTCGTTTGTTGGAACGGAAAAGGTTCTGCCCTCAGGGAATGGTCCAATCAATTGTATAAGGGGTTTTGGGATATTAAAATCGTGCATTTTAACGATAAGACCCGCGTGCCAGACTTTATCGAATGCCTTGGCAACGTCAAACATGTCAAGACCTGTTGGTTTCTTTTGATTGAATCCAGTTATAATGGCTAGCTGTAGCTTGGTGGAGTGGTGGGCTTTGAACTCGAACTACTCTTCTGGGACGATGGATTTGCCGGTGACTACTTTTTCGAGTCGCGAAAGTATTAGCCGTTCTACTAGCTTCTCGATCGAGGATAAGAGGCTAATTGGTCTCCAGTTTTGCGGAAAGGTGAGCTCTTTGTGTGGTTTTGGGACCACCATAATTGTTGCTTTTTTCCAAGGGTTCGGAAAATAATTTGTTCGGAAGATCGCATTGGCAATGTCCGTTATTTCTTGGATTATGTTGTCTGGTAGTTGCCTGAGGCAGGTATTTGTTACTGTGTCTAGTCCTGGTGATTTAAGTTTATTAAGCCGAGCTGCCAATTGCTTAATCTCTTCTATGTCCGTGGGGCGGATCACTTCTTCTCTTCGTGTAGCTGTCACTAGAATGCTGGTGGCTCTTTCTTCAATCTCTTCTTCGTGATCGTATTCCTCTGGATTTGTTGCGTTCTCTTTGAATTGCAGTTCTAATGTGTCTGCAAAAGCCTCTGCCTTTCCCTCGTTGTCGTTTTTGAGGCCATTAGGGTGGTGAACTCTTCCTTCTTTTGGGGTATTTTTGTTGATAGGTTTTCAATAGCGTTATCAATGTCTCTGGCTGTTTCGAGAGATGGCTGCGGGATCTCGGTCGCCATCGCGCTTTAAAAAGCCTGTCAGTTGGTTTTTGATTTGAATTTTAGGGATTGTCAATCTAGACGTCTTCTTTTAGAAAGCGTACAGGCTTATGGTCGGATGAGAGTTCATCTAGTACTGTGGTCCGCACATTGTGCTGGAAGTCCAAGGAAAGACCTATATCCAGTGCATGGTTGTTGGTTATCCCGAAGTGGGTAGGCTCATTTGGAATATGTGGGCTAACCTGTTTGTCTATGACAAACTTTTTAGCACTGTTCCTGCTCTGTTACTGCTCCTGTCTCCCCAGAGTCGGTGGTAAGCACTTAGATCTCCAGCTATAAAGACTGGTCCTTCCTGATCAGGCAGTTTAAAGAGATCTGGGCTAAAAGTGAGTGAGCCCGGGGGTTTGTGAACAGAAATCGACACGAACTCAAAAGACTGAGTGTGAAATTTGATTGCTGTTGCCTCTAGTTGGTCGAGGTAGGGGATGGTGATATGATGGTGGCTGATATTTCTTTTTACGAGGATGGCGGTGCCACCTCCTCTGCCAGTGAGTCTATCATTTCTATAGAAGTGATGGTTAGGAAAACGGAGATGATTTCCAGTTTTCAGGAATGTTTCTTGAATGAGAACTATGTCGACTTTGCAGTCAAAGAGGAGTTGTATCAGTTCCCCCGTTTTGTTTCTTACGGTATTCACATTCCACGTGCGCATTGAAACATGGTTGGGGACACTCATTGTGGATGTTTTTCAGAGGGATTTTTGGAAGGTGGAAATGCAGAAAACATTCCTTGTGCCATTTTCGCCATCATGTTTTTCATCATGAACTGGAATTGTTTCTGCATGTTGGAAAAGATATGGTTCATGTATTCTGCATTTGGGATCCGGGTATTATGTTGTAGGGGCGGAGTTGATTTTTGGTTTCTGGGGGCTTTGGTTGGCTTAGCCTCAGCAATGGTGGCAGGTGTTCGCTCCTTTGCTAACTGTGCAATTGATTTTTTAATTTTTTTTTTTTTGGATGTTTTGGACATCCTCCATAACTAGCGGGGTGTTCCCCGCTGCAGTTAACGCACTTGGCCTTTTCGTCTTTCTGTTTAGTGCATTCTTAGTGAAAGGTGAAGTCCATCGCACTTGATGCATCTGGCTTGTGTATGGCAGTTGTTTGCTGCATGAACAAATTGTTGGCAATTGTGACATTGCGAGTGTCCACCACGTGGTTTTTGGGCTTCTACTTTGCATATCAGACGACATACTGCCTTTACATTGTTTATGTCCGTTTCTTGCCTAGGAAGAAGGACTTTGATAAGTCTTGAAGGACCGTTTCTTAGTTTGAGGGAAAAAACCTCAATTGGGTGGAAGCCTTGCTCTTCAAGGTCTTCTTTTATTTCGGCTGGGGTGAGCCCGTGCAGACCCCTAATGATAATGTTTAGATTTTTTTTCTTCGGGCAGAAGATAGGTGTGAAATTCGCTTTTCTCTGCCGTCCTGCAATGTGGTTAGTTTCCTGTGGTTCTGCGGAGTTTTTAGGATAACCGTGGAGTCCCAGGTGTACTCTTTTTGCTGTCTCATATTCGATTTTCAGCTGTTTTATTGTTTTGTTTAACTGAGTCCATTTTTCCGGTTGCCGAATTATTATTGGCACTGTTGATTTCGTCGCGGCTGTGTCCTTTTTTGCCTGGGCTTGAGCATCTGGTTTGCTCACTTGTTTGCTGCTTCGAAAGGAGGTTGGCTTTGCCAAGACAACAGGTGTTGGCTTTTTGGTTTTGGCAGGACGAGGAACTCTCTCTCTCTCAAAATGTTTTCCCGCAGAAGTATCTGCCTCCATTGGTGAACTTTCACTCTCTTTGGGTTTTATTGCGGTGCTGGTAGGTTCCTCTTTTCGTTTTTGTTTTGATGGTACTGTCCCTTAATACCAAGGGTGTTTTAGTCTGAAATAGGAAAAGTAGCTAGTGCTGGAATACACACTCAAAATTTGCACAAATCCTCTGCTGTTCTTCGAACGTTAGTGTTTCTAGCGTTTCTGATGCGCTAGAGCTTTTTCTTTTTGAAAACGTATTGAGTTCTCAAAATATTTTAAATGTAATTTGAAATATTAACAAAGATGAAATATGAAAGTTGTTGATTTCTACGGCAGAAATAATCAGTGAGCCATGATTGAGCTGTAAACTAACCAAATATAGAAAAATAGTCTAAGCAAAGTTACGGAGTTTTCGATGAATAAAAATACATCTGAACAATCGAGTGGGGGAAAAGAAACGTTAACTTGACAAAACCAACACAGATATATTTGCAGTGTGAGGGTCTATGGCGGGATTTCGAATATAACAAAAATTAAAGACTGATGATATTTTTTTTTTTTTGGTTTCCATAGTCTTATGTCTTCCAAATCAAAATCTATTCAATTAGTACATCTAACTGTCCAAAGTAAATGAATTGAAAATTATTAACTTACGATCGCTCCTAAGTGCAATGTACTACACTCAACTGAACATTGCCGGTGGCGCTTATTCTAAACGATCAAAACATTATTTGCAAATCGAATAGTGTAGATCATAAGTGTTGGTTTTTTTACATTGCGTATGCCGTTGGTTGATAGCCGCAAACCGACAGGTCAATTAAGATATCAGCGATAGGTATTCGCGTTCGGATTGATGGTAGAACAGAACAAATAGGTTTTTTTTTATATGCAGCTCTGACCGCAAAAGATGGCATTTTAAAAACTCTGGACAAACTGGAAAATACAAACTCTTCAACACCATTTAAATCAATTCTCCATAATGTTTACCAATCACTTTAGAACGATTTGTTCGTATTGATTGTTTCGACATCTCTTTGTTCACATTCATCGTAGGTATAAAGTAGCTCGTAGAAACGAGTGATGTGTGACGTGAATGAAATACAGCTACTGCAGCTGTCAACAAATAAACTGTGTGCTATTAAATAGAATCGAGAAAATGAATTGTATTATCCATCCTTTCGAAAATATCTTAAACTTTTCTCTATGATTCAGAGATGTGTGTTTCTGGGCTCTAAATTGATATTCATATTTAATGTAACAGCAAAGCTTGCGCACATTTCGGAGCTAATGAAACTTTTTTTTTTTTGATTTTAGAACTTGAAAAAAAAATGAATAAAATTGAAAATAAACAAAACTATTTTATGATGTGTAAAACTCTCGCGTTCGAACCAGCAAACATTGAATAGATATCGAGAACTATTTAAAAAATCTGGACGACACAGTTAATCAACCTAAAACGATCATAGCCGCAACTGATCATCTGTTGTAAAAAGACAACAGAGACACGCAGGTAACATATGGTAATGTTCATTCACCTAACAATGCAACTGGGTCAGAATCGAATATTGCACCATATGCAGAAAATGCTGTTAGCAGCCAATTTCTCTCTCACAATATGAATTGCATTTCAACTGAGTCAGCCTAATTTGCTGACACACTGAAAGAAAAACTCGCGGTTGGTTTAACTATTTTTAATAGTATAGCAACGATTCATTCAAAATCGTTAAACGAACTACCGAAAATTATTATTTTTAAATATGTTAATATAGTTAATTTAACGATATAAAAGTAGTTGGCTCATAATACAACAAATATAGAAAAGTTCAAGAAATCAACAACTCCTATTTGTTGCATAACCACGAAAAATAGTTAATCTATAGCAAAATATTCATCAATTCACGCAACACTACAAAATTTCGAATTAACAATTTTTATAGTACTTGAACTACTTTGGAATAGTTGAATTCAACAAACGTAATTCAGTAAGCAGGACCTTTGGAATTATTCTACGAAACGTAAAATGGTTTCGACATTTGGGCATTTTTTCATGAATTCACTTTGCTTTTGAGTCGCGGCGGCACTGAGCTTTATTCTTGTCGTGTACAGTGTTGCGAACTTTTTTCCAGCAAGATTTTAGGAAAAACATAGCTAAAAATAGCTAAAAAGTTTCCAATGTAGCTAAAAAGTGTAGCTAATTCCAACAATAAAAAAACTCAAGTTCCGGGAAAACAGTTTTATTAAGCTAATGTGTATAATTCATATGGAAAATATTTTTTTATTTTTTTATTTATTTATTTATTTGCCAAACAAGGCATGATACAATATATATTACAATGCAATATGCATAAAATAGAACAAACAAGTATTTCAAGTTAATGTTTATTTGCATTTAGGCGAATAAGGATGGGAAATAAGTAGGTTAAGAAGTTAATAGGGCCTTTGTCAAGTTATTTTTGAAAGTGGCTTTGGTGATACCTGAAGAGTAGTGATGACTTACAGTGTTGAATGTTCTACAGCACCTATTGATGGGTTCATTATACCCATAAACTGTAAGGTGCTGGTATTCCTTGAGGAGGGTTGTATGCCTAGTCCGTCTTATTTGCTTGTTGAAAGTAATTCGGTTAGAGAGAGCTGCTATTCTAACTGTTCCGTTAATGACATCAAAGGCTAGACATGCGCTAATTATGGTTCTTCTTGATGAAAGAGTCATTAGGTTTAAAAGACCAAGTCTGTATTCATAAGAGGGAAGATTACTAAAGTCGTTTGGATTATAGAGGTGCCTCAAGGCGAAAAGCAAAAATTGTTTCTGAACTGATTCGAGCCTGTCGCTGTGTAGTTGAAAAGCCGTATTCCAGTAGAGGCCGCACTAGTGATGTATATAGAGACTTAGTAACCCAAATGTTTTTGAACTCTTTAGCGCGCCTCTTAATGAAACCTAATTGTTTGCTCGCTTTCGACAAGACTTTGTCGATCTGCAAATTAAAGCGCAATTTGGTATCTAGGGTTACACCTAGGTCTAAGATATGTTCAACCCTAATAAGTTCGTTGCTATTAAGATAGTATGAATTGGCTATTACTCTGTTTTTCCTGGAGAAACTTATCACTCGACACTTGTCGACGTTGAGATTTAGTTTATTCAGGAGGCACCACTGTTCGAGAAATACAAGTTTTGATTGAAGAAAATCAATGTCGGACTGCGTTTTGATAGTGTGGTACAATTTCAAGTCATCAGCGTAGAAGAGGTGTGGGGTATCAAATAAAATCCTAGATAGATCCGAAATGAAAATATTAAAGAGAAGAGGGCCCAAATGACTGCCTTGCGGCACCCCCGACAGAGCAAGAACTGTTTTTGAAAATTTTCCTTGGAATTTGACAATCTGGGTTCTGTCACAAAGATAAGATTTAAGCCAGTTGAGTAGGCAGCCAGATATACCGAAATTAAGTAATTTCTGTGTCAAAATTTGATGGTCGACTCTGTCGAAGGCCTTACTGAAATCAGTATAAATCGCATCAACCTGGTTTCCCTTTTCCATCTCACAAAGGACGTCCGAAACCAGGATCATGAGATTCGTGGTAGTTGACCTGCCTTTTCTAAACCCATGTTGCTGTTCGTTGAGAAGGGGACTTATTATGAAAGCCAGTTGATCGCAGACGAGCTTCTCGAAGAGTTTGGGGATCACTGAGAGAATAGCGATGCCTCGATAGTTGTCAATAGATCTTTTATCGCCACTTTTGAAAATAGGCGTAATATGGGAAGATTTCCACAAGGATGGAAATACGCCTAATGACAGCGACTTGTTAAAAATTATATACAGAGGGGTTATCAATTGATTGATACACTGTATCACAAAGCAGGGAGGTATTAGGTCAGGGCCAGGTCCTTTATTAATGTTTAGCTCTTGGATAGCGTTGGCAATTGCCTCTTTTGTTAGAATGATTCCCTCAATGAGTGGTGTGGATAAAGTTTGGGTAGGGCAGACAGTTGAATTTATTGAAGGGATCGAAGAAGAACAGAACGAATCTTGAAAGTGATCTGCAAATAAATTGGAAATTTCCTGTGGAAGCGAAGATATAGTGTTCCCTCTGAACATAGAAGCGGGATAGCCAGTCGTTTTTCGTTTCATATTAACGAAATCAAAAAACTTTCTCGGGTCATTTACAATTTTGTTACCCATTATAGTCACGTAAAGCTCATATGCTTCCCGAGATTTAATTGAGAATTCTTTGGATAAAAGATCGTAGCTTTCCTTTAGCCCTACGCTGGTATTGCGATCATTTTTAATTGCTTTATAAAGTTTGTTTCGTCGGTTCCTTAATTGTCTCAAATTATTGTCAAGCCATGGCTCAGAACGTTTATTGCAATAGAAGAATCAATATTATTATAATATTAATCAATATTATATTGCAATAGAATTACAATAGAAGAATCCTTTAAAATGGGTTAAAGAAATAGGAGATATAAAAGGTTTTGCAATTGTTATACTCCTTGTAAATAATTTTTGCTAAATAACATTCTTCTGATGTTTGGACTATACTGAAGTGGGTTTTTAGCCCTAACTATGCTAATGATCTTTGATACTGATCCTTTTATTGTCGACCACCTCGTTTGTGCACTCCGTATCATGTTCAAAGGAGTTTAGAGAACGAATTATAAATTTCTGCAAGTAAAAACTCTAACGTTTGGGGAAGAAATGATCCTGTAGCTGCACAAACTGAAAGCTGAACGGAATGACAAGCACATCTTATTAATATTAGAAAAGGATTTTGGCGACTTTATTTTTGAAATACACCGTTATTGACTCCGACCATAACACTTGCTATATTTGTAATATTTAGGTTGTAGTTTTCTAAGCGCGTGTTTATGGCAGTGGTAATACTTTCAGCAGTTCCACTTTCTAACTCAATCAAAACCAAGTAAATTGTAATAAATTTTTACTGAATATTTTTATATATTTTTTTTTTTGCTGAATATTTTTATATATTAATTTGTAATTAACTGGTGTGGTGTTTGTATCTCAGCTGTTCGAAATTGATTATTTCTGCGTGTTTTTTTGGCTATTGATTTGTATTATTCGGTCTTTGTTTGGTTAAAAATATCGATACGGCTTGCACACCGAGCAGCTTTTCTGTTCTAAGAATGCCTTCCAACCAGATCGACCACCCAGACGATTGCATGAAATGCAAAGTTAGGGTGGTGGATGGCGATAAAGCAGTACAGTGCGAGGGAGTTTGTGATAGATGGTATCACATTAGATGTGCAAAGGTCCCTGACCAGCAATATGAATTCCTGCATAAAACCAAATCCAAGAGGAATATTTTCTGGTTTTGCGACTCATGTAAAGCGAAATTCGCAAAATTCAAGAAATATGAGTCTCCACTTGTAGAACTAATGGATATGACTTCTCAAATCAGGGATAAAGTTGATAATTTTTCAAAGGTCCAGCCAATTACTAAGGATCTCACTACGGATATCCTTAAAAAATTTGAATTAGAGTTTTCAAAGTTGACCAGCAATCTTCCACAGAATAGGCCATCTTATTCGAGTGTTGTTCAGTCCAACCCCCGTGAGCAGAATAAAATAGATTATAATGTGGGTATAGTAGTAAGGCCCAAAGCTGCTCAGGATAGCTCGCTTACCATAAGTGAGATAAAGCAAGCAATAAGTCCTGCGCAAATAAAAACACCCATTGTTTTCAATAAGCCACTAAAAACCGGGAGTGTTTTGATAAAAACCAATAATGAGGCCAACAATAAAACTCTTATAGATAGCTTAAATAAGAAACTTGGTCAAAAATATACGGCTGAAAACACGAAACAGCGACTTCCAACTTTAGTTTTGTTTGGCTTAGAAAAGCAATACTCGGAGGAAGAGCTGAATTATCAGATTTCATCTTTGAATTATGACATGGGTTCAGATCCAAAAATTCGTGTCAAATTCTATAAAAAAGGCTACAAAAACGGCAAGTATGTTGCGTGCATTGAGGCCCCCGGGGGATACGTATCACAAATTAGTTAACAGGTATGTTAACGTCGACTTTGGCAGTTACTTTTGTAAGGAAGACCTCAACGTCAGAAGGTGTTTCAAATGCCAGAAATACGGTCACCCATCAAAATATTGTACTAGGACAAATGATGTTTGTGCTAAATGCGCTGGTGATCATAAAACCCAGGATTGTACCTCCGAAATACTTAAATGTGTGAATTGTGTCGCTAAGAATCAGAATAACGCTAATCATAGGGCGGATAGTAAAAATTGTCCAGAATATTTAAAAGCTGTACAATTTTTGATTAGAAAAACTAACTACTCCTCATAATTCATATGACATTGCAATCTCTAAAAATATTCTATGCAAATGTTAGAAGTATTAGAAATAAATTTCACGAATTGGAAGTAACAGCTACAGTATTGAATGATTCTGATATCATTATTTTAGGCGAAACCTGGCTTTATGAAAACGAAGCAGTTTTTTATAACATCTCAGGGTACTCTGCAGTGTTCAATTGTCGAGATTCAGTTGGAGGTGGAACAGTGATTTACATAAGGAACAGTATCAATTTCAAAACCCTAGTGAACGAAAAGCAATATAATATGATCGTTGTCGAACTAATAGTTTGTAACACTCCTCTAAGACTTGGCACTCATTACAGAGCTCCTTCTCAAGATAGCTTAGATTACCTCGACTATATTGATGAAATTTACCATAAATATAAAAATATTATCATGATTGGTGATAATAATATTGATGTACTTAAATGTAATGATAATCTAACCAGAAACTACCTGGAGACGCTAAAAATGAACAATGCGACTTTACATAATGAGAAGCAACCAACTAGAGTTACAAATGAGTCTGCGACGCTTATTGATCATATTGTCAGTTCGGTTAACCTTAGTAGGTATGAGTTTGGTGTTGCTTTTTATGACATGCCTGATTTGGACCACAGGGTTCAAAACATCACTATTACGGGTGTTCTCATTCCTAAATCTCCAATGAAAGTTTTTCAAATAACTGTGCTAAATAAAATTAAATTTGCGAATTTAGTCCGTGACAAGCTAAATATTTTGATGCTGGAATCGCGGGAAATTGAACTTGAAGAACTCATCGAAATAGTTTGTACTGCAAAAACTTTTTCAACCACTCTTAAAAAGATTCGCTCAAGAAGTAATGATTGGATAAATAGTGATGTCCTCAATATATTGAAGCAAAAAAGAATTGCTTACAACACCTATCGCAAGAGTCCAAATAATGAAAATTTGCTAAAGTACAGGCGGTTGAAAAACAAGGCTAGCAATGTAATAAATAAAGCCAAAGAAATTGCGTTAAATAAACGAGTTGAGAGAGCCCATGGAAATAACAAAAAATTATGGGATATCCTTGGGAGTGAATTGAACCCGGGGGCCAATCAAAATCAAAATAAGGCTAACGTGTCCCTCCTCACAGCAACGCAGCTTAATGACTTCTTTTCGCTAATAGGCAGCAGTATAAATGGTGAATTTCGCGCAAACTCTGCGGAAAGAATTAGCAACAGAATCAATCACCAGACCCTCTTCTTAAGACCAACTACTATTGAAGAAATAAAGGAGATTATATCAAACCTTAAAAATGTAGCTCCTGGAATAGACTTGATTAGGGCAGATGATTTAAAATGCATCAAGGATCTTCTTGCTCCACTTCTTACTTCTATTGTTAACAAGCACTTGGATGAAGGTACCTTTCCTAATATTCTGAAAAACTCTCTTATCACCCCAATCTTTAAGAGCGGCGATATCGATGATCCAAACAACTATAGGCCAATTTCATTAGCAAGCGCCTTCAGCAAGATTTTTGAGAGAGTTATCAATTCTAGGCTAGTTCACTTTATTAACAACACTATAGGCTTCGATCAAAATCAATATGGTTTCCTCAATGGCAGCAATACAAGTGCAGCCCTCATAGATGCGCAACATTATATTAACAGCCAACTAGACAAGGGTTTATATGTTTCAGCCATATTTGTTGACCTTAAAAAGGCATTCGACACAGTTGATCATACCATTTTAGGCCATATTTTAAACGAACTAGGTGTTCGAGGAAAGGGAAATGAACTAATAAAAAATTACTTATCCAACAGGACGATAAGTACTCAGTTCAAAGGTGAAACTAGTGATAGGAGAGTGATAAATATAGGCATTCCTCAAGGATCCATTTTGGAACCAACTCTTTATTTGCTTTATGTCCAGAGTCTGAATAATCTTAATTTAGTTTCTAAATATGTTATTTATGCAGATGACACCCTTATATTAAACTCGAATAGAGATCCTATCAAACTAGAGCGGATGATCAATGATGACTTAGGTAGTTATTTTAATTGGCTTGTTACTAATAAATTAAAAATAAATGTTAATAAAACGCATTACTTGATTTTCAAACAGAAAAATAAGGAAGACATATCTTTAAGCATCTTGATTAACAACCAACCCATTGTGAGACTAGAAAAAACTAAATATTTAGGAGTAATAATTGATGACAAATTGTCATGGTCGGATCAAATTAGAAAAATCAGAGCCAAGATTTGTCCCATTGTAGGTTTCTTAAGAAGACGATGCTACTTGAACATTGTTTTAAAAAACATGATTTATCATGCTTTTGTAATTCCATCTATTAGTTATGCTATGCTTAACTGGAGCCAATCTTCTTCAACAAACCTGGCCATCCTGAGCAGAACTCTGAATAAGGCAATTAAGGCAGCTCACAATCTGAGTCCACGGACACCGACTAATCAGTTACATTTCATAACTGGGAAGATGACTTTTTTTCAACTATTAGCATTTCAAAAGCTAATAACAATATGGAAAATTGTCCACGGAAAGAATAAATCTTCTATTTCTCTGACAACGACCAGAGAAATACATAACTATGAAACAAGATCCGCGAATTCTTATAGGTTGCCTTTAGTCAGAACCAATAGAGCCCTTAATGACCCGATTCTTTCAGCTATATTGTTGTATAATGATATGCCTGATAATTTAAAAAACAACCTATCGTATTTCGTTACTAAAAGGAAGCTGAAGCAGTATGTTCTAAACCTATTTTAAAAGCTAATGTAAATATTTTTCTTTAAATTCTTTTTTTTATCTTTTTATTTTTTATTTTTATTATCTAACTTTAAATCTTATCATATTTGTATATTCATTCTTACTAATTTACATGCTAGTATTTCTATTTTTTGTTTTGTTTTTGAAAAATTTAAATAGCAGAAAATTTCAATTAAAACAGTTTTATAAAGAATAGTTTGGTTTGTTAATTCTTGTCCTCTCTCATACCAGTGTTTGACACTGCCTGAGGGGAAAGTTTTGTGACAAATGAAGGTATTCAATTGCATGCAATATAAAATACTTTGCTATGGGTGTTGGTGAATTCAACTGAGAAACTAATGATCATACCACAACTAATTAGCCATTTATGTCACTCCCAATGTACCCTTATTTTGTTAAAGAAATAAAAAATTGTGATGAGAGTGTGGTTTCGGACCTTCCCACAGATCCTTCATTCTCTACTCGGTCAATTTATTACTAAATTAGCGGCATTTCAAACTAACCCCACTTTGTCTATAGTTGATAGGAATGGCATTTTTACAGTTGGTGGTGGATAAAAAGTGCATGCAAAGTTATATATTTTTTTCTCAACAGAGCCCTCTTTCAACATTCATGCATGAGTATGTTGAAATGGTGAAATTTTCTTCATCTCAGTAAATGCTAGTTTGCTGAGCTGAAGAAGTGTGTCACGTAATCGGATATATATGTGTATTTATACATTTACATATATATGTTTGATTGTCGGCGACGAATTCGAATAAAAAAAAAAAAAAAAAAAAAAAAAAAAAAATATCACTAAAATGTCCGTAGACTCGTCAATTAAAATACTTATCAATATCTGCCTTTAAATCCGATTTGAAGTATGGAAACATAACGTTTTTCACTCTGGCGCTGCTTTTGATCGATGAATCTTTAATGATGTGCCGTGGGAACATTCCCGAGTCGGAAACTTCCTGTTCGGGACATACTATTCCCGAAATTTTCCAATGTACGGGGAGCACTGCCGCGGCTAAATGTAATGGTCTCAAGGCCGTTGATTTTCTTTCTAAAAATTTTAGTTTCAGATCTTCTGGAGACTATTCGCCGAAAATGTCGCTATTCGAAGGATTTTCAAAGATATCTTCCAGTTCTTTAAATACTTTGTGTACAGAAATGACGTCACAAAAAGCTTTAAAAGCAAAAAGTAAACGAAACAAACATTTATGAAATTTGATAAGATAAGATAAGATAACTTTATTTTGCCGAAAAACACATCATTTACAAACAATATTGTTACTTAATTATTCTTATAAGAGATCGGATATATGTTTTATCCATGCAACTTAAATATAAAATTGTGAACAATAGAATGGAGTAATTATTATTAGAAACTATACTTTTTCATAGGGAAAAGGCAAAGAAAATCCTATTTCTGATTGGCTTAAGCTAATAATTAAAACTAATATTTAAAAACTAAGCAACTAAACTATCTTACATAATTAGACTCGAGTGCCAAATAGGTTTATTACATACAATTGTTAGATATACTCAAGATGACATTGATGTCGCAACAACTAATGATTTGACTAAAATGTTATCACAATTTGAACAAGATTTAACATAATTTTTAGTTCTTCGATGAATGGCATCCTTGACTGTACGTACATGATGTTGCTTCTGAAGTCGATTCGTAGAGAAATGGTAGAGCAAGTTCAGCATCATTTTCAAAACTTTATTTTGCTTTATCTGCAGCTTCAATATATGAGTACGTGCACAACTTCCCCATACTACGCACCCGTAAAGAATGGTCGGTTGAAAAATAGTTTTGAATATTAGAAGTTTGTTTTTTATGGAGAGCGGTGAATGACGGTTTATTATGGGATAGTATAATTTGATAAGATTGTCGCATTTACGAACAGTAGCTGCAGCGTTATCTTTAAATGTCAGTGTTCTGTCGAGAACTATACCCAGATATTTAATGTTCTCAGTATTCCAGCATATGCTTTGCCCATCGAGGTTTAAATTTGTAGCAGGAAGGAAACAAGATTTGCGTCTTCTAGTGAAAAAAAATGCCTGGGTTTTTGCGAATTTTATCTGGATTTTCCATTTATTGAAATATTCGTTGAGAGACGAAAGACCACGTTCAAGAAGACTTGAAATTTCACTGGGGTCGACAGAGGTAGCCGCGAAGGCTGTAACGTCAGCAAACAAAAAAAGTTTACAGCTCTCAGGTGAAGGAAACAGTCGCTAGTGAAAATATTGTACAAGATTGGGCTGAGTACTGAACCTTGGGGGACACCTGCTGTAATTAGAAATCGGGCAGATTTTGCATCGCCAATCGAAACGTAAAAATAGCGGTCATTTAGGAAGTTACTTATGATACTGCATAAATAGCTAGGGAATTGAAGATGTATCATTTTGAAAACTAATGCTCTATGCCACACGGTGTCAAATGCCTTTTCAATGTCGACTGTGATCAATCCAGTAGACTTTTTCTGCGAGAAGTCAGTTAATATAGTATTTTTGATGCGGTCCACTTGATGGGCAGTTGAATGTTGTTTTCTGAACCCGAATTGTTCGGCGGGATAGATTTTATCAGCCAAGATATGTTGCTCAAGACGTTGCTTAATTATACATTCAAAAGTTTTGCTAACACAGCTCAGCAGGCTAATAGGCCGATAACTGCTAGCTTCATGCTTTAGTTTGCCTGGTTTTGCTATGCAGATTGCTATAGCTACCTTCCAATTGCTTGGGAAATAGCTAAATTCATGACAAGTATTAAATATTTGCGAAAGGTAAATATATCCCTTATTGTGTATGTGTAGGTGCTTCATGAATATCTTTTTGACGTCATCAGCACCAGGAGATTTACGATTTTTCAGGAGCATTACTACTTTTTTTTATTGCGCCAGGACTGATAAGAGGAGTAGTGGAATCCCTAATAGGAATATTTAAGTTATTACAAAGGCTTTCTGTGTATGGATCACTTAGATTTTCGGTAATAGAGTGCTGTTTTTGGAAATGTTTAGCGAAAGCTTCGGCCTTTTCTTCGTCGATGAACAGTTCATTCCTGTCCATTTTGATAACAGCTATTTTACTGTTTCTATTTTTTCAGGCATTTTGTTAGTTTCCAGAAAGATTTGCCGCTATAATCGAGTTCAGCTAATTTATTGGACCACCTTATGTTGAGAAATTTTCTCAATTCAAACTTGATCTTTTTTTATTAAGATCGTAGTACTGCTTTTTGAAGTAATCGAATCTCGTGCGTTGCCATTTCCTTCGAAATTTGTTTCGCTCAAATATTAGTGCTTGAACGAAAGGTGGTATTGCGTTTAATTGAGAAGTTGTATGTATTGTTTTTAAGGGATTAGCCTACCGTGCAGATAGGCTCAGGAGACTATTGAATTTATCAATATCTTCAGTTGTTTGGAAGTGTTCGTGATTTATTTCATTGATGTTAATTCGGCGTTTAGTGGACCGTTTGAAATTTTCCCAATTAGCGTGTCGGAAGTCAAAAATAATTTGTGGATGCTGAGCGTAGTACCAGTAATTTTTAATTTGCTGAGCGGGGTGCTCAGCAAATTAAAAATTACTGGTAAATGGTCGGAAGTGAAAACCGTGTGTACGCATAGTTCGGAGACAAAATGAGGGGAATTTGTTAAAATAATGTCTAACGTGGAAGGATTACCTCTGTTTCTTGGGAAACAGGTTGGAGATTGACTATGCAAGATTTGAAAATTACTTGATGGTAATAGGCTGTACAAGATATTACCCCACCGATTGTTTCTTGTACAGTTCCAGTCAGAATGGCGTGCATTTAAATCACCGGCTACCAGAAAATTACCTGTAATGTTGTTAAGGATCCGCAACTCATTTCGAAATGCGCGTTCTTTATCTTGGCTGCATGCGCCCCCAGGAAAATAGGCGCCGACTAAAGCGATGGTAAAATTCGCGATGTGGAGCTCAACGGATACAGTCTCAATGTATACTGTCTTCGGCAGCTTTATCTGCTTATGAGACAAGTTCTTTTTTATAATAATAGCAACACCACCCCCACGCACGTTCTTATTTTGTAAGCATTGTCATGTAATCGATGTTAAGACTTCAGAAATGTTTCAGTTAGTACAGCAATATCAATGTCTTCTTCTGTATGTAAATAGGCAAAAAACTCCAATGACTTATTGCTTATAGATTGCGTATTCCAAAAAATAATTTTGAGATTACTTATATTAGGTGAGTTTCTATATCTGACCATAAAGATAGTTAAATGTCAATTCCAACACTGCCTTAAGTTGGTCTTATCGAGAATTACAGGATTTTAGCCTGTTAAATAATTCATCAGCGATGCATATAATTTCGGAACAAGTAAACAAATCTCTGCTGAATATTGTTATGGAATCACTCAGTATTGTTGGGGCACCGCAGATTATAGTAATTTACTATTTTGTACTATGTAAATTGTTGGAATACCATAGTTTGTGTTTGCTTACTTTTTTGCGCCATGGACATTGTTTGTCAAACATGTGACATAGCACATACTTTTATCTTAACAATTTTCTTATGGATATTTTAACTATAGCTCGTAGTTGACGCAAAAACAACTAATGAAAATTGTTGATTTTACCAAGATTTTTCTTTCTCAGTGCAAAATGATAGCTTCAGATGACACCTCTGATAGATAACTATGTTTTATAGCACAAATTGACTTGATCATAGGTTGATGAAATAGATTTTTGAAAATATGGAACTTGAATTCTAAGCTAAGATAACAATAAATTGCAATCACAGCCTTACTGCACACGCACACATATATGGAATACAGAGCGCTGAAATAATTGCCTGACGTCAATACACAGTTCTAGGCTAACGGAAATACTGTCCGAGATATCACAATTTCCATAATTCTACAATGCCTTTGAACATGACTTTACCTTGCCTAACTTTCTCGTAGGACGGCAGGCATATTTCCAAATGAATTACTGGACGAGGCGGGTGAGTGAAATATACATAGTGCAATAGCCATTACAACGGCAGATACAATTCAACCAAACCACCATTCCCTGGCATCACTATTCATGACCGTTAATCTGAAACCAAAAGCTGACTATATAAGTCTCATATGGGCCCGAATGTAGACATGCATGGCCTCCATACACACATCCTTGATCGAATGGTCTTTGCAATGACCATTTCAATTGAGCCGACTGCAATGTCCTGACGATACCCTCTTTTCGGCACTTGTGCGAATGCACGTAACAGCAACACAGAACACTGGGAATCGGACTCTGATGAGTGAGTGGCTTCATTGAAGGCTTGTCTTTTTGGAGAATGGTGGTTTTTGAATGGGTATTGTGAAGGGCGCTGAATCGAAATTGGAATTCAATAGAGATTTCGATGGCTATTGTGCCCAATGAAAAAGGATACGTCACATAACCACTCACTATTTGTTCACATTAGTTATCTAAAGCGGGTGCAGTCAAAATGAAAATCACTCTCTATTGTCATTGTTTGTGTTTTTCGTATTGACAAAATTCTATTGAAGCACCATGTTGAAAATGATGTTTCCTGTTGAAAATTTAAATCTGAAGAAGCAATATCATGTGGTAGATTCTTACGAAAATCAATGTTACCAAATGATGGCCTGAATTATCTGGGGTCGTAGTTTATAGTCTGAATCTATTTTGACTTTTTCCTGCCTCGTCTGAAAGGAGCTTGAAACCATCAATTCAGCTGTATTCGTTCAACTAAATTTCTTTTAAGACTACGCTCCAAAAATTTTACACGGAATAATCGATTTCACAAACTATGATTATCGACATAGACGGGGGAATATTTTCCCAACTAAATAAAACTCACTAATGACGACACTTCCGCACACAAATCGCAACAAGCAATAGCAACTTCCATCGATTAAATTCAAGATGGATGAATTCAACCGAATGCAATTTAATTGTTTCCGATATTTTCCCTTTTTTGCATCCATCATTATCTAAATACCACTTCATTCAAGCTCATGAGATATCAGAGATATATATATATATATATATATATATATATATATATATATTTATGTATATATATATAGATATGTATATGTATATATATATAGATATTAATAATATATATATATATATATATATATATATATATATATATATATATATATATATATATATATGTATATGTATATATATATAGATATTAATAATATATATATATATATATATATATATATATATATATATATATATATATATATATATATATATATATATATATATATATATATATATATATATATATATAGATATATATCAGCAAAATTATCAAGGGAGATAATCTCTGAAGTGGCCCATCCAATTGAGCTGAATTTTTTGGAGGACATAGATGTATATAACAGGTAGGTCCATGACTTGCTAGAATCCAGATATCTTATACCTTTTGACGGCGGCAGGCATTTTAGTGAATTTTCAGGTACTCCTATATTTCCAAGCAGTGTAAATTTTTTTTAAAAAAAAGTACTGGAAATGAAAACTTATTATATTTTAAGCTTGTCTATGATAAAGAATTGGAAATTTTGAGCCTTGTGTAGGCGCTGAATGCCTAAAAGTAAGCAAGGATTTTTTTCAAATTTCGATTTGTCATAACTTCTAAGAAAAACCACGGATCATCGTGAAATTTTTAGAGCGTATTGACGTAGACTAAAATTTAACGCACATGAACTTTCAAGACTGTGTGGGCAACTCTGTACCTACAGCAGGGTCCTGAAAAAAAAATCCTTCAAAACATCGACCTTCCTGAAAAATTTTTGATTTTTGAAAATAAGTTCAAATTGTTGATCAATTTTCACTTTTCACCGAGTCGAGTTCCACCGAGTCAAAAAAAAATTTTCAAAATTCCGCGGTAAACAAGAACGGCAGCCCGTGATCAAATTACCTCTATTTTCAGCACTCAAAACTTCTGCTCACGAGAACTGACGATCGGATAATGCGATCAATATGAAATTTACAGGACATGTTGGTATTAACTAGGACCAGGTCCGATAGAAGTGATTTTGACACACGGGCAACACTGTGACAGTGGTGCCATATGGAAAAAAGTGGTTTTTGGCCTATTGCTTCCGATTTAGCCACCAGATTTTTACAAAATTCATGCAGTAGGTGAACCTTATTCTAAGATAGATCTCATTGAAAAATTAGTGTAGGGTCGCCAACTGTGGCAATTTTTGTCTCCTAAATATTGTAAATTTGCTCAGGAAAATAAAGGTTTTTTTTTCCTATAACTTCCGATGTAGTAAAGATATCAAAACGTAATTCATGTAATAAGTGGGTCTTGTTGCATTTCTTATTCTGTGGGAATTTCGTTCAAATGTTGTGAAAGGGTGGCCAGCTATGATGAATTTCGTAATTTATTTACATTTCTTTATCGAGCGATGTTGTCATAAAATTTCCAAATGGGAATGATCCTGCAATGAAATTTAACAAAAAATATTTACGTTTTAAAAATTTAAAAAGTTTGTTCGGTGGTAACCCTAAAATTATGGTCACTCCTATAACTTACAGCGCAGCCATTTAATCGACACGTAATTCATAGGGTGGGTTTAACACAACATGAAGCAGCTATAGTGAACTGGTTGATATGATACTACAAAGAAGGGTGTAACGTCTTTACACATTTTTAATTCCCTCAAAGATAATATCTTCGAAAATTAGAGTTCTAGCGGTTCTGATGCGGTAGTCTTTTTAATTCAAGATTCTTTTTATTCATAATTTCAAGCATAGAATTACAAGAATAATATTGCATACAACTTCAGTACTTTTAGAGTTTAGAGCTTAAACATCTCTCTACTAGTATGATATAGTTATAGTTATAAAATGACAACGGTTTCAGATTAGTAAATGTGGTATTAGAGGAAAAAGTTTAAAATAAAAACCTCCATGTGTACATAAGACTTACAGCTAGAAGGACTAAGGCTAAAACTTAACCTATTTTAACCTATATTGCACTCATTTACAGTCACCAATTAAACCAAGCTGGTAATTAAGGGGTTGCCGTTATTTCGGCATTTGGTTAAAAAAAATTCTTTGAGATTTGTCACTGATATGGAAACAGTTTCAATCTGAGATATATTATGTAGTGTTCGTGTTGAGAAATGCCATCGAACTTTCAGGATAAGTTTTAGAGTTTTGTTTTGTGCTCTTTGCAATTTCGCGATGTGGCATTTGGCACAATCACCCCATACAGCATATAAATAAATATAAGCATTTTGTAGCCATAGCTTAGCTCAGACCGTTTGTTAATGAAAGGGTACAAAACGCGAATCAGTAAGTTGATTTTGTCAACTACTTTTGAAATGTGCAAGTTGAAGGTAAGCTTCTGGTCAAAGAACACTCCGACATACTTGCAACACGTGGACCATTCAATGTCAGTGTCAGAGACGGGAAATCGGATAAATAAATATTGAATAATGCGGGACCGAGTACAGATCCTTGCGGTACACCAGCAGGTATGCTACGTGGAGATGACAGATTTACCCAGGTAAACAGTGTAAGATCTACCATTTAAGATACTCTGTATAGCTTTAACGAGCGGGAAAGGGATATTCAACTTGATAAGTTTGCGAGTTAAACCATCATGCCAAACAGTATCGAAAGCTTTTTCTATATCAAGCAGAACTAGAGCCGAAGAAAGTTTATTATTTAAGCTAGAGCGAATGTGATTTTTTATCCTAAGTATCTGATGCGTCGTAGAGTGCTGCTCCCTGAAACCAAATTGTTCATTAGGAATAATATTATTTGAATTTATGAATGCATCCAGTTTGGCTTTAATAATTTTTTCAAGTAATTTACCTGGGACACTAAGAAGGCTTATTGGTCGGTAGCTCTCTGGCTTATCACTCGGTTTACCTGGCTTAAGAATGGGTATTATTTTAGCCTATTTCCAGGCCTTAGGGACATAAGAGTATTTTAGACAAACGTTATAGATGTGACATAAAACTTCTAGAGATTTTTTCGGCATATTTTTAATAAGTAAGTTGTGAATGTTGTCAGGACCAGGGGATTTCTTTCTTTTAAGGGAAGCAATCAAGCTGCTGAGGTATGAGATAGAAACAGTTTCAAATGGGAAATTTTGATTATTGGATTCATTGACTTTAACAATTCTTTCCGTTTCTGGGTCAGAAAAGCATTGTGATAGGATGTGACGACGACGAGGAAATGGGTTCGTTTGGAGCTGGTGAAGTGATTCACCCTTACTCCATTTTTCTCGGTGAGCGGTCTTGCGCTCAGCTATGAATCTTGGCTACATTGGGTACTTAGATTTAGTTTGTGTGCAGATGGTTTGCACTAGCTAGTGATTTTTCTGAGGTGAGGGTATATTTCGTGTGCCCTGGTCGGGAATCTAAGAATGTCCATGGTGCTATTAGTATGTCGGTCTATCTTGTCGAAGAGCTTTAAAGCTTTGTCGCGTATGTATTTTTCTACTGTTTCGATTCTAAAGTCCTTATGTATGTCCACGTTTCTAATATACCATGGAATTCGGAAAATTCTCCGCAGTGCGAGATTTTGGCAGGCTTGTAGGTTTTGTTTGTTTGTCTTTGAGGTTTGTCCGAATGCAAGACTTCCGTATAATAATGCCGGTCTTAGTATTTGTTTGTATATAAGTAATCTGTTGGTTTTGTTCAGTTTTTGAGATTTAATGAGGGGAAAGAAGGCATGGAGGAGTCTGTTGCAAGCGCTGCGTTTATTTTGTATGTGTGTCGTCCAAGTTAGTCGGTGGTCGAACGTGAGTCCTAAGTACTTGGCTGTCCGTTGCCATTCAATCTGTTGTTCGTTCACAGCCAGTTTTCGTGGTGTCTGTCTCCTCTTCCGCGTAATGAAAATTGCCTGAGTTTTGTCCGAGTTGATCTTAATCTTCCATTTGTGGAAGTACCCTAGAAGCGTATTTATGGAGAATTGCAGTTGTGAGACAACTGCTTCTGCTTGCCGGGACGAGTGGAAGATGCACGTGTCATCGGCGAATAGTGATAGTTTAGCTACGGGCAGTTTAGGGATGTCTGCAGTGTATATATTATACAATAGGGGAGATAAAGGAGATCCTTGGGGAACTCCAGCTGCAATTTGCCTTTCAGATGATAAGTGTTTGTCAATTCTGACACAGAATTTTCTGCCCTTGAGAAAAGATCCAATAATCTGGATAAGAGGGAGGGGTATTAGGAACTCATGCATTTTGAAAATCAGTCCTGCATGCCAGACTTTGTCAAAGGCCTTTTCTATGTCGAACATAACTAGCCCGGTCGATTCTCTATGGTTAAGCCCTGTTCGGATGTGTTGGACCACCCTTGCTAGCTGGATTTCTGTGGAGTGAAGTGGCTTAAAGCCAAACTGTTCTTCCGGAAGAATGTGGCTCTCGGAGACTTTTTCGCTCAAGCGAGAAAGGAGAACGCGTTCGGCCAATTTTGCTATTGATGACAGGAGGCTGATTGGTCTCCAGTTCTGGGGGAATGTTAAGTCTTTACCAGGTTTCGGTATAACGATAATGATGGCTGCTTTCCACGCATCTGGATACCTCCTCAAACGGAAGATGGCGTTGATTATGTCTGTTATGTTTTGTAGTATATTATCTGGTAGGTGAGTCAAGCACATGTTGGTAATGCTGTCTATCCCAGGTGATTTTCGT